>CM076581.1:372652186-373073032 GCA_034641835.2 Pinus albicaulis
GTTTCGGCACAACTTACTATTTTTGGCAGTTTTTCGGGTCGTGAACTTCCGAAGCCGTTTTGAGGCCCTAAACAATGTTTTTTGGGAAAACCGAGAGCGACCTTCACTATTTTACATACACCAAAAGTTGTACTCCTCGGATAGATCTTTCTAATGACCTATTGAGCACGTAAAATGGAGATCGTATGCCAAAGTTACGTCCCCGGGAAGTTGAAACACCAAATAACCCGAACGGGGCCCATTGTTTTGGCGCTTCATCTCCTAGGGTTAGGTTTTTGGACGTTTCGAGTTTTCCATTGTTTCTCAATAATAAATAGGCCCTCGAACCTCATTGTAACACAGTTCAGAGGTCTGTAGCCGCCACATCTCTTCTCAGAGATATGCTACCAACACCCTAGCTATTTTTATTTCCATTATGTCTGTAAGCATATTTCAGTCATTTTATTTAAATAAAATGAAGTATTATTTCTGCTGCATCTCTATGTTTATGTATTTTTATGTATTTTATTGCATTCCTGCATAAATCCTGATCACTTCTAGAGTCATTTTGAGGCCTTAAACAAATTTTTTTGGGAAAACCGGGAGCAACAAGGGTCTATAGACCAATGTTTCTCACTCAAAAGTTGTAGTCCTCGAATAGATATTTCTAACGAGGTATGGTGCGCGTCAAACGAAGATCGTATGCCAAAGTTATGTCCCTGGGAAGTTGATGTACCAATTTACCCAAACGGGGCCCATAGTTTTGGCGCTTCATCTCCTAGGGTTAGGTTTTTGGATGTTCAGGGTTTTCCATTGTTTCTCAATAATAAATAGGCCCTCGAGCCTCATTGTAACACAATTCAGAGGCTTGTAGCCGCCACATCTCTTCCCATAGATACACTACGAGAGCCCTAGCTAGTTTATTTCCATTATGTCTGTAAGCATATTTATGCTATTTTATATTAATGAAATGAAATATTATTTCTGCTGCATCTATATGTTTATGTTTATTTCTGTGTATTATTGACTTCCTGCATAAATCCGGATCACCTTGCGTCTCTGTTGTCGAATCTCTGCAGTTAGAAGCTCTCTCCTACTCCTGTGGATCGAGATCTTCAAATGCACTCAACAACCACTCCCAACAACAATCTATCACACAGGGATAGCCACAACCGTCAGCTCCCTATGTGCAAAGCTCTCCACCATGACTCCATGTTACGACTATACTAAACAATGGACAATCTTAAAAAAACATCACACAAAACCATTCTTCTTATGTTTCCGGGGCCCAGGCCCATACAAACTCTCATACCAAAAAGGAAATCAATTTGCACACATAAAACTATTTCACATTTTTCATTCACAAATATAATACATATCTATAGTTGGGTTAAGATCCATCTATTTCTAAAGTTAGAGATAGAGATAGGAGTTGAGAAAATCTCTCAACAACCACCTACAAATATCAAACCAACTCCAAACTGAGCATGAAAGTATTATCTCCAAATATATATTTTCTGGTAATAGATTTATATTTGTCCTTCCAATAAAACATTGAAAGGATTGAAGGGGTTGGACTTTCTCTCTAGTTTGGTATCGTGAGGGAGCAGATGGAGAACCCGACAATCAAAGAGAGGATTACAGAAAAGGCTACTTATTAATGAGGTTGGCCAGGCCCTGAGGTATGCAATAACTGGAACTATGTTTGGCTTCGATGTTGAGTAATTAATGTATACAATAGGTAAGTTTTTAGTATTATAAATACATAAAATTGATTACAAAGCCTTACTTGTTATGTAAGTGTAAGTACATGTAGGAGGCTTGTCTAGCCGTAATGTAATCTTAGGTATGTAATCACTCGAACTATGTATGGCTCTAATGTTGAGTAAATAATGATTACAATAGCTCATTTTTTGTATTATTCATAAAATTAATTACATAGCCTTAAAATTGATTACAAAGCCTTACTTTTTATTTAACTATAAGTACTTGCAGGTTGCTCGTTGTTGATTCAAATAAGTGTTTGTCCTTAGAAAAAAAAAAACTCTCAACTTTGGAAATTGAATCTTGCCTATGCAGCCCAACCAATGATGCAAGAGGAGTGAAGCATTGGAAGCACTCATCTAACTCATTCCATCATTTGGAGCAACAATAACATAATGTAAAAGTGAAACAAGATGCCCAATCAGGAAGATAGCCCATAGCATATTAGGTTTTCTATTGAATAAAACAAACTGGATATTGGTTGAGGTATCGATCGACTAGGCTTGGTCCTCCTCAACTTTCACATGGTGTTTTTAATGGTGAATTTTGCATGACACTCAAACCTCTTGCATGCCACCAATTTTGTATGGACTTAGACTTAGTTGTTAGACACATCACTTAGAAAAAATATGTGAAAAACCAGATCTAAAATCCAAGAAAAAACATTTAATGTTAATAAATTAATGCTAATTTTAATTATAACAACCCATATCATAGTCTATTTATCTTACCTTTTAAAAGTTTTCCAATCCTATTTTCCAATGAATTTTACCCCAAATCTTAGCTACCTTGAAACAGAAACAAATAACACAAGTTATCAAAATAAAAATATCTCCACACTATTCTATTAGAATGGAGGGAGGGTAAATTGAAACCTTTGTATCTGGCCCCTCTTCTATTGGAAAATAAATAACTTTATATAATATATATATATATATATTTTGTGCATGTGTCTCAATTCTGGTTTTGGAAAACAAGAATTTTGTAATCCTGTGTTTCGCAATTTAGATTTATTCCTACCTCTGACTATTTAGGTTATAAATAATGGCTGGAGTTGTCCTTTCCTTGTGACCGCTGTAAATATTTAGGTTATACATTGTGGCTGGAGCTGTCCTTTCCTTCTTCTCAAAAACATAATTTGTCTACTTTCTTTTCAACCTTCTGCTTTATCTGAATTTCAAGTCCCAAAACTGCAATGCTCCTTCCACTCTGCAGTGGCTCTCTTTGTTCCATATGTGGCGGGTTCTTCAATGGTTTTTCTCTCTTACGGCGGCTGTCACCTTTTGTAGTCCGCTGCCTGCTCTACTCACGATTTATGTTCAGGCTTTAACTATTGAAACACTAAGTTCTCAATTATTCCATTTGGTGCAACGAACTACCGAGACGACATGAAGACAAACAATAATGGTTGAAATTCTGAATATTTCAATAAAGCAATCTAGCAATATGTACCCTTGGTCAATCCAGTGGTTGAAATTCTGAGTATTTCAATAAAGCAATCTAGCAATATGTACCCTTGGTCAATCCAGTGAACGCATGAACAAACTTCCTTAGTCTAAAGCCAAGTGTTAAAAGCCTTTTCCGGATGATTGCAAAAACGATAATCAGCACTTTCGGAAACTTTCAAGGAAAAACCAACATTTGATAGTCAAACAATTTCACCCCTAAATAAACAAAATTAGAGTTGAGTGCTTTTTCAAGCCAAATATCTTCAAATCAAAAAATGGCGTTTTGATAGACCTATAGAATATGAGCAATAATGAAATCATGATGAGACTCTTTTTTTTAAATACCTTTTGTAAAGTTGTGGGCATTCTAGCAATATCATCCATATCGGTCCCATGCTTCGTCCATCCATGTATGAATTATTACCTTTACCTCCAAAGGTATGCAAGTGAAAAATCACCTTAATAGTATCTTGATTATATTTATCACAATAACTTCATTGCCATGTTTATTGAAATTAATGAGAATGCTTTTAATGTTATCATATGCGAGTTCATATAAAATTGATGCATAGAAATAACAAAACAAGATAATAAAGAAGCATTCAAGCAAGACACAAATTTACAGGGTATAATTTTCACAATATGTTAATCAAATTTAATATATGTATATATCTTTGCATTATTATATGTGTTATATAATATTCCATCGTTATAAAAATAATTGTTATTATATAAATTGCCAAATATTTACTATAAGCAAATTTGGTTTTTACAAGATTTTTTTTTTTTTATAATTGTTATTGCAATTACATCAATCTCTATCTTGACAACAATTTATCTGATACCTTACCAACTCCATTCATCATTTTTTCTACAAGCTAAGAGAATCCAAACACCACATTTATCAATGACATGTCTAAAAAAAGGTATTTAATATTAATATGCTTAGCCTTATTGTGATAAGTTGGATTGGTATCCAAATGAATAGAACTTTGACTATTACAAAATACATTCACCTTGTCTTGTGCTTTTCCAAACTCACCCAATAGACCCTTTAACCAAATTAGTTGCTTGCATGCATATGAGACAACTATGTATTTTGTCTCAATAGTGGATAAAGTGATTGTTTCTTGAAACTTTGACATCCACCTAATATATCTTTTTGCAAGAGAAAATACATAACATAAATTAGATCTTCTTTTGTCCAAATCACCTGCAAAATCTTAATCAACATAAACAAAAAATGAATCACTATAAACACTAAAGGTGATACGATGATCACTTGTGCCTCTAAAGATATTGAATGACTCATTTTAATACTTCCCAATATTCCCCACTTAGATTTAGCATGAATCTTCTGACAACACCAATTGCATGTGAAAGATCTCTTTTAGCACATACCATTACACACATTAAACTTTCTACTGCACTAGCATATGATACACGAGACATATAATCCTTTTCTTCTTTACTATTAGGACATAACCTTGAAGAAAGCATAAAATGTGTATTTGAAGTGATATTTACAGATTTTAAATTATTCATACTGAAATTCATGAATATATTCTTCACATATTTCTATTATGATAACCAAAGCTTACCATTTTTTTTGTCTCTATGTATTTAAATGCCTAAAATTTATTTTGTTGCTCCTATATCCTTCATATAAAAAATCCTAGCCAATTGAGCTTTTGAATTTTTAATCCCAAACATACTTTTACTTGCAAAAAGCATATCGTTAAGATATAACACCGAGATAATTAATATACCATTAAAATTTTTGAAGTAGACACAAGGGTCATATTCACTTCTAGTAGCATTTTGGATCACCATAAAGGAATCAAAATTATTGTACCATTGCATGGGAGATTGCTTCAGGTCATATAATAACTTCTTAAGCTTCCAAACAAATCTTCTTTTACAATATTAAACAAATCCTTATGGTTGTATAATACACATTTCTTCTTGCAAATCTCCATGTGCTCAACATATGTTGTCCTAACATATAACTGTTGCAACTCAAGATCAACTAAAACAACTAATGCTAATAGTATGTGAATGAAAACAAGTTTAATAATTGGTGAAAATATTTCATGGAGATCAATACCTTCCATTTGGGAATATCCATTTGCTACCAATGTTGTTTTGTATCTTTCACACCGAACAACATTCTTATCCTTTGGGAGTTCTACTAGGTCTGAGGTTTTATTCTTCACAAAATCATTTATTTATATTTTCCATTTATTAGTTTCAATATCATCCATAACTTCCTAATAACGAGAAGGTTCACCACCATTGGTAATAAAAAAAATAGATGAAACATAATCTTTGTACCTCTTAAGTGGATTTTTTTCCAATGGAGATATCCTCAGTGTTGGTTGTGGTATTTCCACATTTTCTTGTACATCCAAATCTTCCTTTTCTATATAAGCTTCTTCTTGCATCCTATATTTTGTAGATGGTTGAGTCTCCAACTAATTTTTTTGATTTTGTGATATTTGTTCCTGTTCAACTTCTACAATGTCTAATTTTATGAGAGGGGATTCATCAAATACTACATTTACTGTAATGATGATTTTTTTGGCAATACGATCCACAATCTATATCCCTTAACTACATCTCATAACCAACAAAGACATACTTCTTTGACACAAGGTCTAACTTAAAACACTAACTTAAACCAAAATTTTCATATTTGAGTAACACATAATGACCTATGTATACATATTTAGGAATCTTAAAATTTATTGCAACTAATGGCGATCGATTTACTAGGTAACAAACTATATTGACTACTCCTACCCAAAACTCTTGTTGCAAATTGGTAGTATTAAGCATGCTCCTTACTCGCTCTAGAAGAGTAATGTTCATGCATTCTTCCACACCATTTTGTTGGGGAATTTATATTATGGTTTTATGAATTTTGAGCCCAATTTTTTTGCAATATTTTTCAAATTACAAACCATGAACTCACCTCCATTATATTTTCTTAAATATTTGATTGTCCTACCAATTCTCTTTTCAACCAAAACTATAAATTTCTTAAACACAATAAACACACTATCTTTTTTTAGAACATAGAACCACATCTTTCTAGTGTAATCATCTAAAATTGTTACAAAATATGATGATCCTCCAAAATAAACTAAAGAGGATGACCCCCAAACATTTGAACATGGGTATAATATAGAATACCTTTACTTGTGCAACTACCTGTTTTAAACTTTTCTCTACATTGTTTCACAAAAATACAATGCTTACAGAAATTCAAATTCAAATATTTTAAATTTGGAAGTAACTTATGGTTTATTAGTATCTTTAGCCCTTTCTTGCTCATGTGAACCTAATGATGATGCCATAAACATAGATTCATTTGCTTCCTCAGATACCACTACTACAAAATTTATTTGAGTACTCATTTCTAGCTTATAAAGGTTCGAAATATTTGTATCCTTCATAAAAAATAATGTGTCATTAGACACCTTCAATTCTCCACTTTAACCTATAAATTTGTAACCTTTAGAATCCAAAACTCCCAAGGAAATTAAATTATTTTTGAGTTCAAGTAAGTCTTATCTCTATCACTGTTATGAACCTTGTGCCTTAAAAATGATAATAAACTAATAGTTACAATCATCTTAGAGGGATAAACCTCCTATTACAATGAATGTCATATACAATACAATATTTTATGATGCTAAGACTAGGTCTCCTTCGTACATATACAAGAGACGAAGGGTACACTTATAGTAAAATAGGACCATGAAAGGTTCTAGCATGCATAACAATATAATAATATAACAATAGAAATGTAATCACTCCATATCTAGGCACTCCATAATTGTTGGGTTACTCAGTTTCTTAATCCTTGTTTAAAGGATTGTTTCTACTTCTAGTATGATTTTATCTTCTTCATTTATCTCCTTTAGGCTTCATGGCTACAATTGAATACTATGGTCATGATCTCGATTAGATGGAAGTGTTGGAGAATCTAGTAGGGTAACTATCTAAATAATTTTCCTTATCCTTAATAATTGCTTGTGAAATTTATTTAGCTTCTTATTCTTCTTTATTAGATTATTTCATTAAAAATTTACCAAGAGCATAAATAACAGAGACAATAGACACCGGGGAAAAACCCCTCAAAGGGGGAAAACCCAGTAAGAATCTCTTATCTTATTATAGAATCAATTCAAATGATAAAACCAAGACCCAAAGACCAAAGTCGAACCTCCTCCAAGCACCAAGTCGACCCTCCAAGTGATATTCTTGAAGACAAGACAAGGTCCACCAAAGTCAATTAAATTCAACTCCTTCAAGATTTGCTTCACTCAAAGTTTCAACCCTCAAACCAGGTCTGCAACTTCTTCTTGCAACTTTCGACCCTACTAAAATTGCAGAAACACTAGACACTTCACACATGTGAGAGAAAATGATTGCAAAATTCATGTTTTTTTTTCTTTTCTTGAGATGCCTCCTTATTTTAGATCTTTTCTCCATTTTTTCTTCTTCTTTCTTGCTTGTGATTGAACTGCAGAAGTGTTTCCAAGTGAATCGAGTTCCCTTCCTTTATATACTCTTTTCATGTGGTCGAATAGGCCTCTTCTAGGCCAAGTAGTTCTTGACTGGGACGACTTGGTCTTGGAGGTATTTTTTACTTTCTTAGACACAAAAATAAATTATTTACATTTTACAAATTTACCAATAGGACCTTATAAAAAAGATAGTGACTCTCTTGACTCAATATAAATATTTTATTCACTTTAAAAACCCTAGGATCATGAAATGCATGCTTGACCTAGATGGCTATTTAAATGGAACATGAAACCCATGCTAGAAAATACTATTTTTCTTTCTTCTTTTTATTGTAACATAATATATACATAATTACATGCGTACAATGATAATTATGAAGACTTAAACTGGTTACATTTTCCAACACTCCCTCTTAACTAGGGAGGCATTCATAATTGTACAACCGGTGCAAATATATTCTCAAACTGAAGTCTTCTCATAAGAAGAGTTAGATTTATAAGCCATATTTTAAGCATCAACATCATAACAAACATTTTCATCATAGTAAGGCCTCTAACTGACAAGCTCATTTTATTTTAGAGCGTAAAGTTGGGCGGATTTACGTGAGACACCACACTACCTCTAAGACACATACACCATCAGGATGTTCACTAGGTATATCCTTTTAGGACTTATTATTATCTTGGATTACCTGCCCTCCAAGTAAATTGGTCCTCTTTGACCACTCTTGTCTTAGATACCTATCTAATCCTCAAAGAGTGTCGGTCAACTTCCTATCTTGGATTCTATATCCTCAAGGAGTATAAATCTCAAACACTTACCTAATCCTCCATTCTCCTTCATGGTGCCTTCACTAATATTTACAACTATTAGTCCTAGTCTAGTGCATGGAACATGGAGAATAAGATGTCTAACATCACTCCCTCTCATCTAGAGAGGAGATCCTTATTCCCTATTGATTAGGGAATATATGCTTTATCCTTATTCAACATCTAAGGAGTCTTCTTACTCCCTTTTAAGCATAGAGGAGATTCCTAACTTCCTTTTAATTTGGGAATTTATCTCTTTAGTGTGTCTTCATCAATACATCAAATATTAGTTCTTCATGGAGATATTCAAATAGTTGCATGGCTCCTTCTTCCTTTTTCTTCTCATCGTTTTTATCTTTGTAATGGAGCCAAACTATGACAGGGTTCATGCCATCAACCTTTAATATCACTTTCTTATAGTCATCATCAAAAAAGGCATTATTTTGAGTCAATCAAAGTAGAGCTAATCATAGCTTCCTCTAATCATGAAAGCGATTGAAACATCATGTTATATTTTTATACTGCTACTCTTCAATCCTAAAATGATATATGCATATTGATCACATAATCTACTAATTTACCATAGAAATCCACTCAATACATGTATTCATTGAATTTGTTTTAAAATATATATTTTCTTCAATTGTCATTATGATTTTCTATAACATTCTTCTAGGTAGCAAAACCATATACCAACTAGATCATCAATACTGTACACACCTCAATGTGATGGCCTCTTGACAAAATATCAAATTTTTCTTCACTTATTTCCTTTAAGATCAACATATTTCTACATGTTCTATCTCCATATAATTCAAAAATCCTTCTCCATGCTTTCATTTTTTATCAAAGTGCTCATGGATCGAACTAATCATTAGGCTACATTATATTCTTCTTTGGAATTGTCATTATTAACTCTCTTTCTTTCTTCAAGAGACCATATATGATGTTGATTAATATAATCATTTCTAAATCATACTATCCTGTGGAAGAGTCTTTATCTTTAGCCATTTCAAAGCATACCAACTTCTCATGGAATAATTCTCATGCTTCTGTTTATGACCAACTCTTTCTCCAAAATTCCTATAGACATGAATTCTACCTTCTAGAGAAGAGTCACTAACAACATGCATACCTTTTCTTCCATATAACCATCTAGTTGTCCTTCCTTTGAATGAGATTTATTCTATCCTTATCGAAGATAAGCTTCCTTCTTTAAGAGGAGAAAGACTTCAATTATGCCTTTCTTATTGCAACTCGATCATATGCATCTATTTATCCTTCAAGACTAATGTTTCCATATGATTAAGTGGAATATAATAGTCATGTCATAGTGCTTATTCCAAAAGAACCTTCCCTAAATGATGGTTCTTATTGGAGGATCCCGATGACCCTTCTTGCATAATGACTGCCTCTAATATTATGTTTGGATGAACTATGATGTTTAAGTTGATCCCAATCTACTCATTCTTTCCAGATATATGAATTCTTCTAAAGAAAATTGACCATGTAGACTTTAAATATTCTCTTATCACATGCTTCCTTATATGATTCCATGCTTCATAAAAATAAATACTCTTCTAGAGAATGTAATGATGCATGCTACTTTAAATACTAATTTCTACTAAAATAAATATAAATTGTAAATGAACCTGGTAGAGATGGATCTTCCTTCAATAATAAATATCCTTGGGATCTTCACCTTTTGGATTCTTCTTAGGTTATTCCTTTTCTTCAGTTATGTGAGCTCCAATTATCTCCTTCCTTTGTTGTTATTCTTGTTCTTAGGATTGTTTGGACAATTCCTCTTAAAATTTCGATATGCATTTCATCCATAGCATTGCGTTTTATAAATATATTGTTTTCCTTTGGAGTTCCTAAACTTCCTTTTCTTAATCTTGTATTTTAAAACAAAGGCTTAATACCTTTCATTTGATTTGGTGTCATCCTTTGCCTCTATACTTGTTTCTTCCAAGATACATTGAACTAGAAGTTCATCAAAGGGAGTAGTATTTTTTTCTTGAGTAGACACTAGTTGAAAAACTTATCCATTCAGGCAGCAAAGCATTTAACACGCAAGTAGTCATATCTGAATCTGAAATGAATTCCCCAAGCCCTTACAACTGGTCCCTCAACTATGAGATACTCGTAAGATATGAGGACATATCTTTATATTTTGAAATCCTTGTTCTATATAGTTGATTTCTCAAGGAAATATTTTGACCAACTTATCATAGATAGCTTTAGGTGAAATCAAATCAGCAACAAAGGGAATGAGATGATCCTTTATGGATTCAATAAGAAACTTTTGTGTCCTCATCTATTCCTTATTATATCTTGCTAATTCTTGAGTTTTCTCTTTGTATAATTGAGTAACTTCACAAAGAACATATTCCATGACTTCCCTTTTTGTGAGTACCAAATAAATCCCCTTCTTCCATGCTAGGAAGTTTGTTGATCCAACGAGATTGTTACCTTCCTTGAAAAACAAAGTCATTTTATTTGTAGATTGAGACATGGATAACAATATGGTACCTACTTATAAAACAAATTTCCTTCTTGGTGATGCTTTCAACTTGATGCCTTCAAGGATCTTCAAAAAAATTCAAAGATACGCTTCAAGTGATGACTTCTAGGATGCCTTAAACAATAACGTATTCAAGTTGCTCGAGGGATTGGATGATATTCCTAGGGTTTGTATTCCAACAAGCCTTCAAATCGATAACCTTCTAAGAGAGAGATATCAATATTCGTTTTCAAGATAAAGCAACCTTTCTTCAAGATGTTCCTTCAAAAGAAAAGAGCTTTGAAGGGAGATAGATGTTCTTCTTAGGATGATCCATAGAGATTTTCCAATGAGAATACCCTTAGGAATTAATCCAAATACCTGGGGAAGTACAATTTCCTTTCTTTCTGACGTAAATATTATGAAGAGACCTTAAAAATTTTAGGTGTTTGTTCCAAATTGTTGTGACCATTAGACTCATAATACAACATCAACACCACTATTTTTATTTCAATCATAGTACTATCCAAAAAATATTCCCCCATATTGAGATTAATAAAATGACACTTCCATGAACAATTTACGATGCCTCCATCTGAAATTATTACTTGAAACTCTGGTGTTGGATATATGAAACAATTACCAAGTTTCACTAATTTGTAATTGATGAAGTTATGGGCACTACCCAAATCAATAAACATTGTTACCTTTTTCTTTTTGATATATCCTTCTATCTTGATGGTTTTTGGATTATTTATTTCAGTTAATGCATGACATAATATTTTTGGATTAGTCTCTTTTGGATCTAGATCTTGTGATGATTCCAATTCTTGATTTTTTCCCTCTTCAAAATCTATATAGAATAATTTAATATCACTATATTTATGTCCCTTGTTGTACTTATCGTCACAATTGAAACGTAGTCCCTTTTCACTTCTTTCATCCATTTGTTGAGGAGACAACCTTATCGATTTAGGAGAGGGAGCATGGTATTTGCTATAGTTATTAGTGACCAATTTTCTAGTGGCCATATTTTTCCTTTCCAAATTGAAAGCAAGCTTTAGAGATTTAGGTTCAAAGTGGTACACCTCATGTTATATTCTTTCTTTTAAAGTTCCCATACATAGGTCTAACAAATTATCCTTTGAAATATTCTTTACTCTCAGACTCAACTTTTAGAATTTTTGAATGTGCTCTTTAATTGAACCTTTTTGTTGAAGATTTACCAATTGACTAAATAATGTATTTCTCTTCATATCCCCATAATGTGCTATCAATTCTTCTGTAAAAATGGACCAAGATATTAAGAAAACTTTTTTCCTTTCACAAATCCATTGATACCATAAACATTAGTCTTGTTCTAAAAACATGGATGCAATGTTTTCCTTTTGTAAGGATGCCACTTGGTGTAGATCAAAGTATTGCTCCATATTAAATTTCCATGTTCCATGATCATTTCCATCAAATTTCTTCATATCGATCTTCAGAATATAATGGTTCCTTGGTGCTAACTTTAAGCCTTGATGATCTGGATATTTGATTGAAAAATCATGATTATGGTTATGAAATTCAATATTTGTGCTTCCCAATTGTGATAGCATACTCTCCGATGAGATTGGTTCTCAACCCCATGATTCTCTCCATGTTCATGATATCTTTGTATCTACACATCCCTTTTAGGGATATGATTTAATATAATGCTTTTTAATTCTTTTATTTCTTCATTGGTAGATTTTTGCATTTATTCTTTATTTTCATTCATCTTCTTTTCTATTCCTTCTGGTGAGCCCTAGTATTGCACCAAGATTGCTGCAAATCCCAGGGGCTGCCCTACTTTACTTTATCAACCCAGGGTTTGTACAAACTTGGAGGTGACAGTGCTATATACACAACAGATGCACTCTGTTCATGTCATTTTCTTCTTCTTTACAAAAGGGTGTTATTTCTTAAACTATGATAAAAACTGAAAAGTAAATTGCTGAAAGGAAATGACAGAAAGGAAACTAAAATAAATTTCTGAAAAGAAATGACAAGAATGAAACTAATTTAATTTGCAGAAAATAAATGACAAAAAGGAAACTAATTTAACTTGCTGAAAATAAATGGTAGAAAGGAAACTAATTCTAAACCACACTTAACTTGGCCAAACGGCTAAATGCACTCTACTTGTCGTATGGTCTATCTATCATGCTTCTACTCATGCAACTAAGCTATCCATGAATTAATTCTAATTAAGAAGAGTGATTTGCAGCTTGGAGGAGAGAAAAATGGCTAAAGAGGCTAATGGAGGGCTTAACACATGAAATGAGGCTTAGGAGTGGAAAGCAGGGGTTTAAATCAGATTAAAGACTTGTTGAAGCGTAAATAGGGCTTGGAGCAGAATAATTCAAAAAGTGCGATGGCAAAGTGCGATAAAGGACAAAGGTTGCGATATGCGATGTCGCAATCAAAATATCGCAAAAGTAAAGGGATAGCGGAAAAGTCATCCGTGAGCGGGAGCGAAGTGCGATGAGGTAAGTCTTGCGAAATGTGATGCAGAGTGGTGGCATGGAGGTGGGACCAATATCGCAATCGTAATATCGTGAAGTTGGAGAGGTAAGTATTAAGGAAAAAAACAAAAAATGAGATGAGTGATCTGCGATGCGGCGGATGACGTGGAGGTGGGACCGATATCGCAATCATAATATCATGAAGTTGGAGCGGTATGTGTTAAAGAAAAAAAAACAAAAAATGCGATGAGTGATCTGTGATGCGGCGGATGACGTGGAGGTGGGATCGATATCACAATCACAATATCGCGAAGTTGGAGCAATAAGTGTTAAAGAAGAAAACAAAAAGGTTGTGATGAGAAATCTGCGATGCGGAAACAATATCACATCGGCATTTGAAAGCAGTAAGTGTTAAGGAGAAAAGGTAAAAGTTGCAATCTACGGTTTTGCGAAAAGGAAATGTGATTGCGTTTGTGGTAAGTCTCGAAGGAAAAAGGGAAAGGGCGCGATCTGCGATATGCGAGATCGCAATATCGCAATTGGCAGAACTGAGCAGTAAGGGTTAAAAGAAGAGGGAAATAATTACGGGTTGCGATTTGCGATGTACGATAGCGGGGGTTTCGAGGAGGAAAGGAAGAGGTCGAACTTTGATGGTTTTTCAAGCGTTTTGGAGTGTTTTGTGAATAAAAAGGCACGACGACTGATAAGAAGAGAAAGGAAGGATAGAAGGTAACAAAGGTGTGTGGAAGCAAATAAAAAGATGGGAAATGAAGCGGAGAAGCGCCACGGAGCTGCTCTGGGGTTTTAACAATAATTCCTGCAATCAACCTACTGATCCATGCATGAAAAATAGATGAAGTGCGTGACAAAAATGGTGAATATAAAGTACTTTTTATGGCCCATGGGGAGGTCAACCCTGCTCGAAATCTATTCACAGAGATGAGAGGGGAAGGCTTGACCACAACTTTTAGATTTTTTCCTCTATTCTACTACTCGCAAGCAAATGAACTACAACAACACACTGGAAGAAAAACTAAACAACAATGAAACTATTAAAAGCAGAACTAAGTGAATGATAGAAAGAAAGGTAGATTAGTGGCAGAAAGGAAAATATAGTAACAATAGAGAAGCTGAGGCACATGGATTGGGCCCTAACCCACGAGTTTAGCTCTTTGAAACTTAAATTAGTAGAATGAAATTAGTCTGCTCATTTCATAAAATGATAACCTCATACATCTCTGAAAGTTTGATCATTGAGTAAAAGAAAAATCTCAATAGCTTGCAAAAGAGTTCCAACTAAAATCGATTAACTGACTAACTCCTCCTAGCTCTAGCTCTGCTCTATTTATTCTACAGATTAGCTACCAACAACTCCCTATAAAATGGTGATTGAGTCCTCTTGACTCCCAGTAAACAAATATTGAGTGCACTCCTCTTTGAGTTGCTTGGCTGCCTCTGGAATTCGAATTGTTGGAGAGAATCCTTGGGATCCTTTGGATGCCTTTGGAGTTCGAATTGTTGGAGAGAATATAGGGTGAACAATCCTCCTATAATTTCTCCTTGTTGTCTCCTCCAAGTCTTTATGATAAAATGTTTATAAAAAAATGCTTAATAACTCATTATTTTCTGCACTCAACCTCATATTAGGTACTCAGAGTATGTTAGCCTTAGTGACCACCTATACTAGCATCATAAAACCAAATAATAATAAAAATTCAAGAAAAAGAGATCTAAGAAGGCAAAAATAGTGACCATTAACCCCTCCAATTATGTCTAATGATGGAGCTCATCATCACCCCCTACTGAATGGTTGCCCTTCCTCTGAGTAACTAATCCTCCTCCTCCATTTCCTTCAAGGCTTTGATAGCCCCCCTGATTTCTTGAGGAAGAAGTGTGGGAGTTTCACCAAGGGGGTAAAAACCATTATTATTTTATGCATTCTCCCATTCTCTATCTTGTGCATTTGTGTCCTTTTCATCATTCAGCCCTAACAAAAAAGGTGGGCCGAGCTTTAGTCCAAATCATTAGATCTTTTTGGCCTGCATGGCCCTCTTGTAATAGGATTCCCTTTCCAATGTAGCCCTCAATCTTTCTAGAGTATGGTACTCCCTGTTCTTGAGGCTGCGAGGGAGGTCATTCCATCTCCTGTGGCTGACCATAATGAACTCATCTGCTATGTACCTAGATACATCATTAAAGTGGCCTATCACATGGGTTTGAGTTTGAAGGTAGCTTTCAACCAGTGCATGGTCCCTTTCAATCTCTCGATGGTTAAGGATGACTCCTCTTGGGCTGAACAATTCTGGTCTGATATATAAGGGCTCTCTATTTCTTCTTCCCATGACCGTCCAGACCTTTGTTTCTCTAGTTTCCTCATTCACCACCCAAGATGCTAAAGCCATTAACTGCATATCCCCCATTGTAGGATTGGGGTCCCAATCAGCCATGTTAGCTTACTTGTAGAAATTCATGAATTGCTTAAAATATTGGAAAGGTAGTGATCCATGGGAGGCTAGAGTTTTGATTTGAAATAGAATCCATTGCTCCTTGAGGTACACAGCATATGAGTCAGAAGGGAATCTCTGATGAAGGGCTTCTATGTATAAGTCTTCCATGGTGGCTAATTTCTCCCCTTTTTGCTGCAATTTCTCCTTTTGTGCTACATTCTCTGCCTGAGCCTTCTGCAACTACTCCTTCAGAATTATCTCTTCGATTCTTTCCTCCCCCCTTGGTGATTCTTCAATGATAATTGGGCTTGTGGGAGAAGTTTTTGGCTCTCTCTGACTCTTGTTAGCTTTGGAATACATAGAGGTCTGCATTTTTCTCTTTGTGCTCAAAGGGGATCTGGTGGAAACTATATTTTTGTATTGAGGGGATGTGGTGTTGTGTTGTGAGTCTATTTCTTGCCCACTTTATACTATCTCTATGACTTATATGGCCATCTCTTCTGTTTTTCCTTGGCCCTTTGTCTCTTTCTCTTCTTCTCCTGGTTCTTCTTGTTTCTACTGGTTCTTCCTCTTCTTCTTTAAGTGTTGTGGGCTTCTGTCGGTCTCTCTCCCTTTAAAAATTTTCAATTTACTACTTTGGATGAGACGAAATCTCCTTTTATTAGATTGTGCAACTAATTTTGGAGTGCTTATGTAACTCGGCTTAACTCCAGTTCTGTTGTAGACAGTTGTTTTCTCCTTGTTGTTAATTCATGATGGACTGTGTGTTTCCCCCCCTTGTTCTCCTATATTCCACTTGATTTAAATTCTTTACTTTTTCATGCCCAGGTGGTGTGTACTTCCAGTTTTTCAGTCATACCTCACGGTGGTGGCCAAGTTAATTGGCCACCTTTCTACCCCTTAAACTCTAAGTCTACAAATTAATTATTTATGGCTATTATGGATGCGTAACAAGGGGTGAGAAGCTATACATGAGTTTACCTTTTGTTTCCAAGGCGTTTGTAGGAGCTGTATTGAGGAGACAAGCCTTTTGGATGCTGCGTTCTTCACTATTTTCATCTTCTCTGATTGAGCAGCTTTCTGAATGAGCAGCTCTCTGAGTGAATTGCGGATTTTATGTTTCTCCCCATTGTAGATGTTGTTTGGGGGGTGCTCCAGATGCCATGGGTGGCACTCTTGTCTTTCCTGGGGTCTGCTTCATGCGCTCCTCCCTTATTTTTCTTGTCGTTCAAGAACAAATTTCCGCACTGTAGGAATTCCCTGATGTCTGTAGTAGTCTATGTTTTGTTGTCCTTGCTACATTGTGCTCAGGAATGGAGGAATGTGGTGCATGGCGGTGATGGAGAGGGTTATAAAAATGAATGGAGTGAATGATGGGACAAATGGTAAAATAGAAGAGAAAATAAGATGAATGCTCCCCTGTGTTTCCAGAAACCATTAATGACCTACAAAATAGAAAACACCGAAACATAGAGATGTAGACATAATTTATTTGTTTTTTTTTTTTGAAAGCAAGTGGGTTTCCTCCATGGAGGTTTTTAACCCATAGACTCGCCTTGGGCGCCTCAGAGAGGTTTTCACCCATGGATCTTTATTCTTTTTTCCTTTTTTTTTTAAAGAAACTGAGCTACCTCCATCGAGGTTTTAAACCCACAAGCTTGCATTGGGTGCCTTAGAGAGTTTTTCACCCATGGATCTTTATTGTTTTTCTTTAGGAGGTGTGGGAAACTATGGAGTTCCCCATCACATACACCTCTCTTCTTATTGAATTTATGAATTCTACCTTTGACAAAGGCTTCTTGTAAATTTTAAGTCTATGACCATTGACAAGCAAGGGGATTCCTTCTTCATCTATGGTTCTGATTTAAACTGCGCCATTATCAAAAAAAAAATTCACTGTGTAAGGTCCCAACCATCTTGTCATCAGCGTGCCTTTGAAATATTTAAACTTTAAATCATAAAACAATGCCAAATCTCCTTCTTGCAAGGTCTTTTATTTGATGTTCTTTTCATACCAGACCTTCCTTTGTAGCTGAACTACCTCTGTGTGAAGAAGTGCTTGCATTCTGAACTCATCCAATCCATTTAGTTGTAGCAAACTATCTTTTTTGGCATTCGATAGATCTAGATTTAATTCAGCTACCATTCTTAAAGTATTGAACTCAAACTCAACTGAAAGTAGAGCCTTCTTGCCATAGACTAGTTCATAGGGAGTGAATCTTGTTGTTGTCTTCCAAGTAGTGTTGTAGGCCCAAGTAGCTTCTACCAATCTGTCTGCCCAATATTTTCTGCTGCTGCTCACAACCTTGGTGAGGATTCTCTATAAATCTCTGTTAGTTACTTTTGTTGCTTAATCTTGTGCTTCCTCAAACAATGAGGTGAGAGGTGAATTGTGCTCCCTTATCAGTGACTATTTCTCTGGGGTATCCAAACTTGTAAAACACATTCTCCCTTAGAAATTATATTACTTTCTCCTCGGTTGCTACCCTCACTGCTTTTTCTTTGGCCCACTTTGTTTGGTAGTCAGTGCAGACTATGATATACTTCTTTTGTCCGGATGGTGGATCGATAGGTCCAACAAAGTCCATGCCCCACTTATCAAATGGCTCAAGAGCCACCTGAGGGTGTAAAGGCATTTCATCCCTTGGTGTGGGTTTCCCCATCATCTAGCACTAGTCACACTTTCTGGTGTATCTTCTGGATTCTTAATGAAGGGTAGGCCAATAGTATCCTTCCTGCAAAAATTTGTAAGCAGTTCTCTTTGCAGCAAAGTGGCCTCCACATGGGATGTCATGAAATGCAAAGAGGATATCAAAAAATTATTCCTCCCTCACAGATCTCCTTAGGATTTAATCAGGGCCTAACTTGAGAATTTTTCCCCCAATCCATGTGAAAGGGACATTTTTTCTGACGATTCTGCTCCTCTCCATGAATGAAAGATTAGGAGGGAGTTTTCCAGCAACCAAGTAGTTGGCTATATCAGCAAACCATGGTGAGAGTGATAATATAGAAAATAGGTGTTCATCGGGTAGCTGGTCATCCACCATTCCTTCTTCACCTGCAGGGAGAGCTAACCTAGACAAAAAATCTACAACAAAATTCTCCTTTCTAGGTTTATCAACAATAGTCAAATCAAATTGCTGCAAAAGTAACAACCATCTAATTATCCTAACATTTACATCTTGTTTGTTCATTAAATACTTGATGGGGGCATGGTCAATGTGAAAAAAGGTATGATATGTAGTTACATAATGCCTGAATTTGTTCAATGCATGGACAATGGCTAACATCTCCTTCTCAGTAACAGTATAATTCAGCTCGGCCTTTGAAAAATTCTTGCTGATGAAGTAAATGGCATAAGGGATTTTGTCCTCTAATTTTCCTAATGATGCCCCTACAGATTTTTCAAATGCATCAGTGTGGATGTGGAAAGGCAGAGTCCAATTTGGACCTCGGAGGATGGGGGTAGAAGTAAACTTTTTCTTAATAATCTCAAAAGCCTATTGACAAGGACCAGACCAAATAAACTCAGAATATTTGGCCAATAACCCAAATAATGGCGAAACCATCTTGCTGAAATCTTTGATGAAAATTTTGTAGTAACCAATTAAGCCTAAGAAACTATTGACATGTTTTTTCTTTTGAGGAGCAGGTACCCTTTTGATGATAGTGATTTTGTTCGGGTCTACTTGTATTCCCACTTGAGATATGGAGTGTCCTAATACAACCCATGCTTTCTTTAGGAATTCACACTTTTCTGGGCTCAAGGAGAGATGCATCTCAACACACCTTCTTAGTACTCTACCCAAATTTAAGAGAGATTCCTGGAATTCATCCCCATATGGTGTGAAATAATCCATGTAGATTTCAACAGAGTCATGGAATAGCTCAGAAAATATGCTCAGGACATCTCTTTGGAAGGTAGCTGGGGAATTGCACAACCCAAAGGGTAGGAATCTATAAGAAAAGGTACCCCAAGGGTAGGTGAAAATAGTTTTATCTTGGTCTTCACAGCTGATTTGAATTTGATTGTACCCACTGAACCCATCTAATAAGGAAAATAACTTCTTCCCCGCAAGGCCATCCAGGACTTGGTCTATAAAGGGAAAAGGGAAATGGTCTTTCTTGGTGGCTTTGTTAAGTTCTCGATAATCAACACAAATTCACGACTTCCCATTCTTCTTTGGGACCAATACAAGGGGAGATACCCACTCACTGTCAGATATAGGATATATGAACCCTGCATCCAATAGTTTCTGCAGCTCCTCCTTGACTATGTCCTTCAGAGTCGGGTTCATCCTTATTTGGGGTTGTCTCACTGGCTCGCATCCTTGTTTGATGTAAATATGATGTTTTCACACTGAAGGATGCACCCCTTTCATGTCTTTGTAATCCCAAGAAAATACATCTAGATTCTCTTTCAAAAGCTGGCACAACTGCTTCTATTCTTCATTCAAGAGGTTTGGGTTGATTTTCATAGACTTGGATGGGCGAAACTCAATAGCCTTGGTGGATTCAGAGGTTGAATCAATTGAGTGCACTTCCATCCAAGGTTGGCTTTCAGATTCTTTGACTAAGGTTTTGAGAGGAATGTTAGTGGAGGACTGGTTTTGAATGGCATGGTCGATGAGTTCATCTTCATCAAGCTGCCCCCTCTAAGAATAGCATCTACGGTACACATAGGGGGAGTGTTTTATAACTCATCTTCTTCATCCTCCAACCATATAGGGAGATCATGATCAATGGAAGGCTGGGTTGGAGGATATAACACTAGATGTTTAGACAAAGGCCCATTTTTTATAGTCATGTTTCCAGCCTGGCAACTAATATAAGAATCTGCGGTGGCTAACCAAGGTCTCCCTAAGATGAGAGGATAACCATGAAACTTGGTTTTTGGTTGCAGGACCAAGAAATTTTTAGGATACTCCCAAGAGTCAATGGTAACCATAACATCCTCAACAATTCCTTCCAGAGTTACTGTGGATAGATCTGCAAGTTGCAGAAATGTTGTGGTTTTCCTCAAATTCCCTTGGAGATTAAGTTTCAACATAGTTTCCTTGGTCATGAAATTGATGGTAGCCCCTAGATCAATCATAGTGTTGGGGACTATGAAACCATTTACATGCACATCAACAATTGGACTACCGAGGTCCAGGTACTTTGGAAATATCACCCTTCCTAGCATTAGGTCAGACATTTGTCCTACCACATTAATGGTGGGGGTATCTCTCTTTCTTCTCCCAGGTTTATTGAAGCACTTTTCTTTGATGAACCTATTGTAGATAGGGACATCCTTAATGGCCTGGAGAAGTGGTATCTTTACACACAAAATTTCTGGCAATTCTCCTAGGATTTCAGTCTCCTCGAGGGTGTGCTGACTAGGGTGGATCAAGTGCTCAGGAAAAGGAGGTTTTTGGATCTAAGTGTTACCTTCTTCCTTTTCCTCCTCAACCTCTATAGGTGGAGATGGAGGATGGTTGTTTGGGAGTACTCTTCTCGACCTAAGGTTAACCTCCTGTATCTCCATAGCATAAGTTGGATAGGATGTTTCTCCACTGGTTGTTCATGTCTGTTGTTCAGGTTCGGATTGGGCTGTGCAGGTATAGGTAGCCTAGGTGGAGCAGCATGAGTAAGCTGAGGTTGAGGCTGGGGTGGAGGCATTAGAGTAGGTGGTTGATTTTTTTGAGGCTTCCAGTACCCTTGGGATATATTTTTCCACTGAAGTTGTTGTGGAACATACTACTGGAATGGTTGGTTTGCTGGTTTATGATGATATGAAGGGTTGTAAGGCCAAGTAGGAGGTGTAGACCAGGATGGAGGAGTAGGGGTGTATGAAGGTTGCATGGGTGCACTCTGATTGTTGTGATAGTAAGAGTAAGTTGCACCTTGCATACCTTGTGGTATGGCCGAGGGCCTTGATGCCTTCTCTGGTTGATGAAACATAGTTTCTCTAGTATTGCTTCCCTGCCTTGATATACAGCCTTAAGTCCAGGTAAGGAGCGACACGTTTCTGTGGCATGATTCTCCTCACAAACTAAGAAAACCTTTATGACATTCAGTGGACACTCATTTCTTGGGTGCTTCCTGGTACATCTAGGAAAAAATATGGCCAGGGCTCTCTCTACTTCCTCTTGCTTCCTTTTGACCTGCATTGTGTCCATTTTCAAAGCAAAGGTGTGTAGCATGTCACCCTTAAAGTCCTCTAGCATGTTTCCAATCTCATGTTTTATGAAGGTGGAAGAGGAAGGGGTATTGGATGAACTTTGGCTAGCTTTTCCCTTCTTCCTAAATTCCCTAGAATGGTTCCGGAAGACAGTTTTGATTGCTTCATATGGTTGTTGGTAGATATCTCCTCCTCATAGCATATTCAAGGTTTCTATCATATCTTCACTGATCCCTAGAAGAAGTACACGTTTAAGTGAGTCAGGATCAAGAGTACAATTGGGTCTCTTATAGTTTAGTTGAAACCTCTCTTCATAGTCCTCTAAGGATTCATGTGGCCCTAGATTCATCCTAAAGATCTCATCCTTAGTTTCCTTGGACCTACAGTAGTCTTTGTATTTTTTGTTGAAAGTCTCTTCCATTTGTGCCTAGGTAGTGATGCTATCCCTAGGAAGACCCATGAACCAGCACAAGGCTGCATCCTTGTTTGGTCAATTTAGTGTGTCCTAAATTGTTAACATAAATTATCAACCAGGGATTCGTAAGCTGACGAAGTGTGGCGCACTATATGTGCAAGATAACCTATCTCTTACTTTTTGTCGTTTTTGGATTTTTATGAAATTCTAAAAGACAAGAATGGTTATGGATATTCAAGGCAATGATGTCCTTTATAATGATTTACCAACTTGAAACTGAAAAAGGAATTTGAAACATACAATGATAAAACTTGAAAGGAAATGAAAATGTGCTACTGAAATGAAAAAGGTGCTGCTAATCTAATAAATCAAAACAGTGAACTAGTGAGCATGAAACCAAACTATTCTTGCTGCTGTCTAAACACAAAAGAAACTATGCCGAAAGAAATCCAAAAGTTGCAATAAAGTAAATCTAAATCAAATTACATCAACTTGTCTTCTGATCCCTCATCAGTAGTCCAGCTATAATTTTCGGAAGTAACCATAAACAACTTCAGTAACTGATATCTAACTTGCAGAAAGTAAACTAATATCAAACCACACATTCATAATTCAATCCCTCACCATCAGTCCAGCTGTGGCTTTCGGAGGTAACTGAAGATGTCATGAACAATTTAATATTTCTAACTTGCAGAAAGGAAACTAATATCAAACTACACATCCATAATTCAATCCCTCACCATCAGTCCAGCTGTGGCTTTCGGAGGCAACCGAAGATGTTATGAGCAATTTAATATATCTAACTTGCAGAAAGGAAACTAATATCAAACTACACATTTCATAATACAATCCCTCACCATCAGTCCAGCTGTGGCTTTCGGAGGTAACTAAAAATGACATGAGCAATTTAATATATCTAAATCTAACTACTGAAGCAAATGTGCAAAACTGAAATAAACAAAGCAATACCGGAATTAAACAAAAACTAAGAAAAATAAATTAACAGCAGAACAATATTGATTCCATGTCATTAGTCAAAAGATATGCAAATGCCCGGGCTGCCATGAAAAATTATGTTAAAAGCTATGATTTCAGAAAGCAATCTAAGTAAGGAAATATGACAAAATAGAATTGAAAGCAACTTATCTAGAAAACATGTAAAAGCCTCCTTGGATAGCAGGGGCCCTCTGCTACCAATTTGGTGTAGTTCTTAGCTCCTTGAAGTTGTAATCAAAACAGCATCAAAGAACTGAATTTCTCTATTAAAAAGAACTCACAAATTTACATCTCATTCCATCTTGAACTTTGTTACAAAAGACTTCTCTACTACTTTTTCATTACTTTCTCATTACCTATGATAGGAGAAAGCTTCTCCTATTTATACAAAATATGAAGAGACATCTCATTAATGGGAGTCCATGAATCTCTCCCTCCATCTCTAGAGTTACAATCAAAATAGGAAATGATAAGACACATGTCTTTCTAGAGTTTCAACACAACTTGAGGAATGAGACACATATCCTCTTAGAGTTTCAACACAACAAGGAAGTGAGACACATATCCTCTTGATCCCATAATCTTCTCCAACCAAATTCGAATTTGGCCTTAGAGTGCCACATAAGGGTCTTCTAGAAGTCTCTTTTTTGACCTACACATGTCACAAAACTCATAACACATATATAGATATATGAAACTATGTTAATTTTCTAGTTTCTAATCATAAATTCACTTAAAATACATAAAATAAATAACTTTGGAAAACAAAGATCCTAACCCATATATTTATGAAAATTGTTACTTGATGTAGGGTTTTAGGTCAAATGGCTATGAAATAAGAGCTAAATGGTTATGACATAATGAAAATATGTATGAATATGGAGAACATTTTTGAGACTCAACATACCCCCCAACTGAAGTTGTTGCATGTCCTCATGCAACCATTGCAATGATTCATTTGTCCATGAATTGATCTTTTATGAGTTTTGACTCATATAGATTCATTCCAAACTTTGCTTCTTGATTTTTCCTTTTTGGCAAAGTATAATATATTTGATTGCAACATTTTTTTTTATTTTTTTTCAATGGTTGGTTCTTGTGTGACAACCATTTTTTTTTTTTTGAAGCATTGGTTCTTGTGTAACAATGCTTTATTTTCTTTGTTGCATCAAAGTTCATGAAAACATTTAGAATCAATTTCTTCATCAATGAATTGATCATTTGCAAGGCATATAATCTTTTTGGATCATGTTGCAACAATAGTTGGTTGGAAAGTATATGTGGGTGGAAATGAAATGAAAATGTATGATGGTGTATGACATGTGGATATGAAATGATGTTCCTTCCCCCCCAACTAAAGATATGACAATGTGGAAAAGGGAGTGAGGAATTTTTCCAAAGTTACAATTTTAGCATTCTAATGAATTACATGACTAAAAATTAGAAAACAACATACCTTCACTTACCTTAAATGTGGATGAGTTGTGTATGTGTGGTGGCTGCAAAATTCTCATCATATTCTTCTTCAAGTGGCTGAACAAGAGGAGTCATGGATAAAGAGATGAGATGACTTTTTATTGCTTCTACTAAAACTTGCTGAATCTGCTCCAAAATGCTGAAAATAATAGTCTTCATGTCTTCAAAACTTATTGGCACAATTCCTACTATGTGAAAATATGTTCTGATGTCGAACATAGTAGGAAATTGTTGAATTAGTGGCCATTAATGGATGCCACTAGTCAACACGAGAACTCTCACCATTGATGACAATGAGAGTCAAGATGCCCAAACACATCTTGCTAGGTACGAATGATTTTGCTGATGTCGAGTCACCTAGAAGATCTGACGAACAAGAGACATTAATGTATTCTCATTGTTTGTCAGCTTGAGAACTTGCCATTAAGGCATGCAAGCCTCAAGGTGTTTTACAAAGAACTTAGACTCAAAGGACTATAGACTCAATAGTTTGCATTGCAGCAGGGCTTATTTGTGGAATGAAAATGACAAGAAATGGAAGATGGAAATGGAAGATGAAAATGGAAATGGGCAATAAGCATGTGAATGAGAAATGACAATGGGCAATAAGCATGTGAATGAGCCTCTTGCTTTTATTTGTGGTTATGAATGGACAAAAAGAAATGGAAAGTGGATGTGAATGTAAATGGAAAATATGAAGTGAAATGAGGTGAATCGTTTATTATGAGGTATGGATGTGATGGAGACAATAGTATCTGAAAGTTTTTCAAATGTTTGGATCTGATTTTACATCAGCATATTTCCTCCTCTTTGTTGTTGATCATCCTCTTATGAAACAAGTTGGTCTCTTAAAGAGACACCATTCTCTTGTAGTCATTTGTCCTTCCTCCTGGAACCTGCAAAAAAAACTAATATTTCTTCTGCAATGGAATGTAAGATTATCAAAGGGAGAGAGGTGATCAATCTCTCTAGTTATGATATTTACACACAAAACTAAGAATTTGTATTAATGAAACAAGTTCTCAAAGAAAAAATCAAAAGAATTTATACCTGTTTTGGAATTAGTGCCTCAAGTTGAATGTAGCTTCTTTTCAGCAATTTATTTCATTATTTGCCATTTCAAACTCTAATGATGGATTTCTCATTGTATAGATATTGTTGAGACCTTTCCAACGATACTTAAATCATCAAAATCTGATTTTGTATGAGAAAGTTATGCTGATTTGAACAATGAGGTTTTTCAGCTGCGGAATTGCAGAACAGCTGCGGAATTGGACTTCAGCTGCGGAATGTCGACGGTTTCTGTAGCTAAAAATCTTGAATAAAAAGTTAGCCATTCATCCTTCATCATCAGTCCAAAATTAATCAATACCTTCAGAAAAAATAAGCAAATAACTTATTCATTTCATTGATTCAAAATTATTGATTTTTTTTTTCTTTTTTTTAACAACAAAAGAGAAATGCAATTTTTTTTAAATTTCAACAAATGATGCTAAATAAAGCAAACTCAGATACATTGACCAATCACGACCTTGCAATGACCATAGAATGATAAGTGGAGATCACATAAGATGAAAAATAATATATTAAGCATTGAAGAACATAAAAGGCATGATTGCTATTTCAAAATATAATCTTTCATCTCTTCAAAATTTATTTTTGTATCTGTTTGATCCTTGAGGACTATCACAATCAGTAACCTTTCAGGACCACCCCCCTCAGTTGGAATTCCAATTGCAGCAGTTGCCATTACAGACACGTTCAATCTCAATTGAGCTTACCTTTATGCTACTAAGGTTCATTGTGCCATCTGCACGACCATGTGCTTGATAATATCCTCCTGTAGTTTGCTCAATTCATCCCCATGCCCTCTTAATGTCTTTCCATAGTGATGTGGCATCCCTTTGAATAAACATCATAATGGTTGGTGTTTAATAATGTCATTGAAGCACCAAAAATTGCTGGGCAGATGATAAAGGAGATGTGAAATCCAACATTCAGAAAACGAAATTGAATTAAATTCAAAAATGAGTGGAATGTGCATTGAATGTCATGATAAGAGTTTGATTTTGTTTAGAATTCCTCTTCCTAGAAATCAGGAAACCGAATTATCAATGCAGAGTGCCGTTTTCAAATTCTTCACTCAGAAAAAATCGTTTTTCCTCACGCGGCAGGCAAAAATGGCCTTCAAAGAACCGAGCATTTCTCCCAGACCGCCACGAATTTCTTAAAACGGTTTCTGGGTTATCTAATTGACCATGTTGGCGAAAAAACCCATGTTTTATTTTTTTCAAATTCATCTCCGTTTGGCCAAATCGTGCTTTCAAAGTTTAACGTTTTTCTCTGTTTTGCGTTTTCCTGTTCTGCTACATTCGGCTGTGTGAATGATTTTGAATTTTTTTTTAAGATTCGATCACAGCACAGATAGATCACTGAACAATGCAATCATGGCATCCTCCTCAAAATTTCTCTTATTTTCATTTCTAAGCTGTGCATTACTTTCTCTTAACAAGTTTGTTTCTGCTACCTGGCATTGCAGAGAACTGAACTCTTCATCTTTTCTTGTTCTTTACGTAATGCAGCTTGTGCTATTTCTATTTCAGACAACTTGAATTCTGTAGAGACAACCATCGTTTGGATTTACATGTTTTTGGTTTCAGGGAAATGTCAAAGCGTGTGACAGATAGACATGTATAGCTGGAGACTGCAAGTTTGTTTCAGGCCAAAACTTGAACAGGAATGCAGATTTTCTACTGAGGCCACATCGAAAGCTAGGATTGAAGATAGCCATAGATTGGTTTTCTTTTCTTCTCCTTTTTTTTTTTCTCTGAAATTGTAAATTTTTATAAAAAGGATTAATAATTTTCAATTTCAGGCAGCAAAGACTTCAAGAAAAACATGCTGAAAACAGGACTTTCACTGAGGTTTTAAGCTGATTTTTTTATCAATCTGGGCTTGGTGACTAGGTTCACTTGACTGACCAATTTCTGAATGCAGTACAAAATGAAATCCATGGAGTTGCCTATGGCTTTGTTTATTGATTTGTTTTGTTTTTGTTTTTCAATTTATTTTTTTTAATTTGTTTATGTTAATAAAACTATATGTTATATTTTTAAAAATTAAAAATACACATATATATTTTACTAAGCAAAATGATTTTGTTTTTTTATTTTATTTGTTTGGTTAATAAAATCACATGTTATATTTTTTTTTAAAATTAAAAATACACATGTATATTTTACTAAACAAAATGATTTTTTTTTTTAATTTGTTTTAATAAAATTATACATGTTGTATTTTGAAAAATTAAAAATATACATATGTAATTTACTAAACAAAACAATTTATTGAATTTTTTTTTTTAAATGATTTTGTTACTAAAATTATATATATATTTTCAAAAATAAAAATATACATATATATCTTAGTAACAAAACAATTTAATTTTTTTTTATTTTTTAATTTTTTTTATTTTCATTTTTTTTTAATTGATTTGTTTAATAAAATTAGGTATGTGATATTTTTAAAAATTTAAAAATACACATATATATTCATTAAACAAAACAATTTTATTGAAATCAAAGTTTTTCATGAAAACAATTTTTTTTTTTTAAATTGTTGAATCAATTGAAATGATGAAGTTTTATTTTGTCTCCCTTTTTTTTTTTCACATAACAATTCTTTTTCTGATCCTCCAGATCACACAAAGTGCAGGAGGAGAGCATACTCAAGAATTATTAATTTTTTTTTTTTACATAACAATTCCTTTTCTGATCCTCCAGATCACACAAAGTGCAGGAGGAGAGCATACTCAAGAATTATTAATTTTTTTGATGTAAGAAATAAGGCTACCTAGTTACACTTCCCTGGAAACAGCGCCAAAATGTTTAGTCAATTTAGTGTCCTAAATTGTTAACATAAATTATCGACCAGGGGATTAAGTGGCAGTGTGGCGCACTATATGTGCAAGATAACCTATCTCTTACTTTTTGTCGTTTTTGGATTTTTATGAAATTCTAAAAGACAAGTATGGTTATGGATATTCAAGGCAATGATATCCTTTATAATGATTTACCAACTTGAAAATGAAAAAAAAAAGAATTTGAAACATACAATGACAAAACTTGAAAGGAAATGAAAATGTGCTACTGAAATGAAAAATGTGCTGCTAATCTAATAAATAAAAATAGTGAACTAGTGAGCATGAAACCAAACTATTCTTGCTGCTGTCTAAACAAAAAAGAAACTATGATGAAAGAAATCCAAAAGTTGCAATAAAGTAAATCTAAACCAAATTACATCAACTTGTCTTTTGATCCCTCATCATTAGTCCAGCTATGATTTTCGGAAGTAACCATAAACAACTTGAGTAACTGATATCTAACTTGCAGAAAGTAAACTAATATCAAACTACACATCCATAATTCAATCCCTCACCATCGGTCCGGTGTGGCTTTCGAATGACGAGAAGATGTCATGCACAATTTAATATTTCTAACTTGCGAGAAAAGAAACTAATATCAAACTACACATCCATAATTCAATCCCTCACCATCGGTCAAAAGTGACGGCTTTCGGAGGCAAGCGAAGATGTTATGAGCAATTTAATTTATCTAACTTGCGAAAGTAAAGTAATATCAAACTACACATCCATACTTCAATCCCTCACCATCAGTCCAGCTGTGGCTTTCGGAGGTAACTGAAAATGACATGAGCAATTTAATATGTCTAAATATAACTACTGAGACAGATGTGCAAGACTGAAATAAAAAAAGCAATACGGGAATTAAACAAAAACTAAGAAAAAAATAAATTAACGACGGAACAATATTGATTCCATGTCATTAGTCGAAAAGATAATATGCAAATGCCGAGGCACCATGAAAAATTATGCTAAAAGCTATGATTTCAGAAAGAAATCTAAGTAAAGAAATATGACAAAACAGAATTGAAAACAACTTATCTAGAAAAAATATAAAATTCTCCTTGGATAGCAGGGGCCCTCTGCTACCAATTTGGTGTAATCCTTAGCTCCTTGAAGATGTAATCAACACAGCATCAAAGAACTTCTTTATTAAGAAAAACTCACAAATTTACATCCCATTCCATCTTAAGCTTTGTTACAAAAGACTTCTCTACTACTTCCTCATTACTTTCTCATTACCTATGATAGGAGAAAGCTTCTTCTATTTATACAAAATATGAGGAGACATCTCATTAATGGGAGTCCATGAATCTCTCCCTCCATCTCTAGAGTTACAATCAAAATAGGAAATGATAAGACACATGCCTTTCTAGAGTTTTAACACAACTTGAGGAATGAGACACATATCCTCTTAGAGTTTCAATACAACGAAGAAAGACACACATATCCTCTTGATCCCTTAATCTTCTCAGCAAATTCCGAATTTGGCCTTAAGTGCCACATAAGGGTCTTCTAGAAGTCTCCTTTTGACCTACACATGTCACAAAACTCATAACACATATATAGATATATGAAACTATGTTAATTTTCTAGTTTCTAATCATAAATTCACTTAAAATACATAAAATAAATAACTTTGGAAAACAGGGATCTAACCCATATATTTATGAAAATGGTTACTTGATGTAGGGTTTTAGGTCAAATGGCTATGAAATAAGAGCTAAATGGTTATGACATAATGAAAATATGTATGAATATGGAGAACATTTTTGAGACTCAACAATCCTTAAGGGTGGATGGGAATAACTTCAACTTCTGATCATTAAAGGTGTAGTCATAAGTCCTACAGGCAACAACAAATTCAAACATGAATGTGTCAGAGTCCTTAGAGGTAATTCCATGGAAGTGTGGAAGAGTTGAGGAGCTAATGTTCTTCATCTTAGTTTCCCCATCTACCTCTCTTATGGGAAAACATCTCTGGATACCAACCATGGTTAAGATAGGTGAAGTAGGTCCCTCAGTTGAAACAAGGTCTTATTCTTCTTCCCCAATAGGATCCTCAAAATATTTAGAAGGCTCTCCTAAAGGGGGTTGACTCTCACTGCCACTGAAGAAGAGTGAAGGGTGGCCAGGAGGTGATGTGGGGGTTTTAGGTAAGGTTTGTCTTTGAGTATTCCTAGTCCTACGAGGCATGAAAATCAAATATTTTTGTATTTTTTCAATATTTCTGAAATTACATGAAAAGAAAAGAAAGTAGAAAAGAATGCTAAAAACAAAATCAAAGCATCTACTAGACACCTCGCCAGCAATGGCGCCAAAAAGTGGTGAGCTCTAGTATTGCACCAAGGCTGTTGCAACTCCCAGTGGTTTCTCTACTTTACTTTATCAACCCAGGGTTCATACAAACTTGGAGGTGACAGTGCTATATACACAGCAAATGCACTATGTTCATGTCATCCTCTTCTACTTTACAAAAGGGTGTTATTTCTTAAAATATGATAAAAACTGAAAAGCAAATTGCTGAAAGGAAACGACAGAAAGGAAACTAAACTAGTTTGCTGAAAAGAAATAACAAGAATGAAACTAATTTAATTTGCAGAAAAGAAATGACAGAAAGGAAACTAATTTAACTTGCTAAAAATAAATGGCAGGAAGGAAACTAATTCTAAACCACACTTAACTTGGCCAAATGGCTAAATGCACTCTACTTGTCCTATGATCTATCTATCATGCTTCTACTCAAGCAACTAAGCTAACCATGAATTAATTATAATTAAAAAGAGTGATTTGCAACTTGGAGGAGAGAAAAAGTGCTAAAGAGGCTAATGGAGGGCTTAACACATGAAATGATGCTTAGGAGTGGAAAGCGGGGGTTTAAACCAGTTAAATCTTTGCTGAAGTGCAAAGAGGCCTTGGAGCTGAATAATTCAAAAAGTGCGATGGCGGAGTGCGATAAAGGACAAAGCTTGCAATATGCGATGTCACAATCGCAATATTGCAAAAGTAAAGGGATAGCGGAAAGGTCGTCCGAGAACGGGAGCGAAGTGCGATGAGGTAATTCTTGTGAAATGCAATGCGGAGTGGTGACGTGGAGGTGGGATCGATATCACAATCACAATATCGCGAAGTTGGAGCAGTAAGTATTAAGGAAAAAAACCAAAAAATGTGATGAGCGATCTGCGATGCAGCAGATGACGTGGAGGTGGGACCGATATCGCAATCGCAATGTCGCGAAGTTGGAGTGGTAAGTGTTAAATAAAAAAAACAAAAAAATGCGAGGAGAGATCTGCGATGTGGCGGATGACGTGGAGGTGGGACCGATATTGCAATAGAAATATTGAGAAGTTGGAGCGATAAGTGTTAAAGAAAAAAACAAAAAGGTTGCGATGAGCGATTTGCGATGCAGCAACAATATCACATCGGCGTTTGAAAGTGGTAAGTGTTAAGGAGAAAAGGTAAAAGTTGTGATCTATGGTTGTGTGAAAAGGAAATGCGATTGTGTTTGCAGTAAGTCTCGAAGGAAAAAGGGAAAGGGCGCGATCTATGAAATGAGAGATCGCAATATCAGAATCGTCAGAACCAAGAAGTAAGTGTTAAAAGAAGAGGGAAAGAATTGCAGGTTGCAATTTGTAATGTACGATAGGGGGGGTTTCGAGGAGGAAAGGCGGAGGTCGAACTTTGATGGATTTTCAAGTGTTTTGGAGTGTTTTGTGAATAAAAAGGTGCAACATCTGATAAGAAGAGAAAGAAAGGATAGAAGGTAACAGAGGTGTGTGGAAGAAAATACAGAGATGGGAAATGAAGCGGGGAAGCGCCATGGAGCTGCTCTAGGGTTTTAACAATAATTCTTGCAATCAACCTGCTGATCTATGCATGAAAAATAGATGAAGTGCGTGATAAAAATGGTGAACAGAAAGGATTTTTTATGGCCTGTGGGGAGGTCAGCCTTGCTTGAAATCTATTCATAGATATGAGAGGGGAAGGCTTGACCACAACTTTTGGAGTTTTTCCTCTATTCTACTACCCTCAATAAAATGAACTACAATAGCACACTGGAAGCAAAACTGAACAACAATGAAACTATTAAAAGCAGAACTAAGTGAATGACAGAAAGAAAGCTAGCTTAATGGAAGAAAGGAAAAGATAGTAATAGCAGAGAAGCTGAGGCACATGGATTGGGCCCTAATCCACGAGCCTAGCTCTCTGAAACTTAATTCAATAGAATGAAATCAGTCTGCTCATTTCATAAAATAATAACCTCGTACATCTCTGAAAGTTTGATCACTGAGTAAAGAAAAAGCTCAATAGCTTGCAACATAGTTCCAACTAAAATTGATTAATTGAATAACTCCTCCTAGCTTTAGCTCTGCTCTATTTATTCCACAAGGTAGCTACCAAGAACTCCCTAGAAAATGATGATTGATTCCTATTGACTCCCAGTAAACAAAGATTGAATGCACTCCTCTTTGAGTTGCTTGGTTGCCTCTGGAATTCAAATTGCTAGAGAGAATCCTTGGGATCCTTTGGCTGCCTTTGGAGTTCGAATTGTTGGAGAGAATCTAGGGTGGAAAATCCTCCTATAATTTCTCCTTACTATCTCCTCCAAGTCTTTATGATAAAATATTTATAAAAAAATGCTTAATAACTCATGATTTTCTACACTCAACCGTATATTAGGTACTCATAGTATGTTATTCTTAATCACCACCTATACTAGCATCATAAAACCAAATAATGATAAAAATGAAAGAAAAAGAGATCTAAGAAGGCAAAAATAGTGACCATTAACCCCTCCAAATATGTCTAATGATGGAGCTCATCACCTTCCATATTTTCATTCTTCTTCTTTTTCATTTATCTTTAAATTTTTTTCTTGAGAACCTAAGAATTCCACCTTTTTCAACATACTACCATCTATTTCATTAATTCTCTTCTCTATTTGAGATAACATAAATTTTAAGTCCTCACTTTCTTAACGAGTTAATGATGAAACTTTAATAGATTTAATTGGTGTAGTAGCTTTCTTTGGAGGCATATTGGAAAATAATAATAGTACTCCTGTTTATCACAAGTTTTAGTCGCGAAAAAAGGATCTTCTAATCAATAATCAAGTCACTTGTATGTTACATAACTTAATTTGGAGAATATTTGAATGACTGAAGTTTTTATTGATATATCTCTGAGATTTAAGTCCTTGTATATCTAAAACTTTTCTCTATAATACTTTGATATTCCTTTTCTGCAATTCCACAAGTGTTAAGAAAATTTGATGTGCCAAGTGAAAGTTATGGTAATTTTCCCATAACCTACTAATTTCTAGCCTCTTCCCATGACCAAAGCTTATATATTGTGCCACATGACCAATTATTCAAATATAAATTCTAAATTTTTTACCGAATGTACTTTAGTATGTCTCCTTAAATCCTTGAATATTTCACAAAATCTTAGAAATAAGATATAGCAAAAATATGAAGATGACTTGTTTAAAATTTATTTCAAGATTGTTTATAAAGCCTAATTTCCACAAGGTATAACTATGAAAGTATAGCGAACCAATTATGAAAATTGAAAAAAATGTTCCCTAATATTTCTAATTAATACGGTTCAAGTATCGATGTTTGAAACCGACCAAATTTTCTTTTAGGAAAATTCCAAACTGACATGATTGCAACGAATTTTAGGAGCATTCAGGAAATCAAAATTCCTTTGATCATATATCTAAAATTATAGTGAAAAATATATATAAAATTTTAAGCAGATTTTCAACGCAATTTTGACTCAATGTGTTCTAATTTTCATGGTATGAAAACACATAAAAAAAACTATAGTGAAAATTACGAATTGACTTGCTTGGGATTGTTTTTAGGAGCATTCGGGAACCCTAACTTCCTTGGAGCATATCTCAAAAAATACAGTGAACCAAAATATGAATTTTGAACTATGTTACCCACGATGTCGTCTCAATATATATTCTCAAGTTTCACCATTTGAAACCTCCTACAAAAAGGGTTATAGCCAAAATTCCACGATGAACTATTTAAAGTAGAAAAAACCTTAGGATCATGAGCTTTCATACCAAATGTTATGACCCTTGAGTCTTAAAAATGATAATAAACAAATAAATGAACTATTATTCAAGGGGAAACCTCCTTTTAATTAATACATGCACAAGACAATATTTTATGATACTAAGACAAGGTCTTCTTAATATATATCTAGGATACAAAAGGTTAAATTGTAATAAAATAGGACCATGAAAGATTCTAGCCTACATAACAATATAACAATAGAAATGCAATAAATCTGACATTAATAAGTAGTTTAGGGTTAATATGGGCCTTATATAGGGCTTATCATCATCCTTGAAATATCATCAAATGTTTTGATTTGCTCCCAAATACAACAATTTTAAAAGAAATATCGATCCCCATATGAACAGTACCACCATCAACAACTTGATAAGAAGAAAACCAAATTATATGTGGACATATGTGATGTAAAGCATTGGAATCTAATAGCCATTCCTCATGATATTGTGATATAAAAACTTCATCAACCTTACTCAAAATTGTCTCAACTAGATTTTCTTCCTTTGTAGAGTCATTTTTGGATTCTTTCTTATTCCAACAATCTTCCTTCTTTAAATATTTTTAGGAAAAACTTCTAGAGTCGCTTTAGGGAGATAATCTATCTCTAGAAAGTGAATGATAGAATTATTGTGAACAACCAAAGATAAGTTAGAATCAAATGATCTATCCTTTGAACCTAAATAAGTTAAAAATAGCTCTTTATGGATTTGTTCTAGGAGACAAAGTACTCAAGGCCAACACAAAATTTGTAAACAAATAAGATATGGAGAAGATATACAAGGACATAATAATTGGGGAATCAATTATAGTGATATCCGTTCCCCATTCCATAGAATTTGGATTTTGTGAATGGATTTGTAAAGGGATTTCTAACATTTTGTGAAATATTAACTCCATTATCACAAAAAAATTATGCATGAGAAAATAGGGAAAACAAACGCACATGCCATATTTTCAATTTGAAGTTGGGTAAGTGATATCATGTCAAGATTAATGGGAACCTATTGGATTTGGGATATATGGTATTATTTTGACACGTGATTTCTACCCTTAGAACTATTTAATATTTATTTGAATAATTAATTCATGGGTTTGTTAGAGTTATGTTTTAAAACCCTCATCTTATCATACAATTGAATATGCATGGCATGTTCCATCCCAATATTTTTTTTGTATGTAGATTAGTTACAGTCCTTTTCACTGTGCCCTTGTTAATAAAAACCTTCTGACGCCACAAACCATAGGCCTACAACTTATCAATAAATACACATAACATTAAAACTGAAAATCCAATGCAATAGGCATGCATACATAAACTCATTCCATAATTCATTAACAAAAAATAATAATTACAGGAGGATTATTGGCCTCATGCTTGGCCACTCATTTCTCACTCTCACACACACTATTCACTCTTCTAAATCTAAATGTCTCATAGGATCACCTATATTTATATAAATGGATTAAAACCTAAGAAGGTTCTAGATCCCTAAACTAACTCCAAAAATATCTCTGCTTCATCCATTCTCTTGGGAGAAAGGTATTGTGAGGCAAAGGAATCCCTGGCAGTAGTATGTTGATTGAGGGCTTGGGGTCGCCAACTATAGAAAGATTGCGTGCAGCTGAGCCTACAGTTGGGTGGAGATTCGTCCCCAAAAATTTATTGTGGTTAGCAAGATTCAAATAGCATTCAACTCTGAAATCACAAGTAAGGAATATCATCGCTACAGGTAAGTTGTCTCTGCTCATATTTTATGAAAATTCTAGGCTAATTAGTTGAATAGTTTTTGTGTTGATTATTAATTGCATATTTGATATAATTAGTTGCATGTTAAATTTTGGGGTTGTTACATATGGTATCAGAGCCAAGTTTCGACTCTATGTGTCCTCTGGGTAAAATTTTGAAAAAAAAAACTTATACTTGATTTTGATTGTGATAATAGGGAAGAATTTAATCAAGTAGATTAGAGAAATACAAATAAATTTTAATTTTAAAAAAAATGATTAAATAAATAGCAATTCTTTTAAGAAAGTAAATAAACTTTCTTTATTATTAAAGATAAAATTGAGGAATTTTTTTTACATGTAATTATATAGGTGCTTTCGAATCTACAATTATAAATTTAATTTAAAAGAATTTTATAAACTTTAAATACTTGTTACATGCATGACATGTTATATAATTACATTCTTGTATGTTCTAAATACATTATAATATTTCCAAAATAAAAACAACAACATTGCATTTAGCTAATAATATAATTTTTACTGATTGGAATTTTAAAATTAAACCGAGTCATAATGATATAAAGGTATTCAATGCACAAAAAAAATAAATACATTCAAAATAATATATAAATTATATACGTGTTTTTATTTAATTAAAAAATTCTAAATACAATAATTATTATTTAAAATATTAAATAAATAATATTTTTAAAATAGATAAACCTTTTTTTTTATTGAATAAAAAATGGGGGAAATTGAGTTACTTATTATTTGCATGTAATTATATACATGTGTATTCTTGTGTTATAACTTTAAGTTAAAATAATTCCATTAAAAAAATTAACTTTATACTATTGTTGTTATGTCATGCATTATATTGCATACATGCATATTTTAAACTTATTATAATTATTTTATATAATTTTTGATATTGTTGTTGATATATAATATGTTAATATATAATTATTGTTAAGATGAATAAATAACGATTTCAAAATAGTGATTTCTTTTTAGTATTTAAGAAATCAATTGACGAGAATTTGTTGGTGAAATTATATGACTAATGTTCTAGTAGTGTATTTCTAAATCATACTCATATATTTTGACGAACAATGTCATCGCAATGAGAGAAATAAATGCACGTCAGATTTGAAATTTAAGAAAAGTAAAAAAAAAAAAAATCAGATCGAACCATGCTCTGGTTGAAAATATAAAGGAAATTTTCTGAATAGGTATAGTGTACATCGTCAACAGAATGTACCTACAATTCGGATGAGTGAGATCAAAGTCATCACTTCAAAAAAAAAGGGAAATTGACATTCCTAGGTCCACAAACTGCCAAGAATAATCCCACATGATATGTTAAAGAAAGGCTGAGCAAGTCCATCATCCGGGGACATTAATATCTATGCAAAACCTTAAGAAAGATCTAGCGTATGCTTTTATTCCATCACGATACTCAACAATGACGTATATGAAGAGGAGAGGAGATCATGCAACATTGGTTATTTTTCTTGTTCTCGTTCTTTGTATTGTTCTAGTTAATATAAAGTTTTGTATAACATATGTGATTTTTATTTAAAGATAAAATATGGTTAAAAAAATAAATTAGAAATGATAATATAATGGTTTATTAAAATTGATATTGTTGTATAATCAACAGAAATTAGAGGTGTTTGGAACTATTTCGACGATACTGATGTGGAGAAGAAACTCTGCCATGATCTAGGGTTTGGAGGTTTCAGTGTAGGTTTCCCCTGGCAACCCTCCCTCCTCGCCCTTGAGGGAGGTTTGCCAGAAACCAGCGGGGGGACAACTGCTCCCTAAACCTCAGGCATGCCTCCCACAGGAGTGGTGGCATGAGCTGACATCGACAGTCAGCAGAACTTTGGCCTGCTTCATGACACAACTGGGGCGACTCCCATAGCGAAATCGACCTCCACAACAGAAGCATAAGCAAAAAATATCACTTCATCCACATGCATACCCAAAGCTACCACAAGAACCATGATCAAGCTCCCTATTCATCGAATCAATGAAAGAATCCAAGTCATGAAGGATCATGCACTAATAGGCGAGTTCATGGGTTTTTGGCCCACAAAAAAAACCCTCTTAGGATGGATTACCTCCAAATGGAAGCCCAAGGATCACATCGACCTTCAACTGTGTGCCAAAGGATTATTTAATGTGATCTTCACCTGTATTGAAGACAAAAATCGGATCATGGATGGAGGGCCATACTTCTTCAACTCGGCAGGTTTATACCTGCGCAACTGGGTAGAACGCTTCAAACCAAACAAGCAAGATGTCACATGGGCTCCAGTCTGGATTCAACTCTACACCCTCCCCCGAGACTACTGGGACAAGCTGACACTACGGGGCATAGGCAATGCCCTAGGAGAATTCATCAAAACGACGAAGGAAACAAAGATCAATTGACATGCAGCATACGCATGAATCTGCGTCTACATGAACATCACAGAGTCGCTCCCTGGTGAAGTAATTTTGTTGCATGACAATTATGAATGGATTCAAATTGTAGATTATGAACATGTACCCTTTATATGATGGAGGTGTCACCAACACGGGCACCTATTCAAAGATTTCCCCCTAAATCAAAAGGCGACAGCTAACAATGAACCAAAGGATCAAGCTATTGAAGGATTTATGAAAGTAGCAAGCAGGAAAAGGCACAACAAGAGGTCCAACTCTAACTAGAACAAAAAATCCCCAACTACAAGCAAATACTTCGAAGCCCTAGCTCAGCTGAGTTAAAATGAGAGCGAACCTCCCAAAGATGCAGGGCGATCCTCGCAGGAGCAACCCCAGATCTCAAAGACTCCACAAACAAAGATTCAACCGAAAGCATTTATGAAACCCCAAACCCCTACTCATGCAGGGGAAAACTCTGTAACGAAAGGCAAAGGAATGGCACTGGAACCAATCCCAAAAAGCATGGAGGAAGAGCCAGAGAGCATTGACTTTTGGGGCCTGGATCTTATAGGGTTAGAGGGTGCATGCAATAAGGACTTTCTCTTAATACCCCAGCAGCAGATCCAGAAGTTGGAAGAAATCCTCACTCAAGCACAACAGCTCCCCTCCCTGGGCATTTAGGGAGGTACGCTCCTGAACACAAAATTTATTTTGAAAGAATCCAGAAAATGACACAGAAAAATAGATCTACAAAGAACAATTGAAATGGGCAAAGAGATGGTAGAATCTGGGAGATTCCCCAAGTTAACCCGATTCTATTCCTTTATCCCCAACCCCCCTCAATGAAGATCATCTCATGGAATATTAGAGGGCTCAACAGCCCCACAAATCACAGGATCATCAAGAAAATAATTACTGAGGAACACATTGCAATTTTCTACATGCAAGAAACCAAATGCCCCATCTCTACTCTAGAAGCAATCTTCAAAAGGATATGGAAAGGTTGCAAAACACTAGCGGTGGATGCCAATGGAGCTTCAGGAGGACTGGCAATCATCTGGAATCCCCACATCATCACCCTAAAGAATTTCCATGCCAATAGGAACTTCATTCAAGCCACTTTCACTTGATTGTAACTACCATCCATGGTTTGCTCACGAATTTATACTTCCCCCATAATCTCCAGCAAAAAACTAAGCTTTTGGACAAAATTGTTGATCTCAGTAACCAGTGAACTCTACCTCTATGGCTGCTTGGAGGAGATTTCAATATGATAACCAACCTACAGGAAAAAAAAGGAGGAAGGCAACATCTGAATTTGGATAGCACTGTGTTCAAGAACTTCATCCAAGACAATCACCTCATAGATCTACAAAATTCCAATGGCGTCTTTACTTGGAACAACAGAAGAGGAGGCACCCAATAGATCACCTCCAAATTGGATCGTTTTCTCATCACATAAGACTTCATACATCTAGGAGGTGATCTGGTAGCCACCATCATTCCTACCCCTGGCTCTAACCATTGGCCGATACAACTACAATGGCTCAGACCAGGTACGCCTACGCCTAAACCCTTCTGCTTTGAAAACTATTGGCTCAAACATCTAGGGTTCAAAGAACTTGTCTCAGATTGGTGGTCCTCCCTTACACCACCCCAAGGCACAAAAATGTATCAGTTCCAGATAAATTTGAGGATTCTTAAAGGGAAACTGAAGGTGTGGAACAAGACCACCTTCGGAAACATCTTCAAAGATAAAAGAGAACTGGAAGAGAAAATGAAGCAGCTCCAACAAACAATCATCTCAGAAGGATGCTCGACAGACTTAGAGAACAAGGAGAAATTACTAAAAACCCATATGGAAGAGAGAAGAACCCAGGAAGAGATTCTATGGAAACAAAAATCTAGAATATGCTGGCTCAAAGATGGAGAAAGAAACACAAAAGTTTTCCATCGATCCACCATTCAACACAAAATGCACAACAGAATCACAGTTCTAAAAAATACGAATGGGGAGCGACTGGAAAAGCAAGAGGATATCACGAAGGAGCTGCACAATCACTTCAAGGATATCCTCCAAGCACCCAAAAAACAATGGCATGAAGCCATAGGTAGAATCACTCAGCACATACCCAAACTGGTCATGGAAGAACACAATCAGATGCTGCTTAAAGCTACCACTCTGGCAGAAGTTGAACAAGTAGTCTTCCAACTAAAGGAATGTAAATCTCCTGACCCAGATGGATTCACCACCAACTTCTTCCATTTATTTTGGGAAACCATCAAAAACTGATCCAAACCCATAGCTTCTAGGAATTGCACAGTGGTACTCAAGCCAGATTCTGGGAGGATTCCTAGCAGCAAATGCCCAGTCTCTCCTCAATTTTTCCCAGACCCCTTTGGAGAACTGTCTTACAGGCAAGGCAACATAACTGTGTCCAATATTTCTGGACCAATGACACAACGCAGGGCTACAGGACCTGGATTCACACTGACAGATGGAAAGAAGACTGGAACAACGAAAATCACAGAGACATTTGAGAGGAACTAATAACTAAAATAAGAATCAGATCCCAACAGGGACCCGATATTCTTCAATGTGGCCATACTCCAAGTGGCAACTACTCCACCAAGGAAGCTTACAATCTCCTACAACAACAGAAACCAAATCCATCCAATCAAATATGGAAAAATATATGGTCTGCCAAGCTCTGGCCCAAAGTAGCTACCTTCCTATGGTTGCTTAGTAAACGACGCATCCTCACATGGGAGAATCTATTGAAACAAGGTTTTTTGGGATCCTCGAGATTCCCTCTATGCCAAGAAGACCTTGAAACTATCGATCACTTGTTGGACCTATGCCCCATATCCAACGCCCTATGGGACAGGATTGAAACTCTATGCAGATGCACCAAAAGAGAAAGGGGTAACATCATCAACAACATCAGCAAGTGGATGGAAAAACCATACTCTAGCAACCTTCTGAATAGACTCTGGCAGTTTATTCCAGGCCTCCTTATCTGGAACAAATAGAAAGAAAAGAACAACTGGATCTTTAAAGACAAGTCCTCCAATTGAGAGAAAATTTGGGCAAGGATACACAACAATCTCACAGAAACACTTGCCACAACTCCCTGGAGTAAGTAAGATCTCCTGAAAACTAATTCTGAATGCAACATTTGGAGCAACTCGCATATGAGCATCAACACCCCTTTGGATAACCCCCAATGGGAAAGCAGGAAGGACCATCGCACCTGAATGATGGAATCCCCCGCAAAATGGTTTCTTCAAATGCAACTTTGACGAAACCTCCAAAGGCAACCTCGGGAATGTTGGATTCAAAGGTATCGTCAGAAACTCCCAGGGTAAGCCCCTTCTGGTCTTCTATGGAAACATGGGATGGGACAGCAACAACTCCGCAGAGTTAGAGGGGCTCATCCAGGGCATCTCCAGAGCCATCGAGTTCAACTATTTTCCACTAGAAATGGAGGGAGACTCACAAATAATCACTCAGGTTGCCACTCGAATTATCCATGGCTCTTCCTCCTCAAAGGTCTCCACCAGCTGGAGGCTCGCTAACAGGCTCAAACTCCTGGAAAAGTTCATACAAAATCATAGGGCAATAAATTTTCACCATGTGCACAGGAAAGCGAACACTGTTTTGGATCTCCTTGCCAACAAGGGTGTGGAAAACCACAACACGCTGCATTACTCCAGCCTCTCCCAAATTGAGGACAACTCCTTATGCAGGGAATGCCAAATTATCATCCAAAAGGACCATCTCTCCCCGGATGCGGGTGACATTGGGCGCACATATGAAAACACTCCCTCCCACGTTCAAGCTGATGAATATCTGCGACGCATGCCTTCACCTGAAGTGGAACCACCTCCCCGCACTAATTCACATGAGGTGACGGAGGCAAGGCACCAAGAAGACACGCAACGCCAACAACAACCCTGGGTGGAACCTTGTAGAAATTATATACAAGATGCATGTATATATCTAGATTCTCCTGATCTAACAATATTTATCTTCTTGCTAAATACATAATCCTTCCACTGTTAATCTTTTGCGGAAATTAAAATCAATTGCGAACACATGAAGCAAATAAAAACAATTACACATAACACAGTTGTTTAACAGGAAAGCCTGAAGCTAAAAACCCCAACTATCATATTATGTATAGCATGGAGATCATGTAACAATCTCATACAAAGCTTAGTACATCAAGCTCTCAGTAAAATGAATCGTCACACACTAATTAGAAGAAATCTAAAAATCCATGCACTGATTTCTTGCCACCTGATAGCCTGCCTCCACTGCGCAATCCCTGTTGAAGAAGACCCCTAAATGAATTCGAATTGGTCTTGCCTTGACTGTGAAATCCTCATTGGCAACTCCAATGTGTGCCAGATGCATTGAATGCATCACTATAGTCACAAAGGATAGTGCATCTCACCCTTTTACCTATCTCTCCACTGGGTCTCCACTGGAACTGTCATGCACTGTAGTTAAATGTTGTATCTGTTCAACTGTTAGTGAGTTATTAGTTGTGAATTAATTAACTAATTAATTCACTTAACTCTCACTAGTGTATCTTTCAGTTAGACTAGATACAATTAGCTCAACTGAGTTTAACTCCATTAACTGAGTTAAATTGAATAACAACTCCTGTAACTACTCTTCCAACTCTGTCATAACTTTTCCACTTCAGTTCTAACTGAGTCCTCATGCATGAGCCACCAATAAACCCTAGGAATTGCGTAATTCCTTCAGCCCACTGATTTTCCAAATCTGTACACTGAAATTAAGTGCTCCAAGAGAATAAGTTGCTATTTATTGTCGGATTATTATTAAGAGCTAATAATAATCGACACTTATATTTTTAGATTGACGATCTATAAATAGACTTCGCCCAATATTCTAAAAATAGAATTTCATCTATTTTTCCAACTTGATCAACCATCCACAAATAGCATCCTGCAACTTCTAAAATATGATCACCATGTCTAAAAATAGACTTGCACCTAAAAATAGCCTGCGGGCCCACTTAGTGAAGGCGACTCATTTTCACTAAGCTCATCATCCTGTTGAATATCAAAACTCCCTCTCAACAATATAGTGATTATCCTTCACCCCGATCCTGCCTCTATGGTATTCGAATTTTCTCATGCCGAGCGCCTTCGTCAAAATATCTGCATCCTGATCTTCCGTAGGAATGTACTGAAGCAACATGATCTTCCGTTGCACACAATCTCTGATATGATGATACTGGATATCAATATGTTTAGATCTATCATGAAACACATGATTAATTGAGAGTTTAATGTAACTCTGATTATCACAATGTATCACTGTAGGATATAAATGTGAACTGAACAAACCGACCAAGATCTTCCTCATCTAGATAGCCTCACATGCAGCTTGACTTGCTGCCATGTATTATGCTTTTGCTGAACTGAGTGCCATGGATCTTTGTTTCCTACTGTACCAATAAACTGATGTAGATCCAATATTGAAAACCCCTCCTGATGTGCTCTTTCTGTCCGTTGGGATGCCTGCCCAATCTGCATCCATGAAGCCATGCAAATTCACTTCATCCGTCTGTCTGTACCATAAGCCATACTCAGATGTGCCCCTAAGATACCTTAGGACATGCTTTCCTGCCTTCCAAAAGAGCTTGGTAGGCTTAACCATTGCTTTTGAAAGCTAGTTCACCGCATAGCATATGTCCAGTCTTTTATTAACTAAATACATGAGCGAACCCACCAACTGTCGATAAATAGTGGCATCCACTACCTCTGCCGATGTAGCATCCTCTTTCCTCCAATTTCTTGGAAGAGGAGTGTCGATAGGCTTGCAGCCTTGCATGTGAAACTTCTCCAAGATCTCATGATCTCCCTATTAATACTTGCCTCGAGACACAAACAATTCCCACCTTCCCGCCGCCATATTTCCAATCCAAGGAAATAAATGCATGAGGCCCAAATCCTTCATCTCAAACTCCTTGGTGATCCGCCTTGTACGAGTGTATCAACTGCTCATCACCCATTAGTATTAAATCATCAACATAAAGAACAATGATTAAAAGCTTACCCTCCACCACTCTGGCATGTGCTCGCATCCGCCTCACTCTTGGTGAAGCCAAGTCCAGTGAAATAGCTGTCGATCCGTGTGTACCAAGCACGTGGTGCCTGCTTCAGCCCATACAATGCTCTTTTGAGCCTGCACACATGCGACTCGCTGCTGAAGATCTCAAATCCTTCAAGTTTCTCAATGTACACCTCTTCCTCAATGATCCCATTAAAGAACACAGTCTTCACATCCATCTAATGAATGTGCCAACCCATCTGTGCTGAGAGAGAAAGGATGGTCCTTATGGAATAATACCATGTGACAGGTGCAAAGGTTTCTTCATAATCAATCCCCTCGATCTGTGAGAAGCCCTGGGCAACAAATCTTGCCTTATACTTCTCGACACTCCCATCAACAGCTTGCTTTACCTTGTAGATCCATTTCCAATCTACCACTGATTTACCCACCGGCCTTGGAACAGTTTCCCAAGCACTGTTTCTGAAAATGGAGTCACACTCCTCCACCATGGCATCTACATATGTGGGCTCCTGCACTGCTTCTTCAAAAGAAGATGGCTCTGTCATGACACACTTGATCATAAGAGCCATGTATAAAGTAAATCAGTCAAGTGAATGTCTCTGTCTGCGCTGTGATGTAGGGACTCCTACATTCTGTGCCGCATCAAGCTTCAGTCTCTCAGCTTCCGTGGTACGCTTTCTACCTTGTCTGATGTTTTGTTTTTCATGAGTGGACTCCTCCACTCCATAAATCTCCTCCTGTGGTTGATCCACATCTAGAGGCTCATCTTTAGGAACAAGAAGTTCCTCCTCTGCATGCAAGTGTAGCTCCCTCTCAAGCGAAAAATTCATGGCTTTCACCTCATTGAATTTTATATCCCGTCGCACCACAGTCATCTGACTGTCTGGAAAATACACACGATAATTATGGGGTGTTTCTTTGTACCCCACAAATATCCCAACTTCTGTAGTCAACTCCAGCTTCTTCCTGGCGTCCTTTGTCACATGAATGTAAACAGATGAGCCAAAAATCTTCAAATGAGAAATATCAGGCTTCTTACCAGTAAAAGCTTCTTCAAGTGTACTCGTGCCAAGTACTCTATGAGGACAATGGTTTTGCACATAAACCGCAGTGCTGCATGCTTCTGCCCACAAGTGCATCGGTAGGCCCCGGTCATGTAGCATAGCTCATGCAACACCCATGATCATTCTGTTCTTCCTCTCCGCGACCCCATTCTACTGTGGGTTATGAGGCTCTATGAGTTCTCTTCGAATTCCTTCTTTGCTACAGAAGTCTTTGAATTTTCCCGAGATGTATTCACCACCATTATCACTCCGTAGAGCTTTCACTTGCTTCCCTGACTCCTTCTCCACCAATGCTTTAAACTCACATAACTTTGAGAATGTTTCGCTCTTCTTCTGCATGAAGAAGATCCAACATCTACGAGAATAGTCATCGAAAAATATAACATAATACCTGTGTTTTGTTGTTGAAGCAACCGAGAAAGGTCCACACACGTCTGTGTGAATTCTCTCTAGGATCACTGAAGCACAATTCTCCTTCTCATGAAAGGTGGTCTTCACAAACTTACCCATAGTACATCCCTTGCACTGATCTGACTGCGCAAGAGTACCCTTGGGAAGTCCAGTAGAAATTTGCTGCAAAATATTCAAAGCACCATGGTGAAGATGGCCCAATATCCAGTGCCATAATTCGCCCTCATCCCAGCTCACCACTTCTTCTGCTTTTCCCATCATTACAACGTAGCCATCTACCTCCAGCTTGTAGAGATTCTTAACTCGAATCCCTATCCTCTTGGTTTTACCTGTTGTTTTATGCCGCAGGAAAGCTTTTCCATCACTAAAAACAACGTCATAACCTCTATCTTCCAACATTGCGACCAAGACCAAGTTCTTCTTTAGACCTAGAACATGCATAACATCTTTCAACATAAATGGATTACCTGACTCCCTCTAAAAGGTAATAGTCCTAATGTCGGTCGCACTGTATCAACCATCGTCGCCCATCTCTATATGCATTTGGAGATCGTTATCCTCCAAGTCACTAAACAACTCTTTGTCTCCCGTCATATGGAAAGATGCACCACTATCAAGATACCACACCGATCCCATATAGCTTGAAACCAAGCATGAAATCAAAGAGAAATAAAGTTCAAATTTCATGGCTAAGGCCTCTCCAACTGCAGCTCCAACAACCTTCTTGTTCTTCTTCTTCTATGGGTAGTTAGTGGCGAAATGCCCATATTCGTGACAGTGAAAACACTTCACCTTGGAAAAATCCTGCTTCTTGCCTTTAGCTTCGGATTTTGGATGGGATTTCTTCCCCTTCCCCTTCCTTGCTTTGGCATCCAAACTACAATTCTCTTCATATTCATTCTTCGATGAAGAGCCATCCCTGGTGCTTCGCCTTATCTCCCCCTGCACAAGATCCGACCAAAGTCGCTCCCATCCCGGCAGTTTCTCCCGTCCATTGACAGAGTCTTCGTAGTTATGCCAAATCTTTGGAAGTCCAAGGAGAGCCAAGCTCACCAAGTATTCATCATCAACATTAATCCCCACACTTCCCAGTTCATCCCTACAGTGGACAAACTTCGTGAGATATTTTGGAATACTGTCGCCCTTCTCCATTTTTATTTTTCTGAGCTTATCTTTCAGCGCCAACTTCCTCTGGTCGCTGCTGCTTTGGAACAAATTTGTCAAAGGCTTCGAAATTGCAAATGGAGTGGCTTTCCCATGAAGGCTAGACACAATATGGTCCTTCAAACCTTCCAACAGAATTCTTCTTGTCTTTTCTACCTTCTTTTTCCATGCATCAAGTAATGCATCATCACAAGATCCCGGCTTAGGAACATCGCTATCGATGAACTCCTTCAGTCCATTATCTTCCAGCACTGCCTCCATCCTATCCTTCCAGGCTATGTAATTCGAGCTGCCATCAAGGGCATACTCCAATCGCAACCCATTGAAAGACATTTCAATGAATACTGAACTGTCTCACCAAGAATTTCTGAAGCAAATTCGAATTGTCCACTAGCACAAACTCATCAATTCTTCACAATTGCAATCTTCAAGAATTAACACTGCTCTGATACCATGTACAAATTGTATACAAGATGCATGTATATATCCAGATTCTCCTGATCTAACAATATTTATCTTCTTGCTAAATACATAATCCTTCCACTGTTAATCTTTTGCGGGAATTAAAATCAATTGCAAACACATGAAGCAAATTAAAACAATCACACATAACACAGTTGTTTAACAGGAAAGCCTGAAGCTAAAAACCCCAACTATCATATTATGTATATCATGGAGATCATGTAACAATCTCATACAAAGCTTAGTACATCAAGCTCTCAGTACAATCAATCGTCACACACTAATCAGAAGAAATCTGAAAATCCATGCACTGATTTCTTGCCACCTGATAGCCTGCCTCTACTGCGCAATCCCTGCTGAAGAAGACCCTTGAATGAATTCGAATTGGTCTTTCCTTGACTGCGCAATCCTCATTAGCAACTCCAATGTGTGTCAGATGCGTTGAATGCATCACTATAGTCACAACGGACAGTCCATCTCACCCTTTCACCTATCTCTCTACTGGGTCTCCACTAGAAATGTCATGCAATGTAGTTAACTGCTGTATCTGTTCAGTTGTTAGTGAGTTATTAGTTGTGAATTAATTAACTAATTAATTCACTTAACTCTCACTAGTGTATCTTTCAGTTAGACTAGATACAACTAGATCAACTGAGTTTAACTCCATTAACTGAGTTAAACTGAATAACAAATCTGTAACTACTCTTCCAATAAATGTAACTTTTCCATAGGTTCTAGCGAGTCTCATGCATAGACACCAATAAACCCTAAGATTGTTATATTAATTCCTTCCAGCCCTTATTTGCAAGTACGGCCTGCTTGAAATTAAGTGTACGAGAATAAGTTGTTGTTTATTGTCGGATTATTATTAAGAGCTAATAATAATTGACACTTCTATTTTTAGATCGACGATCTATAAATAGACTTCGCCCAATATTCTAAAAATAGAATTTCATCTAATTTTCCAACTTGACCAACCATCCACAAATAGCATCCTGCAACTTCTGAAATATGATCACCATGTCTAAAAATAGACATAGTCTAAAAATAGACTTGCACCTAAAAATAGCCTGTAGGCCCACTTAGTGAAGGCGACTCATTTTCACTAAGCTCATCATCTTGTTGAATCTCAACAAACCTCTCCGCTGCAATCATTTAAATGAGCTCTCGGTTGGTTATGACGCACTGCCATAACTCGAAGCACATGCTACCACATGAGAACTGTCACAACATGCACCTGCGAGCATGTCATAATAATGCACAACATCTGCACTTGTGCCATAGGCCTACAAAAGAGGAGGCCCCTCCACATAGAGTTATTCAAAGTTTTCTCCTTCTATCTTACAATGCCCTCTTAGCCTTTATGTTTCAGTTTCAGCATGCCTACGCGCTCCACCTGCTGCGCAGCCTCCCTCCCAGTGCCAGGTTGATGAGTATCCTCCCGACCATGCACCTTCCTAACTACACACCTCCCTTTAGCTCCCCTAGCCTTTTAGTTTCTCCTAGCTACATGCTCTCGTCATCAAACCCACCCCCCCCCAATTTTGCAACCCCCACCTGCGCACCACCTTTCCCATTAGCACTACGCTGCGCACTCCCTATCCCTGTTCTAAGCATCTTCTATACACCTCTCAGCCCCCCATCTCCCTTTGGCTTCACTATCCCATGGCTCCGCGAATGCGCCAAAGGACAATCAGAGGCGGCCAAAGAAATGTGTTCCCTGGACGCTACTAGCGTGGGCTTGATAACCGTTTGGAGTCCTTTGAGGGCTCCTCTTCTGGAAGTCACGCCAGGGATGCCCCTCAGAACCCTGAGCATGACTAGGAGGAGGAGGCCCCTATTCAGGAAATATAGAGAGGCATAAACGGACCTAGGAAATCCACCATAGCGCACTAGGAGCACCCATGCCCCATAAAACCAAGCCTCTTCCAATTCAGGAGGCTTGGGGGGAAGACACCGACATATGGATCATGGACTTGGAGGGAAATTGGACACGGGTATTGGATGCTGAGTACCTGGTCGCTCCCATTCTCTACGCACCTGGTTCTAGGCCTCTGCCCCGACCTACTGCTGAGGAGGAGGACATAGCGCAGGAGTATGCTTTTCATATCGAGGAGGATCCAGACACTGAGGATGATGTAGAAACGCCATGACTGCACAGTCGCTCAACTCTTATCATAGAAATTTTAATTTCACAAGTGCCACGACACATTTTTTAATTTTCTTTCTAATGTCATTACAGGGTTGGTTTCCTCCATGGAGGTAGCCCCACACCTGCGCTACCATGAAAGAAACAAAGGATGAGATTGGATAAGCATAGCTTACCAACTCAGCCTGCAGCATATGTAATGTTTTATTTCGAATCAATATAGTTTAGCCTAAATTACCAAAAAAAAATGAGTGTAAATTAGAAAAATAATTATATGAGTTTTAGCCTATACGTAGATGATGAGGATATTTAATTAATTCATAGCAGTCTTTAAGTCTTGTTTGATAAAAAATATACTCTTATAATGTTTCAATGTATTTCTAATACCTCTTATAAATACCTTTTATATTCAGAAGATTTCAGAGTCCACCCATGTAGACACAATTATTTGTAAGAGATATCTAAAGTATATTTCCTAACATATATAAAAGAAAAATAAAATAAATCGCCATTAGCCGGAAAACAAACTCAAAGCTAGAACAGCCATTAAAGGGAGCTCCCACACCCCAAAACAAAACAAAACAAAAAAAATTGTGAATTTCCTCTAAAATCTATCTAATTACGAAGAAAAAAAATAAATCGATTTAAGTCTGATTGTAGATCTATCCATTGCACTGAATACTAGTGTTACAAAACCCCTCATTAAGTTTACTCAACTTGAAGTTGTTTGTAATAGTGTTGACAACCTAACTTACAAATTCCACGCATATACGCGAGACAAGTACCGAGAGCACTAGACTTCATTATCGAGATAAACTAGAATTTTCACTGAAGTGTGAAATAGAATGTCGGAGAACGCAAAGCTGCCCATGAGAAGGTCATAGATAAGAACGAGGCATTTAGGAGGTAGAAGTCCTCGTAGAATTCCTCACAATTTGTAGTATGTGTGGCCGCTGAGCTCCGCCATGATCAGCCTCCAAAGGCTTCTGTAGTTTCCGTAAATAGGCGGGTGAAAGGCTTATGTAGTTTCTGTAAACGAGCGGGTCAACCAAGATGACAAGCCAAAACTCTTTCTACACTCAAGTTTTATATTCACCATAAGAGCCTCCAAAGGCTTCTGTAGTTTCTATAAACAGGCGGGTCAAAGGCTTCTATAGTTTCTGTAAATGGGTGGGTCAATGAAGACGATAGTCCAAAACTCATTCCACGCGCAAGTTTTCTATTCTACGAAAGAGGACGAAATTGGAGTTCGTTGATTGGCCCCAGTGAACAGTTTCTGCACTCGCAAGCTCATATAGAGAACGCCTCCGGCATAATAATATATATATATATATATATATAATACATGAAAGTATTTACATTCTATTATAGAAATTGTAGTTGCATTCCATTGTAAAAGTTGTTTTTTATTTTAATGATGTTCTTTACTTTCAAGTTTCAATCATGGGTGAGCCTCTTTTCAATATTCAATCATGTTAGTTTGTATGGGCATGTTTGAAATGTGTGTGAATGCATTTGAGTATATTATACATTAAAGCATTTGCATTCTATTATGGAAGTTGTTTTTTTTTTATTTTGTTGATATATGGTGCAACATTTTCCATTTATTCATTAAGCTATCATTATGGTAATTATTTTTATTTAGTCTTGTGGAAAGAAAAAGAACGATATAAATTATAAATTTTTCAAAGATGTTGAATATTGTATAGTTGTTTATTTATTTTCATTTAATTACACAAGAAGTCATATAAAGGAGAAAAGAAGATTGAATATATATATATATATATATATATATATATATATATATATATATATATATATATATATATATAAATATATATATATATATATATATATCTTTTTCCATAACCAATTAATTATTATATTAGTGGGAAGCTCACTACTTTTATAGATATTCCATTAATATAATAACTATAAATTGCACCGAGAGGTGAAAAGGAACGCCAATAAGAGGAGTAGGAGAATGTGGAAGGAAATAATCAAGCCAAATATCGGGAAAATGAAATAAAATAAAAATTTGAGTTTTTATGTCTTCTGAAAAATGTAAAAGTAGGTTAAATGTAAGAAGAAATTTACACTAACATAAATGTCTCTTTACAATAGTAATACCTTCGAGCACAAGGTACATAGCAAAGGAGTTCAATTTCTTTGGGATTTTTTAAAATGACATGAAATAAATACTTGGAAGGAGGGGAAGAGGAAATTAATTTGAGAAATTAATGAGGGGGGAGGGTTTTATGTTAAATATTAAAGATTAAGCATTCAAATGAGAGGCTTCCAAGAATGGCTTAACTTGTATCCATAATTATGATTAGTGGAAGATCTGGGTGGAATGTAAGGGAGCAGGCGGCAAGGGTTTTATCTTGGCCAAGGAATATGAGGTGGTTGGATTTATAAGCATGTTCAACAAAGGCTTGACCAAAGAATATGAGGTGGTTGGATTTATATGCATGTTCAACAAAGGCTGATTTTGAAATGATACCTATTGGTTGTGTTTTTTCAAGCCTGCTTAAACAGATCTATCAATTTGGGAAATATAAAAATATCCACAAGAGCATGGAATGTAATGAACCGTGAGGCCCACCAATGAATCAAAATGATCATTGGGAAATATATGTATTTCCAGTTTAATTGATCTACCAATTTGGCCAATATAAAAATATCCACAAGGATATGGAATTTTTTAAACCCTAGGGCCCACCAAAGAATCCAAATGATCAATGGGAAATTTGAATAATTGTTTTAATGTTTGGTAGAGTTTGAAAGGAACTTATATGTTTTTTATGCTTTTCTTGGATAAAATGTAGATTTATGTTTTTCTTGGATAAAATATAGAAATACGATCCCCTTCCCTTAAATTAGTATGTTCAAATCTAAATTACAATCAAACTAAAAATATATATTTTAGTGTGTATCTTATTTAATATATTTAAATAAATCCTAAATAATAAGATATAAAATGTTTGAATAAATTTTAAATATTAAATAAAAATTTAAAATATATATTTATATATATGGATGGTAAATATCATGTTTCATATGTTATAAAATATTTGAATACAAATTAAATATTAAATTATTATTTGTTTATATATGTATTGAATAAAAGCTTGAAAATGTTTGTATTTATTAAATGTGTAATTTTTTTTTTTTAAATAACATATCTTAACAAACATGAACACATATTTTTGTTTTATTTAACTATCTAAAATAAAACATCAATTTTAATTAATATTTAATATTTATATAATATATATATATATATATATTTGGAATTCAACATCAAATTTCTAAAAAACATAGTAAAAACCCTTGGTATCAGAACTGGTCCATAATTTTCAAAGTTCAGAGCTTTACCGTGACCAACACGTAATGCTTCAATTTATAAAAAGATCGTTTAAAAGAGTTGCGTTATGGTTGGTGATTCTTTTATTTGAGTGTCAAAACTAGACTTATCTTTTGATGGTGTTTGACACATCTTAAGTGAATATGCATTTTGTTGGCTCAATCTTCAACTAACTATAATGGAGTGGCTAGTTTGTTTTACTATTTTTAGAAAATAGGAAATGTTTACATTTTTAATAGATTTTATTCAAGACTATTTTTAATTAAATTATATATTTTGAAAATATTTTAATGTATGAAACTTTTTAATATTAAATTTTGAAATATTTCTAAAATCTACTGAACATTTCCAAAATCTACCATCTAAATAACCAGATAACCATGAATGATTGCAAGTTTGGGTATAAGCATTTCTTCGAAGTGGTTTACTCGAAAGTTTGGGTATAAGCATTTCTTCGAAGTGGTTTACTCGAAAGTTAACCCATTATGTAAACGTACTGATTTTTTTAGTAAATTTGAAATGCTAGTATTCCTAAGAACAGATCATAGGGCAAATTTTGGGTGCATGCCGAAGTGATTGGAGGACTCTAATGCAGCCAGAGTTGAGAAATGTTTTAAGCCAATTTGGCTTTTTTTGGAATTTTCAATAATATCAAAGTTAAGAATTACTTAGGCTGCACTGGACAAGTTACCTATTTAAAAGTATTCATCAACATTTCATGGAATGAGGACTTTAAAAGTATTCATCAACATTTCATGGAATGAGGACTTCAATTGGACTTTAAGAGATTCACTGTAAGTTTTAGTCTTCTGTTAATGAAAATATCTCTATGATCAACTTGAATTACCTATGGACCAGTCTGATCTCTCTATCCTATATAACGTTAAAACACACAACTAAACAGAGAGAAAACACACGAAACTACAAACAGAAAAAAGTGCAGCACCAACAAGAAGAAAAAATAATAAAAATTCCCTCAGCTATCTTGCAAGTAGAATAATGTCGTTCCTTTCCCAAGCCTGGGCGCTAGGAAAAAGAGCCAGACCAACAAAAAAAAAAGGAAAAACAACATATCCGTTGGAAGACCGATTAAACACCCAAATTTTCCCATTAAGAAGCTATCCAGATTATCCAGATTATTTTGTAAGAAGCTATCCAGATTATCCACAGTATTGAAAAACCTTCCCTAATATTATAGCTCATATTAGGAATTTATAATAAAATAAACATAATTAGAATGAAAACAAATTTAGAAATATTAATTTTAATAATAATTAATTTATTAAATTTGGAAATGAAACTAATTAATATTCTGAAATAAAAACTTAGTCGGCTCTTTTCTTAAAAATTATCTTTATTAATAGTCTGATGCCCTCTCTAAATTTCTTCATTCTAAAATTGTCCTGATGATGGATCCCAGTTGGGATTCGAAATGACACATGTTTTTCAATACTGTGGATAATCCGATAGCTTCTTACAAAACAATCACCACAGGAGTTTAAAAACCAAAATGTTCAATATTGTATATTTGTTTATTTATTTTCATTTACTTACACAAGAAGTCATATAAAGGAGAAAAGAAGAAGATTGAATATATATATATATATATATATATATATATATATATATATATATATATATATATATATATATATCTATTTCATAACCAAACAACTATTATATTAGTGGGAAGCTCATTACTTCTTTATATACTCCATTAATTTGATAACTACAAATTGCACCGAGAGGTGCAAAGGAAAGCCAATAAGAGGAGTAGGGGAATGTGGAAGGAAATAATCAAGCCAAATATTGGGACAATGAAATACACTCAAAATTTGAGTTTTTATATATCTTCTGAAAATTGTAAAAAAGAAGTTTAAATGTAAGAATAAAGTTACACTAACGTAAATGCCTCATAACAATGGAAATCCCTTCAAGCACAAGGTACATAGCAGAGGCGTTCAATTTCTTCGGGATTTTTTAAAATGACATGAAATAAATACTTGGAAGAAGGGTAAGAGTAAATTAATTTGAGAAATTAATGAAGGGGGAGGGTTTTCTATTAAATATTAAAGATTAAGAATTCCAATAAGAGGCTTCCAAGAATGGCTTAACTTGTATCCATCTTTATGATTAAATTTATCCATATTTTGAGGGCTTAATGGATGATCTAGGTGGAATGGAAGGGAGCATGGAGAAAGGTTTTTAGTTTGACCAAATAATATGAGGTGGTTGGATTTATAAGTATTAAGCATGTTAAACAAAGGCTTGGCAAAAGAATATGAGGTGCTTGGATTTATATGCATGTTCAATAAAGGTTGATTTTGAAATGATACCTATTTTTTAGAGGCTGTATGGTCTATCAATTTGGGAAATATAAAAATATCCACAAGAGCATGTGGAATGTAATGAGCCGTGAGGCCACGATGAATCAAAATGATCATTGGAAAATATATGTATTTCGATTTAATTGATCTACCAATTTGGCCAATATAAAAATATCCACGAGGATATGGAATTTTTAAACCTAGGGCCCTGAAATCACGAAATGATCATTGGGAAATTTGAATAATTGTTTAATGTTTGGTAGAGTTTGAAAACGAACTTATATGTTTTTATGCTTTTCTTGGATAAAATATAGATTTATGTTTTTCTTGGATAAAATATAAAAATACGATCGCGTTCCCTTAAATTAGTATGTTCAAATCTAAATTACAATCAAAATAAAAAATATATTTTAGAGTGTATCTTATTTAATATATTTAAATAAATCCTAAATAATAAGCTATAAAATGTTTGAATAAATTTTAAATATTAAATAAAAATTTAAAATATATATTTATATATATGGATGGTAAATATCATGTTTCATATGTTATAAAATATTTGAATATAATTTAAATATTAAATTATTATTTGTTTATATATATATTGAATAAAAGCTTGAAAATGTTTGTATTTATTAAATATGTAATTTTTTTTTAATAACATATCTTAACAAATATGAACATATATTTTTGTTTTATCTAACTATCTAAAATAAAACATCAATTTTAATTAATATATATATATATATATTTGGAATTCAACATCAAATTTCTAAAAAAACATAGTAAAAACCCTGGGTATCAGAACTGGTCCATAATTTTCAAAGTTCAGAGCTTTACCGTGACCAACACGTAATGCTTCAATTTATAAAAATATCGTTTAAAAGAGTTGCGTTATGGTTGGTGATTCTTTTATTTGAGTGTCAAAACTAGACTTATCTTTTGATGGTGTTTGACACATCTTAAGTGAATATGCATTTTGTTGGCTCAATCTTCAACTAACTATAATGGAGTGGCTAGTTTGTTTCACTATATTTAGAAAATAGGAAATGTTTACATTTTTAATAGATTTTATTCAAGACTATTTTTAATTAAATTATATATTTTGAAAATATTTTAAGGTATAAAACTTTTTAATATTAAATTTTGAAATATTTCTAAAATCTACGTAACATTTCCAAAATCTACAATCTAAATAACCAGATAACCATGAATGATTGCAAGTTTGGGTATAAGCATTTCTTCCAAGTGGTTTACTCGAAAGTTAACCCATTATGTAAACGTACTGATTTGATTTTTTTAGTAAATTTGAAATGCTAGTATTCCTAAGAACAGATCAAAGGGCAAATTTTGGGTGCATGCCGAAGTGATTGGAGGACTCTAATGCAGCCAGAGTTGAGAAATGTTTTAAGCCAATTTGGCTTTTTTGGGAATTTTCAATAATATCAAAGTTAAGAATTACTTAGGCTGCACTGGACAAGTTACCTATTTAAAAGTATTCATCAACGTTTCATGGAATGAGGACTTTAAAAGTATTCATTAACATTTCATGGAATGAGGACTTCAATTGGACTTTAAGAGATTCACTGTAAGCCTTAATGAAAATATCTCTATGATCATCTTGAATTACCTATGGACCAGTCTGATCTCTCTATCCTATATAACGTTAAAACACACAACTAAACAACAACTAAACAGAGAGAAAACACACGAAACTACAAACAGAAAAAAGTGCAGCACCAACAAGAAGAAAAAATAATAATAATTCCCTCAGCTATCTTGCAAGTAGAATAATGTCGTTCCTTTCCCAAGCCTGGGCGCTAGGAAAAAGAGCCAGACCAACAAAAAAGGGGAAAAACAACATATCCGTTCGAAGACCGATTAAACACCCAAATTTTCCCATTATTTTTTAAACCTATCCAATGACCTTCTGTAACTCCCAAAATAATTTATGTTGCAACATGCTAAAGCAATATTCACTCAACAAATGCCAACACTACTCAACAAAACAACAGCTGTAACTACGTCCTTCGTTTCATCTCCTCCTTCAACGACAATTTAAAATTTTTTTGAATGTGAATGTAAGGAATCCACTTAGTGCAAGTAACTACTCTTCACAGATAGCGTACACATCGCTGCGTTGCGTGAGTTTTTGGCATATGATTTTAGATTAAACAATAATATCTAATGATAAAAATAATCCGAAGATGGTTATATTTTTATCCTCTATCACATTCAAGTTCGATTTTAATTATGAGGTGGAGGTCTGGTTCATAAAATTAAGATTAGGTCATGTTCGTGACCGCGGTACGCCCTAAGCCCGACCAGTTCCCTTCCAACACTCCACCGGTGGTGGACGTGGTCAAGATTTGGATGAAGGAATCAGCGTTGAATCCATATTATTGAATCCATAAAGGACACTGCAAACCATAAACTTAAGAGATAATGCAGTTCAAGGGCTGGTTGACAGGCTTTGGGAAAACTGGTAGAGTGTGCAAGTAAGAACCGTGAGCATAGGCGCTCCTGATCTCTCTAGTTTGACCCATCTCTATGTAGTTCTGGGTCATATTGTTTTCTCTTTCTTTCCATAGTGGATACTAAAAAATCACTTAGTTTAAAAAAGCAACAGAATGATTTAGAATTTGGCAAAGATTTTATCAGAATTTTGTTCACAGTTATTAAACTTCAGTATTTTAGATGCCCTAAAAATTTTTGATAATACTGAATTTATTTCCACTATAAAAAAAATGCAATTTAAACATTCCAAATACCTAATTTTTTAAATTTTATTTTACTAAATTCCAGCTCGAAAAAAACTGTTATCCAAACTATTTTATATATTAAGTAGACAACTTCTTTAAAAAAAACCCTTCCAAACGAAACGAAACAATACCTTATTGACCAAATATGAAGAAAAATGATCCATGAATATTATAATATGACCATATATAAAATTGCGATTCTAAAATGTAGACAAAACAAATAGAGTCCAACAGGTAAGACCGCACTCATGAGACATTTATTATGGGAATTAGAAATATCCATGAGTACATACCTGGTTAACAAGTCATAAGAGGCAATAAACTCAGGAGCACTCCGACTAGCGCCATCCAACGCTCCATATGCCATGACGAACATTGACCATAGCTACACCCATTTTTTATAAAGTTCTACGACAATATCACATGAGATTGAAGGGAGGAGGATTCGAACAAACGGTTTCCTATTTCCGAAAGAAAATGAAATTTCTCGGCCTTTGCCTCTGCACCACCTTTCTGTGAAAGTCGATTGCATTTCTTCTCTACGAGTTTTTCCAAAGCCTCTCAACAAGTCCCTGATGTGCATTATCTCTTAAGATTATGGTTTGCATGGTCAGGATTTGGATGAAGGAACCAGTTTGCAGTGTCATTATCTATTTCCACGTCTTTGACGTTGCTGAGAATTATGTTCATCGTGTTTTTTTCCCTCACTGATCCTGCGCACAACATGGTAAACCCCAGGTGCATGGAGAACACCAGGTACGCTGAGAATTGAAGATAATATGCGTTGATGGCATCTTTTATTCCTGTCATCGAATATAGAACCGTTGTCGGGTCTCCTTGCAGAGTCCCATTAATGGAAGTGCCCGACGATATAGTCGACATTAGCAGGCTCTCTAATGTGCGCCCCATTTTCCAATCCTGGAGGGTTTGATATTCTCAGCAAGAATTCATGGCAGATTCAAATAATTCCAATAACATAATCTAGAAGCTGCGAATCATGCCTACATAGGGGGAGGCCGCCGATATGGAAATTTCCATTTCCACTGGTCTTCTGTTGGAATTAATTTCCAACTGCCCGCATAACCGGACAGCGCAGAGTTGAAGCGGAAGGCAATTTCCGCGGGGGTCAGGCAGGCCAAGCCAGCGGAGGAGCATACCCCCTCGGAGTAGCTGACGTCATCAGCTGGGGCCCACACATTGTACACCCATACATATGTGTTAACAAAAGATTGCGGGGTTAAATGTTTTTGAACCATCGCATTTAAAAACAAAAAAAATAGTTGTTGTTTTATGTTTTAAATTAATATATATGCTCATCATATATATTAGAAAGCCCGTGAGGCATATATTGTATTGCAATACACAGTAAATTTTTTCTATGCCCAGCAGTATGAGAGAGAGCTGTATTGTTTTTATTACACAGGACAGTGAATTTTTTTAATATAAGCACAGCAGTGCTGGGAAGAAAAAGATCTAAGAGCCACCATGAAAATTCGATATCAATGCGTTTTCAAGCGGTGTAGGGAGAATTTATGAGGCCATAAATGATTCTTCAGGCGGTGATTTTTTTTTTTGTCAACAAATGACATTAAATAGGGCTGAGATATTTTGTTTTAATACAAAAAACAGAGTGTTGTAATTTTATCAATTACACAAAGAGCAGAATTGTTATGCACAGCAGAGTGCGTTTGTAAAAGACAGAGAGTGTTTTTTTTTTTAAACAGAGTATTCACAGCAGTGAATGTTTTAGAAAAAACAGAGTATTTTTCTGTGTGAGACAAAGAACAGTTTTGTTTGGCACTGTGTCTTGTAACAGTCCAGCAATTGTAATCCCTCTTTTGAGGAAGAATTGTAACAACAGTTTTTTTTATATGGAATATAAATTTTTTCTGAGTTGAAACTCTGTCTGTGAATGAGATTTTAAAATTTTTTCTCTGTGTTAAGAAGGGGAGTTTTATTCTCCAATTCTGTTCTGGAATTTGCAAAATTCCAACATCTTCTACTAGTCTTAGGCATTGAATTTCTGGTAAGATTCCTCCAGAGTCTAGCTGAACAACTGTTCTTCTCGTACCTAAATTCAACCAATAACTATTTTCGTGTCATTGTCCTTGTTCAGCGACAACTGCGTGAGGTCTGAATCCGTGGGAGCAATCCAGGATGATGGAATGTCCGCACTATGGGTTCATAAATGATGGAGGTGATCGGAATGTATCAGTTGTCTAACAAAGAGAGGAATCGTTTGAATTGCTTGGATGGTTAAAATTGGCTGGAATTCGGGCCAAAAAAATTTAAGAAATCTTAAAATAACAGTGTTTGAATCATGATTTTGATGGTGGAAATGGATTCAGCACCATCAAAAACTTCTGGGCACCCAAAATATTAATGTTTGATAGTTATAAAGTGGATTTACAAAAATCCTTATCTGATTTTCTTAAAATCTTACCAGAATCTCCATGATTTCTAGGACAAAAGAACAGTCTAGTTAGACTAGAGAGTTTATAAATAATCGGTGGCCATCCCTGTCAAAATATAATTGAATAGAAAGACGATAATAAAACTCTCCAATTGGGTGGAGCAAACCGTTTTTAGCTACCCAAACTCACAAAGAAAATGCATCCTACGTAATTAATTTACCAAGTCCATTCCTTTTTACTCTTATATTTATTGATGTGGTTGAATGCGCATGAAGAGGGAAGATACAAACTTTTTACATAACATGAAGATATATATCAAATAATGTAATTGTAAAAGAAAATTAGATTGGAAAGAAGTATTTGTAAAAGTGTTAGTGGCTATGAATACATTTAAAATTAATTAATTAATTATATATATATATATATATATATATATATATATATTATTAATTATTGAACATAAAATAATGGTTCTGGATTATATTAAATGTTAGATAAGTTAAGTCATTAATTTTCTCTAGAGAGGAAACCTATTTGGGAGGCTATTTTTAAATTTGTTTTTAAAGTGATAATTATGTATTAAAAAAAAAATTACATATTTATATAATGTGGAATAAGAAATAAAATTTGAAATTTTTTCCTTATATTCATTTTTGAATTTATAAATAGTTTTAATAAGCTAGGATATGTCCAAGGAGGGAATGTTCTTATAAAATTTGAAATTTTTTCCTTATATTCATTTTTGAATTTATAAATAGTTTTAATAAGCTAGGATATGTCCAAGGAGGGAATGTTTTTATAGGGGTGAAACCATGTTTACAACATAAGGTTAAGATAAATAAAAATAAGATGGATTTATGGAGACTATTAGGCATATTTGAAATAATATCTGGTTAATATTTTTTCTTAGTAATTTCATGAAGAGGGAACAATGGTAATAAGAGTTTGATCAATTACCAACTAAAGTGTCCTTGATTACTTTTTAATGTTGTGGTGGCATGTAGCTTGATAATGGAAAAGATTAAATCTCAATCTAATATTTGCATGATGGGTTTTCTCATTTTTTCTAAGAGTTATCTAGTATGAGTTGTTTGTTTTAAGGAAATTATTGCATTTATAGATCTCCAATTTACATTGCGTGATGATTAATAGACATGAATTATTGTAATATGCATGATTAATCTATAAAACCTATACCACAAGATGTTCATCTAGGTCAGTAAACCCAAAAAAAAAAATACTCAACATACTGATGGCGGGCTCACCCTTCTATATACCCACAATCTCACTCTCTTTTACATATGTAAAAATGCATTTCCATTTAGAACCCGAAATGGTCCTCAATTTCAAAATCTGGGCAATCTTAAATAATATATGTGGAAGCTTCGATATCTCAAATCTGAGATTTGAGATATTAGAATAAAATTCTAATGGTTATAAAAACCATACATCCAGATTTCATGTGCAAAGGCTTTACCTTTCATCTGATGGTTAAAACCATATCAAACCCACTTCTCATAAATATCGAACCAGCATTCGATTTTCATTTAAAAGCCCAACCAAATCTCATAACTCAGCTTTGGTTAAAATCAAAACACCAATACCATTCGGTTCACCTTTCACCATCCATCAATGTTATAATGCATTTGCACTTCTTTACTATACAACTGAACCATATTAAAATTCCAACATTAGTTCAAAGTCCCAAATATCAACCATACTAATTATGGACCACAACTTATGCTAGCCTTCAGATGAAGGTTGGGTTATAATTAATCCCCACGACTTTATTAACAAACCTCTCTAGCTTTCATCCAATACATATTCGACTCCATTACCATTCCATATTAACCGCAAACCAACGTTTATATGATTTCCAATTGAATGTTAGAAACATCAGGTTTCCTTTGGGCCCACAGCGTTTTTCAACATACCTTACCTTGACTTATTTCTCCACATCATCCAACGGATGACACCTTGTCACATCAAACATAATTGTTCCAACGAATATCGCGTTACTGAGATGCATGTGGTTTAATCCTCAGAACTCACGCGCCATTCGTGGTTTTAGAATACCACTTAACACCACGTGTCAGCCAAGGACCATTATCACGTGCAAAAAGCGAATACCACTTACCATTCAAGAAGGTGCGCGATACTGCTTGTTTTGGGTTTTTGAAACCACCGTTGTTGTCCAATGCTTCACCAGTTTCGTTCTTGCTCAATGCCGAAATTGAACTTTCCATTCCTCATTGACCAAGGTTCCGCTTCAATCAATCCTATCTTAAACTGAAGTTCCACACGATTTTCATTCCAAATCTCGCAATTCCAACACAGATGGTTTCCACCATTACTCTGCCCATGGTCTTGGTTATGATTTGAACAGTCTTCAACCTGCGCCTTTGTGCTTTCTTCTACTGTTTGAATTTATCAGACTGAACAGTCTTCACCTGCTACAGTGCCACCATAAATTCGCTCCAATTCGCTGGTTCTTAGCATGAGTTTTTGCTCCATTTCTATAATCGATATCATTCTGCGTTCACACCTATGTGCTACGCATCAAACTCTGGGTCACTTCACGAGTTTTACACTGTAGGTTTTAACCCTGAACAGAAATTATCTACACACAAATCTTATAACAGAAAATAAACAATAGAGAGAGCATAAAACATAAAACAGATAAACACAGAGATTTTCCCCTGGATCCCAAATTGGGACGACCAGCTTGATTTTTCTTTATATTCCTTTTAGTGTTACAACACATATATATACATGTCGAAGCATACATAAACCCCAATCCATTAACCCTGGATTAGAACATAACCGTAGTTCCCTTGACCAGATCTACAAAATACCAGGGGCTGAAAACCATCGTACCCCAAAAACATGTGCAAACTCACGCACAAAACATGGGTGGGTCCGCATATGAGTGGGACCGCATACCCAACAGAATATAACACATACCCAACATTCTCCCACTTGTTGTTTTCTTTCCACAGGGGGCCACAGGAGAGCTTAGTCATTTGGCCAATTCTTCAACACCCATTGTTTCTCTACACCAAGAGAACTTCTGAGTGCTCACAGACTTCGTCAACGCATCTGCAACATTCTTCAAAGTGTCCACCTTTACCAGCAACACCCTTTTAGCCTCAACCATATCTCTAACAAAGTGATATTGAACATCAATGTGCTTTGTCTTTGAATGATAAGCAGGGTTCCTAGCCAAGAAAATTGCACTTTGGCTAGCACAGTCTATCCTTATAGCTTGTTGTACCAACCCCATACTTGAACACAATCTCTGCAACCAAACTGCTTCCTTGCTTGCATGAGTGGCCGCTATGTATTCTGCCTCTGTAGTTGAAAGAGCCACTACAGACTGTCTTTTACTCATCCAACTGACTGCGCCTCCAAATAGGCTAAACACATACCCACTTGTAGATCTTCTTTGGTCCAGATCTCCACCCCAGTCTGCATCAACAAAACCACGAATGTCCAACATTCTTTCCAATCCTGGTCTTCCCTGGTAGCACAAGCCATAATCACTAGTGCCACGTAAATATCTGAAAACCCGCTTCACTGTTGTCCAATGCTCCTTCCCCGGGTTTGACATAAACCTGCTCAATACTCCCACTGCATGTGCAATGTCTGGTCTAGTACAGACCATTGCATACATCAGGCTACCCACTGCACTTGCATATGGAACACGGGACATATCCTCCTCTTCTTCTTGTGTCTTGGGACACTGTTCAGCAGATAGTTTTACACCTACAGGAATAGGAACTTTCACCGGTTTACTATCCTGCATATTGAACCTCTGCAATATAGTCTCGACATACTTCCTCTGGTTTAACCAGAGCTTCCTCTTTGCCCGATCTCTCTTAATTTCCATGCCCAAAATATAGTTTGCAGCACCAAGATCCTTCATGTCGAATTTGAAGAACAGTTGGGTCTTCAAATATTGGATAATTTCTTTGTCATTTCCAATCAACAACATATCATCCACATACAAGACCAAATAAATAACACGGTCACCAATTAATTTAAAATAAACACAGTGATCCTCCTTGCTTCTAGTGAAGCCAAGTCCCCGTATATAGGTATCAAATATCTGATACCACATCCTTGGTGACCGTTTTAACCCATACAAAGACTTCTTCAACCTGCACACCAGTTCTTTCTTACCCTTCACCATAAAGCCTTCAGGTTGCTTCATGTAGATCTCCTCTTCTAGATCCCCGTGAAGAAATGTTGTCTTCACATCCATCTGTTCTATCTCAAAATCAAATGCAGCAGCAACAGATAGAAGTAATCTAATAGAAGTAACCTTGGCAACATGAGAAAAAATATCACCAAAATCAATTCCCGGCACCTGGGAATAACCTTTTGCTACCAACCGAGCTTTGTATTTCTCCACCTTGCCTTCTACATTCATCTTCTTCTTAAACACCCATTTTCTCCCAATGGGCTTCCTTCCAGCCGGCAACTCCACCAGATCCCATGCATCGCTTTTGTGCAAGGATGCCATTTCATCAACCATGGCCTCCTTCCAGAGTTTTCCATCCTCTGAATCTACTGCCTCCCTGACAGTTCTGGGTTCATCATCAGTTATAGTTAAGGCAAAACCCGAACAGAAAGCAGATGGACTATACCTTTCTGGTTGCCTTCTTTCCCGAACTGATCTTCTCAAAGCTGGAGTTTGTGGCTCTTCATCTTCTGAGTCTTCTTCTGTTGTAGAGTCTGATTCATCCTCCTTTAGCTCAAACTCTATCTTCTCAGGTTCCTTTGGTAGGACTTAATGTTTAACAACATCTCTCACTTCTCTAAACACCACATCTCGGTTGTACACAACCTTCCTTGTTTCTGGGTTCCAAAGCTTGTAACCCTTTAAACCATCCTTATACCCAATAAAGATGCACCTTTCAAATTTATTATCCAACTTGGTCCTTTTCTCTTTTGGAACATGTACATATGCATCACATCCAAATACCCTTAGATGTGAAATAGAGGGTTTCTTACCATTCCATACCTCATGTGGGGTCTTATCCTCCAATGCTGATGAAGGTGATCTGTTAACTAAGTAACATGCAGTCTCCACTGCCTCTGCCCAGAATTCTTGTCCTAACCCGGTACCACTGAGCATGCTTCTTGCCTTTTCCATCAGTGTTCTATTCATTCTTTCTGCAACTCCATTTTGCCGAGGTGTGTATGGAGTAGTCTTCTGCCGTGCTATACCACACTTCTTACAGAACTCTTCAAATTCCTTCTTGCAGAACTCCCCACCATTATCTGTACTCAATGCCTTTATCTTCTTCTCCGTCTGGTTTTCCACCAGAGCCTTAAATTCTTTAAATTTGTCAAAGACTTCAGATTTCTTCCTCAAGAAATATATCCATGTATTCCTTGAGAAGTCATCTATGAATGAAACATAGTACACAGACTTTCCCAATGATGGAACTAACACAGGTCCAAACACATCACTGTGCACAAGTTCTAATATCTTGTTTGCCCTCTTAGCACCAGAAGGAAAACTCACCCGATTCTGCTTCCCATATACACAATGTTCACAGAAATCAAAATCCAGAGAACAATTAGACATACCATCTCTATGCAGTATCCGAAGGCCCTTCTCTCCAATATGTCCAAGCCTTTGATGCCATAGCATGGTCTTTTCTCCAGAGACAACTAGACTTTCCGTCCCACTTTCAGGAACCACAGAACTGTTACACTCATCAATAATAGTGCTACCTTGTAGCTTGTACAGAGTTCTAGTCCGAACTCTCCACATTAATACCAGTGCTCCCCGAACCATCTTGCAGACATCTTTCTCGAACACTGTTTTTACACCTGCATCATCCATCTTGCTTACAGAAATCAGATTTATGGCCAATGCAAGAATATGCAGAACACCAGGAAGTGTTCTAATCCTCCCACCTTGCAACTTCAGCTTGACCTTTCCACGTCCGATGATTCTGGCCTTCCTATCATCCCCTAGGAAGACATCACCACCATCATATTTCTCATACTCGTAGAACCACTCCCTATGGGGAGTGAAGTGAAAGGATGCACCTGAGTCAATCAACCATGACTCATGATCTACATTTGTATTTGAAGAAGAAGCCAAATACACATCCCCACCTTCATCCGAGGTGGTTTTTGCCTCTGCAGAAGGAGCTTCATCAGATCCCTTTCCTTTCTCAGGAGCTTTAGATCTGCATTCCTTTTTGTAGTTCCCTTCCTTTCCGCATTTCCAGCACACCTTTACAAACTTTCCAGGAGATTTAGATCTCCCTCTAGATTTAGATCTCCCACTCGAAACCTTATTCTTGTTTTTGTTCTGGGACCTTCCTCATACAGATAAGGCATCTCCATTCCGACCCTCCATATTTCTCCGTCTCATTTCCTCCGACAGCAAGGCTGAGACAATGTCATCAAAATTCAAGGTAGTTGTATTGCTACCTATTGCAATAACTAGACTGTCCCATGAATCTGGTAGAGAACACAACAAGCTGATGCACTTATCTTCATCTGAGATTTTAATATCAACAGATGACAGCTGACTTACCACAGTATTGAAGGTGTTCAGATGCTCTGTCACCGAGTCTCCATCCTTCATCCTCAGGTTATACAGCTTTTTCCTCAGGAAAAATTTATTCACCAGAGACTTAGATTGGTACAAAGTCCCTAGCTTGTCCCACAAGGTCTTCGCCGTAGCTTCCCCAGATACATTCAACAATACTGAATCTGAGACACACAACCGTATTGTGCTCTTAGCCTTCCGATCCAATTTCTTCCAGTCTTCATCTGACATTGCTGTTGGTTTAGTACCCGGATCTACCGTGATCCACTGATCTTTATCCACCAGCAGATCCTCCATCTTGAGCTTCCACAACTCAAAACTCTGACCATTAAATTTCTCGATCTCTATCTTTCCGCCGCTCGCCATCTTCTTTCACTGCAAGAATCGATCCCGCAGATCTCCCACTGAACAGGGTCTACCACAGGCCCGAGAAAAAAACCCTCAACAACAAAGGCGTCCCCTTGAAGCCGAAACAGCTCCGATACCAAATGTAGGTTTTAACCCTGAACAGAAATTATCTACACACGAATCTTATAACAGAAAATAAACAATAGCGAGAGCATAAAACATAAAACAGATAAACACAGAGATTTTCCCCTGGATCCCAAATTGGGATGACCAACTTGATTTTTCATTATATTCCTTTTAGTGTTACAACACATATATATACATGCTGAAGCATACATAAACCCCAATCCATTAACCCTGGATTAGAACATAACCATAGTTCCCTTCACCGGATCTACAAAATACCAGGGGCCGAAAACCATCATACCCAAAACCATGTGCAAACTCATGCACAAAACATGGGTGGGTCCGCATATGAGTGGGACCGCATACCAAAAAAAAATTGCCGAGGCGCTGCCCCGGACCCCGACAAGGGGGGTTGCCGCCCCCCCTGCTGTGCCCGACGCAATGTACAGTGCATGGGGCTAGTCGTGGAAAGAATATAACACATACACAATGGAATTCAACAAATTTCTCAAACCGAATTCAACCCTGATCTTATTTCTTAAAATTGACCTCACTGCACGGTGTATGCATAACAGAGTTTATAAATAAACCCCTCCTCCGAATATGGTGTATGGAAAAAACATCATACTTGGCACTGTATAAATTATATCAAAAAAAAAACCCAGATTGTGAAATCGATCACCCTGTGATCGATTCACAGAATTCTATAACCACCATTAACACACTCAATTTAACATTGACCCCACAGGTTCATAATTCATGATTCCCGTAACCAAATTCATCCATATCCTATTTAATTCAATAATGGAGTAAAACTCAGAAACGAGTTATTCTATTAACATGCAAGGCTTACATGGAAAGTCTTCCTTCTCGGCTTGATCTTCATTTCAATGGCCCTTCTACAAAATTTCCCGTAGGCTTAATAAAACTCTGCTCTAATTCCTGTCTGTTGTCTCTGAACAACTCTATTCCCGTAGGCTTACATTTATACCAATTTAATGGTGAATCGATTCAGCTCCCAAAACTCTTAAAATTCCCAAATCCGAAATCTAGACTAAATCCCTACATTTGTGGAAACTGACTCCAACTCATTCATATTCTGTAGTCTTTTCGAATCTCTAATCTCTTCATATGCCCAACTAATCATTCGAGAGTAGTTACAATTCTTTCCACATTAAATTAAAATCAATTAAAACCCACTAAATTCATTACATAAAATCTAACCCTCTTGAAAACTAAAAACTCCTAAGTCTAACAAAAATGCATGGAATTTGTTTTAGCCTAATGCCCCTGCATCAGACTCCCAAGATTAAAATGAATCATGATCTCCTGATCATGTGCTCTTAAAACTTTGCCTCCTGGGTCCCATACTTTGCTTTGCTGTTGTCCATCAGCTGCATTATTCTTCAACTGCACTCTTCCAGGTTTCCATACTTTGTTCTGCAACTTGCCTATAGCTATGCTTTCATATTCTGTCCTTGTCTTTCTTTTGCCAAAATTTCTTTGCTTTCTTGCTGCTGACTGCTGCTTCTGAGACATCTTCATCATCATTCTTCTAATGCTTTCAATTTCTATGCCCAGCCTTTCTTTTGTCTGGGAATTACTTTGCCCACTGTTGCTGCTTCCAATTTCTGTTGCTGCCAATACTGCTACTGTTACTACCTCCAAGAATTTTTTTGCTGCCAATGTTGCCTCTTTTTCCAGAAATGTTGCTAACATTGTTCTTACTTTTGCAGATGTCACCCCACATGTTGCTTCCTCCCAAACTTCTCGGATATCTCTTAAGATATCTCCCTCTGCAACATTATTTTTTTCATCACCAGTATCTGCTCCTCTCACAACTTCAGGCGAATTCACTCCAGTGTCTGCAATTTCTTCCTCTTGTTCAAATGTTCTCAGCAAACATTTTAGCCAATTCCCTTGAACTTGTTTCACATCATCAATATGCTTCCATTTAAATTCAACATCTTCTTCTTCTTCCTTGACAATCTTCAGTAATTGTCTTCCACCTTCTTGATTGATTCTGGCAATCAATTCAAGTTCTTCAAGTACTGTGTCCACATCTTCTATCAGAATAAAATTCTGATTTTCCATCACTGTAGCAATTCCAAAAGTCTGTCCTCCAGTAATCTCTTGGCTATTCAGAAAAGCCAACTCTTCCTTGTCATCAACAGTAATAACAAGTTCCTTCACATGAGACATGATTGCCTCACTTTCTTTCTTCTGCAACAGTTCATCTGTATCCAAGACAACTCCAAAAGATGGATTGTCTTCTGCAATACCTTTCAACACAACCAAATTGTCAGTTTCAAAATCATAAGACCCAATGGTCTCACTTGATGATTCAGTCACCAATTCTTTCCTCAGCAATCCTAAGTCTCTTCCAAGACTCAGAAAGTCTTCACTGTCTTCATTCCCTTGTATCTTCACATTCTGCAATCTCCAATTTTGAAATTGAGGTTCTCCTTCCTGTATTGAATCCTGGTTGTTCAGCATAATCTCCAACAATCCAATTTCTTCATTCCATGAGTTAAAATTTTCCACAAAATCTTCCTCCTCCTTTATTTGACTGTCCAATGGTGTCAAATTTTCTCCATCATCAACAAAATCTGCATTCACAATACAATTATTAAAACAAAAATCATAAGGCCTCAGTGCCTTTCTTTCCTCTGCTAGCATTTCAGTATGCTGTCCTGAAATTCCTTCCTTCTCTATCAGCACATCAGTATGCTGATTCACTTTTCCTAAAGAATTCTCTGAAGAATTCTCAAGACTGTCAACAAGTCTTTCTCCTACATCATCTGCTCCCATGATGTTTCCCTATTCCTGTTCACTGTAGTGAACCCTGCCTTATGCAATCTCTCTATCATACTCCGAATTTTCCAAAAAGTATTCCAACAATGCAATTTCTCTTTTGCATTCTTTAAGGACTTCATCATCACTTACGGTCCCTGCCTCCATACACAAATTTTTAGCTTGTAACCCACAAGCTTCAACAGCCTCAACTGGTGTTTCACATATCAGTTCTTCAAACTGATCCTCTCCTTCTTCATTCACAAGAATTTCTTCCTGTGTTGCAACAGTTTCCATCATAAATGTATCATTGCTTCCTTTAGTCAAGAGACATTCTCCAACATTGCATTTTACTTCAAAGTATTCATCTTCTGAGAGATACTTCCTCATACTTGTGACAGCTCCACAAGATTGCTCATCCGCCTCTGTAAAACCTGTAATCACCCCAAAATTTTCAGTCACAAAAATACAAGGTTCTACATCATCCAATTGATCTGGACTTGTCCAATAACTCAGGAAATCATCAATAATTTCCTCTTCAGCAAGAAAAACTTCTTGTTGTCTTAAGTCTTCATCATGGTTCATAAGATCTTTCATAGACCTGTATTCTTCACATGTACCCATGACTTCACTCTGTCTTGCTTCACAAATAGAAACTTCCTTTTTCAATTCAGTTGCTTTGAGTTCTGCACATTCCAACTGTACATTCCTCCTCTGTTCAAGCTTTCTTATCTTTTCTGCAAACTGCATGTTCTCTTGTTGTTCTCTTCTCTGTTGTGGCCTTGGCCACTTTACTCTCTTCTTCATGAGCCAACCAACTCTCTGGCTTTCCTCTATCATCATTTCCAGTTTATTAAACTATTCTATGATCTCAGCTACCTCTTTCCAATATTTTGCATCAGTTAATTTCTTCCTTATGCCATCTGTCTTGGCATCTTCTTCCTCTTTTCTGTTGTGGCCTCTCTCAGAACCTCTGCTATCTCTGCTATGACTTTTGGAAGTCATCTTCCCCTCCATGAGTTCCTCACTCATAAGCTGCACCAAGCCTCTACAACAGCAAGCTCTTATGTTGCCACTTACCTCACCGATCCTTTCCTCCAGATCTGGTCTTTTGGCAAGTACTGGTCCCCTATCTGCTAGAACCTTCTAAGCACTCTCTTCTACTCTCTCTAGGCTACACTCTACAACTTTTAGAACTCATTCAACCTCTGTTGAATATCTTCAGGTTCTGCGACATCCTTCTTCCAATCAGAATCCCTTGCTGGACTCCTTCATCACTGCTCTCAAAGCTGTGATATGCTTTTGCTGAGATTTCTTCAATTACCTGCAATCTGAATTCTCCAAATAATTCTTCAAACCAGAGTTAAACACTTCTCATAAATTCACCTTCTCTTGAGAACACTGTAATTGTTCTCCCCATCCAACCTTTAGCTGAATATCAGGTTCACTGCCATCACCATCAAAACTCTGTCTGCACTTTCTGCAACCATAATTATGTAATCATAAATTTCAAATCAGATTTAAAATTATTTTACCTGCAAGATCCCTGAATGATATTGTTTATCATTCATCTAGTTCTGCAAATCTCTGTTCTCTGCAACTCTTTGTACCTTCGCATATCAGATTTTATAATCTGATCCTCTTTCTTCTCTCATCACACTACATCTCTGTATGCTGCAATCTTTATCAGTTTCAAAAATCTGAACTTATTTCATTACACATGCATTCAACAAAAACTTGAACTTTCAAAAAGAGCTATTCCAACTTTGATACCACTTGATGGCAGGCTCACCCTGCTATATACCCACAATCTCACTCTCTTTTGCATATGTAAAAATGCATTTCCATTTAGAACCCGAAATGGTCCTCAATTTCAAAATCTAGGCAATCTTAAATAATATATGCGGAAGCTTCTATATTTCAAATCTGAGATTTGAGATATTAGAATAAAATTCTAATGGTTATAAAAACCATAAATCCAAATTTCACGTGCGAAGGCTTTACCTTTCATTCAATGGTTGAAACCATATCAAACCCACTTCTCATAAATATCGAACCAATATTTGATTTTCATTTAAAAGCCCAACCAAATCTCATAACTCAACTTTGGTTAAAATCAAAACACCAATACCATTCGGTTCACCTTTCACCATCAATCAATATTATAATGCATTTGGACTTCTTTATTATACAACTGAACCAGATTAAAATTTCAACATTGGTTCAAAGTCCCAAATATAAACCATACTAATTATGGACCACAACTTATGCTAGCCTACATACGAAGGTTGGGTTTTAAATAATCCCCATGAATTTATTAACAAGCCTCTCTAGCTTTCATCCAATACATATTCGACTCCATTACCATTCCATATTAACCGCAAACCAACGTTTATATGATTTCCAATTGAATGTTAGAAACATCAGGTTTCCTTTGGGCCCACAACGCCTTTCAACGTACCTTACCTTGACTTATTTCTCCACATCATCCAACAGATGACACCTCGTCGCATCAAACATCAATGATCCAACGAATATCACGTTACTGAGATGCATGTGGTTTAATCCTCAGAACTCATGCAACATTCGTGGTTTTAGAATACCACTTAACACCACGTGTCAGCCAAGGACCATTATCGCGTGAAAAAAGAAAATACCACTTACCATTCAAGAAGGTGCGCGATACTGCTTGTTTTTGGTTTTTGAAATCACCGTTGTTGTCCAATTCTTGACCAGTTCCGTTCTTGCTCAATGCCGCAATTGAACTTGCCATTCCTCATTGACGAAAGTTCTGCTTCAATCAATCCCATCTTAAACTGAAGTTCCACACGGTTTTCATTCCAAATCTCGCAATTCCAACACAGATGGTTTCCACCATTACTCTGCCCACGATCTCGGTTTTGATTTGAACAGTCTTCAACCTGCGCCTTCGTGCTTTCTTCTACTGTTCGAATTTATTATACTGAACAGTCTTCACCTGCTACAGTGCCACCATAAATTCGCTCCAGTTCGCTGGTTCTTAGCATGAGTTTTTGCTCCATTTCTATAATCGATATCACTCTGTGTTCACACCTATGTGCTACGCATCAAACTCTGGGTCACTTCACGGGTTTTAAACAACATAATTCAACAAATTTCTAAAACCGACTTCAACCCTGATCTTATTGCTTAAAATTGACCTCACTGCACGGTGTATGCATAACAGAGTTTATAAACAAACCCCTCCTTCGAATACAGTGTATGGAAACAACATCATACTTGGCACTGTATAAATTATATCAGAAAAAAAACCCAGATTGTGAAATCGATCACCCTATGATCAATTCACAGAATTCTATAACCACCATTAACACACTCAATTTAACATTGACCCCACAGGTTCATAATTCATGACTCCCATAACCAAATTCATCCATATCCTATTTAATTCAATAATGGAGTAAAACTCATAAACGAGTTATTCTATTAACATGCAAAGCTTAAAATCTTCAGTAATTGTCTTCCACCTTCTTGATTGATTTTGGAAATCAATTCAAGTTCTTCAAGTACTATGTCCTCATCTTCTATCAGAATAAAATTCTGATTTTCCATCACTGTAGCAGTTCCAAAAGTTTTTCCTCTAGTCTTCTCTTGGTTATTCATACAAGCCAACTCTTCCTTGTCATCAACAGTAATAACAAGTTCCTTCACATGAGACATGATTGCCTCACCTTCTTTCTTCTGCAACAGTTCATCTGTATCCAAGACAATTCCAAAAGATGGATTGTCTTTTGCAATACTTGTCAACAAAACCAAATTTTCAGTTTCAAAATCATAAGACCCAATGGTCTCACTTAATTATTCAGTCACCAATTCTTTCCTCAGCAATCCTAAGTCTCTTCCAAGACTTAGAAAGTCTTCACTGTCTTCATTCCCTTGTATCTTCACATTCTGCAATCCCCAATTTTGAAATTGAGGTTCTCCTTCCTTTATTGAATCCTGGTTGTTCAGCATAATCTCCAACAATCCAATTTCTTCATTCCATGGGTTAAAATTTTCCACAGAATATTCCTCCTCCCTTATTTGACTGTCCAATGGTGTCAATTTTTCTCCATCATCAACAAAATCTGCATTCACAAGACAATTATTAAAACAAAAATCATAAGGCCTCAGTGCCTTTCTTTCCTCTGCTAGCATTTCAGTATGTTGTCTTGAAATTCCTTCCTTCTCTATCAGCACATCAGTATGTTGATTCACTTTTCCCAAATAATTCTCTGAAGAATTCTCAAAACTGTCAACAAGTCTTTCTCCTACATCATCTGCTCCCATGATGTTTCCCTGTTCTTGTCCACTGTAGTGAACCCTGTCTTCTGCAATCTCTCTATCATACTCTAAATTTTCCAACAAGTATTCCAACAATGCAATTTCTCTTTTTCATTCTTTAAGGACTTCATAATCACTTACATTCCCTGCCTCCATTCACAAATTTTCAGCTTGTAACCCACAAGCTTCAACAACCTCAACTGGTGTTTCACATATTAGTTTTTCAAACTGATCCTCTCCTTCTTCATTCACAAGAATTTCTTCCTGTGTTGCAACATTTTACATCATAAATGTATCACTACTTCCTTCAGTCAAGAGACATTCTCCAACATTGCATTTTACTTCAGAGTATTCATCTTCTGAGAGATACTTCCTCATACTTGTGACAACTCCACAAGATTGCTCATCCGCCTCTGTAAAACTTGTAATCACCCCACAATTTTCAGTCACAAAAATACAAGGTTCTACATCATCCAGCTGATCTATACTTGTCCAATAACTCAGGAAATCATCAATAATTTCCTCTTCAGCAAGACAAACTTCTTGCTGTCTTAAGTCTTCATCATGGTTCATAAGATCCTTAATAGACCTGTATTCTTCACATGTACCCATGACTTCACTCTGTCCTGCTTCACAAACAGAAACTTCCTTTTTCAACTCAGCTGCTCTAAGTTCTGCACATTCCAACTGTACATTCTTCCTCTGTTCAAGCTTTCTCAGCTTTTCTGCAAACTGCATGTTCTCTTGCTATTCTCTTCTTTGTTGTAGCCTTGGCCACTTTACTCTCTTCTTCATGAGCCAACCAACTCTCTGGCTTTCCTCTATCATCATTTCCAGTTTATTAAACTGTTCTCTGATCTCAGCTACCTCTTTCCAATATTCTGCATCAGTCAATTTCTTCCTCATGCCATTTGTCCTGGCATCTTCTTCCTCTTTTTTGTTGTGGCCTCTCTCAGAAACTCGGTTGTCTTTGCTATGACTTTTGGAAGTCATCTTCTCCTCCATGAGTTCCTCACTCATTAGCTGCACCAAGCCTTTGCAATGATAAGCTCTCCTACTGCCACTTACCTCACTGATCCTTTCCTCCGGATCTGGTCTTTTGGAAAGTACTGGTCCCCTATCTGCTGGAACCTTCTGAGCACTCTCTTCTACTCTCTCTAGGCTTCACTCTACAACTTCTAGAACTCATGCAACCTCTGTTGAATCTCTTCAGGTTCTGCCACATCCTTCTTCCACTCAGAATCCCTTGCTGGACTCCTTCATCACTGCTCTCAAAGTTGTGATCTACTTTTGCTAAGATTTCTTCAATTGCCTGCAATCTACATTTTGCAAACAATTCTTCAAACCAGAGTTAAACACTGCTCATCAATTCACCTTCTCTTGAGAACACTGCAATTGTTCTCCCCATCCAACCTTTAGCTAAATATCAGGTTCACTTCCATCACCATCAAAACTCTGTCTGCACTTTCTGCAACCATAATTCTACAATCATAAATTTCAAATCAGATTTAAAATTATTTTACCTACAAGATCCCTGAATGATCTTGTTCTTCATTCATCCAGTTCTGCAAATATCTGTTCTCTGCAACTCTGTGTACCTTCGCATATCATATTTTAGAATCTAATCCTCTTTCTTCTCTCATCACACTGCATCTATGTATGCTGCAATCTTTATCAGTTTCAAAAATATGAACTTATTTCATTACACATGCATTCAACAAAAAACTTGAACTTTCAAAAAGAGCTATTCCAGCTCTGATACCACTTGATGGCAGGCTCACCCTGCTATATACCCACAATCTCACTCTCTTTTACATATGTAAAAATGCCTTTCCATTTAGAACCAGAAATGGTCCTCAATTTCAAAATTTGGGCAATCTTGAATAATATATGCGGAAGCTTCTATATCTCAAATCTGAGATTTGAGATATTAGAATAAAATTCTAATGGTTATAAAAACCATACACCCAGATTTCATGTGTGAAGGCTTTACCTTTCATCCGATGGTTAAAACCATATCAAACCCACTTCTCATAAATATCGAACCAACATTCGATTTTCATATAAAAGCCCAACCAAATCTCATAACTCAACTTTGGTTAAAATCAAAACACCAATACCATTCGGCTCACCTTTCACCATCCATCAATATTATAATGCATTTGGACTTCTTTACTATACCACTGAACCATATTAAAATTCCAACATTGGTTCAAAGTCCCAAATATCAACCATACTAATTATGGACCACAACTTATGCTAGCCTTCATACGAAGGTTGGGTTTTAATTAATCCCCATGACTTTATTAACAAGCCTCTCTAGCTTTCATCAAATACATATTCGACTCCATTACCAATCCATATTAATTGCAAACCAACGTTTATATGATTTCCAATTGAATGTTAGAAACATCAGGTTTCCTTTGGGCCCACAGCGTTTTTCAACGTACCTTACCTTGACTTATTTCTCCACATCATCCAACGGATGATACCTCGTCGCATCAAACATCAATGATCCAACGAGTATCGCGTTACTGAGATGCATGTGGTTTAATCCTCAGAACTCACGCGACATTCGTGGTTTTAGAATACCACTTAACACCACATGTCAGCCAAGGACCATTATTGTGTGCAAAAAGAAAATACCACTTACCATTCAAGAAGGTGCGCGATACTGCTTGTTTTGGGTTTTAGAAACCACCGTTGTTGTCCAATGCTTGACCGGTTCCATTCTTGCTCAATGCCGCAATTAAACTTGCCATTCCTCATTGACCAAGTTTCCACTTCAGTCAATCCCGTCTTAAACTGAAGTTCCACACGGTTTTCATTCCAAATCTTGCAATTCCAACAGAGATGGTTTCCACCATTACTCTGCCCACGGTCTCGGTTTTGATTTGAACAGTCTTCAACCTGCGCCTTCGTGCTTTCTTCTACTGTTCGAATTTATTAGACTGAATAGTCTTCACCTGCTATAGTGCCACCATAAATTCGCTCCAGTTCGCTGGTTTTTAGAATGAGTTTTTTCTCCATTTCTATAATCGATATCACTCTGTGTTCACACCTATGTGCTACGCATCAAACTCTGGGTCACTTCACGGGTTTTACACAACGGAATTCAACAAATTTCTCAAACCAACTTCAACCCTGATCTTATTGCTTAAAATAGACCTCACTGCACGGTGTATGCATAACAGAGTTTATAAATAAACCCCTCCTCCGAATACGGTGTATGGAAACAACATCATACTTGGCACTGTATAAATTATATCAGAAAAAAAATCCCAGATTGTGAAATCGATCACCCTGTGATCAATTCACAGAATTCTATAACCAATATTAACACACTCAATTTAACATTTCCCCACAGGTTCATAATTCATGAATCCCGTAACCAAATTCATCCATATCCTATTTAATTCAATAATGGAGTAAAACCCATAAACGAGTTATTATATTAACATGCAAGGCTTACATGGAAAGTCTTCCTTCTTGGCCTGATCTTCATTTCGATGGCCCTTCTACAAAATTGCCCGTAGGCTTAATAAAACTCTGCTCTAATTCCTGTCTGCTGTCTCCGAACAGTTCTATGCTCGTAGGCTTACATTTACACCAATTTAATGGTGAATCGATTCAGCTCCCAAAACTCTTAAAATTCCCAAATCCTAAATCTAGACTAAATCCCTACATTTGCGGAAACTGACTCCAACTCATTCCTATTCTGCAGTATTTTCAAATCTCTAATCTCTTCATATGCCCAACTAATCATTCGAGAGCAGTTACAATTCTCTCCACATTAAATTAAAATCAATTAAAACCCACTAAATTCATTACATAAAATCTAACTCTCTTGAAAACTAAAATCTCCTAAGTCTAACAAAAATGCACGGAATTTGTTTTAGCCTAATGCCCCTGCATTAGACTCCCAAGATTAAAATGAATCATGATCTCCTGATCATGTGCTCTTAAAACTTTGCCTCCTGGGTCCCATACTTTGCTTTGCTATTATCCATCAGCTGCATTATTCTTCAACTACACTCTTCTAGGTTTCCATACTTTTTTCTGCAACTTGCCTCCAGCTATGCTTTCATATTCTGTCCTTCTCTTTCTTTTGCCAAAATTTCTCTGCTTTCTTGCTACTGACTGCTACTTCTGAGACATCTTCATCATCAGTCTTCTTATGCTTTCAATTTATATTCCCAGCCTTTCTTTTGTCTGGGACTTACTTTTCCCACTGCTGCTACTTCCAATTTCTATTGCTACCAATACTGCTGCTGTTACTTCCTCCAAGAATTTTGCTGCTGCCAATGTTGCCTCTTTTTCCAGAAATGTTGCTAACATTGTTCTTACTTTTGTAGATGTCATCCACATGTTTCTTCCTCCCAAACTTCCTGGATATCTCTTAATATATCTCCCTTTGCAACATTCTTTTGTTCATCACCAGTATCTTCTCCTCTCACAACTTCAGGCAAATTTACTCCAGTGTCTGCAATTTCTTCCTCTTGTTCAAATGTTCTCAGCAAACATTTCAGCCAATTCCCTTGAACTTGTTTCACATCATCAATATGCTACCATTTAAATTCAGCATCTTCTTATTCTTCCTTGACAATCTTCAGTAATTGTCTTCCACCTTCTTGATTGATTCTGGCAATCAATTCAAGTTCTTCAAGTACTGTGTCCTCATCTTCTATCAGAATAAAATTCTAATTTTCCATCACTGTAGCAGTTCCAAAATTCTGTCCTCCAGTCTTCTCTTTGCTATTCAGACAAGCCAACTCTTCCTTGTCATCAACAGTAATAACAAGTTCCTTCACATGAGACATGATTGCCTCACCTTCTTTCTTCTGCAACAGTTCATCTGTATCCAAGAAAACTCCAAAAGATGGATTGTCTTCTGCAATACTTGTCAACACAACCAAATTGTCAGTTTCAAAATCATAAGACCCAATGGTCTCACTTGATGATTCAGTCACCAATTCTTTCCTCAGCAATCCTAAGTCTCTTCCAAGACTCAAAAAGTCTTCACTATCTTCATTCCCTTGTATCTTCACATTCTGAAATCCCCAATTTTGAAATTGAGGTTCTCCTTCCTGTCACGGGGGCGTCACTGACAAACCAATATATTATCACGTGCGTTCATATTGGGGTAAAAAAAATTAAAAAATCAAAAAACATTATATTACATGTATAACTAGGGGGGAGGGGGTTTTTTTATTTATTATATAAAATATTTATAATTTGGGGCATTTTTTTTTAATTTCTATGGCCAAGCGCAGTTAAGAGGGTCGTGGGAAGGCAAAGACCACGACTGTTGCAGGTTTAGAGCGAGCGTTCGACCGTTGCAGGTAGAACAAGGAGGCGTTCGACTGTTGCAGGTAGAACAAGGAGGCTTGTGGGCGTTCGACTGTTGCAGGTTTAGAGCAGAGCAAGGACGACGTTCGACTATTACAGGTTTAGAGAGGAAGAAAATGCGATTTTGAAGCATGGCTTTTGTCGAGCAACCTAAATCTGTGAGTTGATTCATTCTTGTTCTGCGCCCAACCCCATTTGTGAATTGATTCATTCTTGTTCTGCGCCCAACCCCATAGTAGTAGTAGCTTGGTTTCGTTTCTGGCTCCTCGACCTGTCCTGTCGCTAGCTTGGTTTCGTTTCTGGCTCCTCAACCTGTCCTGTCGCTATCCCTCGCTAAAGAAATAACCTACTTACTTTCTGTCTCGTTGAACGCCAATGAGACGAATGGACGAAACGACACCACTTCCTTGCCTTTTGGCCAAAGTCGATAAGTGATGGAAGCAGTATCATGGGTTGGGTTGCAAGAATGGGGTAAGTGTTGTAGGGTTGCAAGAATGGCGTAAGTGCTTTCTTTCTTTTTTGTTTTTTTTTTTCCTGCGAAAGTCTAGGTGCAAGGACTGGCCCAGCCCCTTGTTCAGTTGGTCTTCTTTTGATGTGTGGTTGCTCCACACTATAGCATCATTTCTTTTATTGATAGGCTCTTGCAAGGATGTATGGAATATCTTGAGATTAGGCACTCTCACCTCTGATTGCCAGTACTATACCGCTGAAAGGTTCGGGTTACAGTGGCATGATAAACTCTTAAATTTTCTTACAGTTCTATACATATTGCGATCACCACTCACCTGAACACATCTTAAGGGTCTAAGTGGTAAATTCAATTAGATACATACACAGCACTTGGGTGCTGGTATAAATTTTTGGAAACTGCCCCTGGTTATTTGGATTCAGTTAGGTCTATGGACTGCCATTTTTCCTATAGAAGATTGCAGACCCTAATACAGGCTGGAACATATACACATTTCATGTTAAATTAGAATAATTACTCCATTTTCTAGGCCAGCTGCTACAACAAAATTAATTCTTCCAGGTACAGAACCAGAAAATGGCTATCATCTACAGGCATACAGAATGAATGGAAAATTTTCTAGTTAGTGCACCATTCATCGGTCCTGAGAGTGATTCTCTGAGCATGTGAAATTTGCACTAAGATCCCTCTGAAGGAGTCAAGGTGATATTTCCTCTTTTAATGAGTTATCAAGAGAGAAGTACATCTATGAACCCGTTACATCTTCATGACTGGTCATGTAGTGTTTTGAATCTTGATAATTGGGTTAGTAAAGGATGCTTGATCTCTGAGGCATTTAACTTCTGCAGTTTCCGCACCAGAACTCATCCATCTCTTCATTATGTTGCCTTCAATCAAGAGACCCCAGAGACAAACATGAAAGTGCCTATCAAAATCTTGGCAGTTAATTGAAAAATTGACACAACCAGTTACCACATACAAGCTATTTGATCAATAGTCCATCACAAGGAATGAATTGATGCTTGTCTCAAATGTACGTTCACTAGGTTGTAATGAGTTTGCAGACCATGGATTGTTTTCTTTTAGATGGGGAGTGTGTAATGGCTTCCCACTAGTCACATCTGTATTGGCATCACTACCCCAACAAACAACTCCATCCTTACAGATCCGCTAAGTAATAGTGAGCAAGGAAACTCTTAGAGAATCTCCTTTTTTTTTTCCTTTGCACCCTTGCACCCAGTGTTGTAGTCTAGATCAGAGTCCTTGAAATCGCTTTAGAAGGAAAATAACCTGGTATCATACAAAGTTAGAGGACTGACGTTAACTGCGATATTAAGAACAGAGATTCAATTGCCACTGCATTGTTATTCAATTTCTCGGGTGCAGGTTACTCCAGAGCAATTGCAGAGCAAATTGCACTAAAAAATGTGTCCTGAGCATACAAAGTTAGAGGACCGACGTTAACTGAGATATTAAGAACAGAGATTCAATTGCCACTGCATTGTTATTCAATTTCTTGGGTGCAGGTTACTCCAGAGCAATTGCAGAGAAAATTGCACTAAAAACTGTGTCCTGAGCATATGCCTTGTAGCCTTTATTGAGAGACAGAAATTCTTGAATAACACAGAGAGCCGCGGTTAAATTCACATTTCCACAACAGATCCGTGTTGGTGATGCAAGAAGGTTCTCAGCTTCCCAAGGGCCTGATCTCTTCTGTCTTGATTTCTCTGTAAAACAACTTATATGAAGCATCTACCCTACGTCTGGTCCAATTATGGAATGCTGGTTATATGTATTAACTATTGGAAGAGGTGTGGTACTAGTTATAATGACTGGTTGCAATCAGTGAGACCTCGCTCCAGTTTCACATATGTAAGAAAAAAAACACCAACAGAAATTTCCAGACCATGGTCCTATGCCATTCACACTTACTTATGGCATTATGTCAACAAGTAGCTTGCCACGTATGCTGTCAATAGTATTTATTCGGCCACCAAGAATATCGGGAGTATAGTCTTCTTCATAGGAAGTCAAGTGTTCCAAAAATATAGGTTATGAAGTCATCAATTGTGCAGAAAATCCTAAGTTGCATGCATCAACCGAGCTCATGCATGGAAAACAAATATAACCTGTAATAGAGGAGAAAGAGGCCTAACTCATTACATTAGGTGACGTGAGTCAGGATTCGTGCTATAAAGCACTTTATGATCTCAGTGTTACTAGAAGCTATCTGAAAACATTAGTGATCATGAACATTTCATGTGAGTAGGCCTTAGGAGCATTCGGTCACATTGAGAAGGTATAAATTAGAAAGACTGCCAGCACAGTGAGAAAAGTTGAAATGCATCCGGTCACATAGAGAAGGTGTAGTCGGAAGTTTAGAGCCATTCCTGCAACCAGGCTGTAGGAAGTTTAAAGCCATTCCTGACCAGGGCGATTTGCGGAAGCAAATAGTCATTGTTTTTTGTAAATCCAGTTCACCCGCTGTTTTGCAGTGTTTGGGCATAGCAGGACTCGAACCTACGACCAAAGGCTCTACCAACTGAGCTATACACCCATTTTTATGCTTTTCTAATGATTATTATATTTACCCACTATTTACGCTATATTTCTAGATGTGTGCTTAGGCTTCATGAATGAGAATTTTGATTCAAAGTGGTGAATTAGGGTTTGAACGTATATGTGTTCCACTGGAGAGTCTTCCATTTCTTTTGTAATTTTTGAATGCTCACAAAAACCAGTAAGAAAACAAATTTGAATCACTGTAGTACTAGTTTTTTCTAATCACTCTAGTATCAGTAACTTGCCAAAATTCAGTCACAAACATTATAAAGTAAGATGGTAAGCATTACTAAAAAATTATAGCTATTGGTATGGGTATTGAAGATTTGAGTCCCCTTACACAAATCTACAGCACAAAGTTTGTTTGAGAGAGTCATGCAGCTTTTCAATCAAACCAGTTCAACTAAAGCAAAGATAGTCATCGGTCTACAGAACAGAGTGATCTTTCTAGGTTACAACTTTTCTAAACAGCAAAATGCATATGAATATTGTGATATCTAGGAGTCACTGAGTGGTCACCACGGGGGCGTCACTGACAAACCAATATTATACTGTGGGAGTGATCTATCAAACAAATGATACATTCATCCATGTAAACCAACTACATTCCTAATACATGAAAAGCAGGTAGGCCAATTTAGGAATGTGTGCATAAAGGGTGGCATGTTATCCAAAAATAAGTTAGAAGCATATGCCTTCTGCCATAACGATGAATTTCACGCAAACAAACATGAAGAGTTCATTGTGCCTGCCTACATCACATCTGCAAAACATGGAAGAAGCAAATGGTAACAATGTCCATTTTACCAGTCAGAGAAAAGGAGAATCGCATAAAATAGGTAGACTCCTACTTAAGCTCAAATGAATACTTTAGGCCATAAGAAAATGAAAAGAATGACAAATACCAGATGCCAAATGTTCTTTTACAAGCAATGCTGGATTCATTTGTAAAATGGGAATTAACAGTGGCATCATAATTGGATTTCAAGAACCAGCAATAATATTCAATGTCAGTATGGTTTAGAAGACTACATGTACTGGCCATTTTTCCCTGCACAAGCTTGCATCTTGACCAATGACAACAGAAAATAGAAAAAAAATGGAAACACAACTCCAAATTTCAGCCTCTGCAGAGTCTCATAGATAAATAAAATACCAAGTGATAAATACCATACAGCTCAACCAGCATTTTGAAGTGAATGATGAGCGATTACTAGAATGGCTAATGCATTTAGTCAAAAGAATCAACTGAAGAGCATGGCATTTCTACTGTCATCATGTTCATCCAAAGTGGTAAGCCATCTCAATTTAGATGTGGAGTTGCGTAGAATATGGCATTCTATTTTAGGCTGCAAGGTGTGACCAAGATGCCTAATTAAAGAGGGATATTCCTCTATAAAATATTGTCAGCATACAATTTCACTCCAAGCAAAAACACATGCAGCAATGAACACAGAAAAATAACCACTATATGCAGTCAAAATCGAACTTATTCATGCAGACAGCCAACAAAGCTTGTGCTGCACTGCAAATTACAATCAAACCAAAATGATTCCTAGTAACTTTAAGTCCCATAAAGCCATCAAGCTGCTATGAGTTTAACTCCAACATGTCTACTTCAAGGTGGGTACCGCCTCTTCTGTGTGACCTTGGCTGCATCCCAGCTGTAGCAGATAGTGGATTCAATTTTGCATTGGATGCATGTTGTTGTCGTTCATTTAAGTACAACCCAGGAAAAACTTGTTTGCGGATTCCTTCTGCAGGTGTTGGGCCCATGTTCCCGTTCGTGCTCAATCCTAAGAAGTTCTGCATTCCTGGGAAATTTTGCACTGGCACTTGATTCTGCATGCCCATCAAGGATGACATGCCAGAAGTATTCAAGTTGTTGCTAGTAGCATTTTGCATGCCCATTGGAAGCTGCATACCCATAGTTGGATTTGTAGACTGCAATACTGGTTGATTCATCATTCCTAAGTTATTTTCATATGCTGCGCTGTTATGAACCAAGCCTCAGTATGTGCCTGTTGTTCCATTTCCGAGCTTGGTGTGCATGTCATAGTTAAAGCCATGAAGTGCTGAATGTGAAATGTTCTGGTTGATGCCTCTTGGGCTCTGTGTAACATTGTTCCACATCATACTAAGAGTGACTGGATTTTGCAGATTCTGGCTTTGCATTCCAATTAGATCAATCGTCCTTTCTTCATCTGAAATATGTGCAGAATTAACCTTGTGATTTCCTGCTGAGCTTGTGGAAGCATTCAACCTCCCTATACCTGTTGAATTCCTACTTTTTACTATTCCCCCACTTCGTCCTCGATCCTGAATCCCAGTGGCATTTTCTATATTTTGGCCACCAAAGACCATTCCAGTTTCTCTACCACTCTGGCTTGTACAATTCATTCCTCCTGATCCACTTGGTTGTGCAGCACCAAATGTCACTTCACTTGGGACCTCATTCTGATCCCTAAAGCTCATAATGCCATCTCCGTTGCCATTTTGCCTATCAAAACCCAGTACCTGCACAGACCCATTGTGCAAGCTCATGGCAACTCCTCCTCCATGACCTCTATTTTGAACCCCAAAACTTATTCCTCCATTGCCATTACCATTATCCCTCACTTCAAACCCCACGTCTGACTGCCCACCACTCTTGTCACCTGCAAATCTCATACCTACTCCATCAAAACACTCATTCAGCTTTCCCAAGCTCATGTCTTCTTTCCCACTCACACCATTTTGAGTTCCAAAATTTGCATCTCCATCATCCTGTCCATTATAGTCAATTCCACCTCCACCTCCTCCACCACCAGGGCTATTGTTCTGCCCTGCAAAGAACTCTGCCCCACCACTTCCACTGTCCTGAGCCCCAAAATCTATCCCCGCACTTCCATTGCCCAAGCCCACACCACCACCAATTCCATTCTGCCCCGAAGTCTATTGCTCTTCATATTCCATTTCACCGCCACCTTGACCCCCTCCTGCAAGACCGGTCCTCATGCCAGGACCCGCTCCCTCATAGATGATGTTGTGCATTTCTTGCCTCAACCAAAGAAGCATATCCTCTCTTGCCTTTTTCAATTCCATCATTATGGATTGCATACAGAGTCTATTTCCACTCATGGTTAGAGGCTCCTCCTGCATTCTCTTATCATCACAGTCATCCTTTATTCCCTCTGCCACCACTTCTCTGGCATTATTCTTATCCTTCTCACTCTCCTTTAACACTTCATGAGGCTTCTTGGGCTTATTCCCATGGATTTCCATGGCTCCCTCCCTGTGCCCATCAAGCCCAATCCCCACAACTCCATTGTCCAGTCCAATGCCTGTAGGATAAAAAATCTCCCTGCCCACAAGCTAAAGATCATCACTATCCCCAACTTCTTCACTTCCACCAGATCTCCAATCCGATTGGGATTTAGCCCTCTTAAGCTTAGGTGGTGTTGTAGAGCTTGACGCCCATTCATCAGTGGACATATTATTGCTGTTTGCAATCAGGTCGGGGCTTATTAGGTCATGCTTCTTTCTCTTCTTCAAATCCCAATCCCTGGAACCAAATTCCAGGGCTTCGGGCATGGTTGTTCCCAGAGTAGGGTTCTCCCTTTATCTAATTTCTCGTATTGAGCTCAGGTTTCCTTGAAAATGACATCCTTATTATGAATTTAGTTTCACAAAACTGTTATTTCAAATTTGAATGTAGATAGTATGTCTGTTATTACATCAACATTATCCTCAGTTCTTGAGATATGTAGATCATTGTTTACAACCAAATATTGAAAACATATATTAAGTTGCAAAATGAAAATTCCTTTCATTAAGTTCGTGATGTAATTTTTCTATTGGAAGTAAATATTCTTCTTCAAGCTTTTCTCTCCTGTTCTGGGAACTACCTGTTGAATTAGAAAAATACTACTCATTTGTCAACTCAACTCAACAAATATATGTAGTTCTATTGTCGACATTTCAACAGATTTAACGCTGCAACTTCGTTGGCAATCATTTACATCCATTATATATGTTTGCTTCCCTACCAGAAACTTGCTGCCTTTAAATTGAATGTAGTTTTGATATATGTTTGCTTCCCTAGAAGAAACTTCCTGCGTTGAAATTGAATGTAGTTTTCTTGTCCACATTTCAGGCTACCACTTCATTGATAGTTATTTATATCCATTTTATATGTTCCCTTCGCTAACACAAACTCGCTGCCTTTATCATATTCAAATTGCCATGCCTCTGTATGAACTCATTGCTCAGTTATGTAGAATTTTAGAGTGGATACAATGGCATGTTTAACAAGATCCAATTTTTTAAATATAAAATCTATTTGGGCTGTGCATTGATTGCTTCATGTTCTAATTCCTATCATAGGGAACATGAATAGTATGCAATCCAAAAGCTCAGAGTGCAATACATTAACCTGGCATGCCTTCCAAAGTAATCTTAAAAATAAGACAATCTACACCAACATGTTCTCCATGCCTTTTCACTGTCTGGTTGTATGACTTTTTGCCATATATCTAACAACATTAGAACATATATTTCTGTTAGCCATCTCATACAAAACCTCCTTAGCCTCATCCATCATTCCTTTCTTCCAAAGACCATCAATCAAACTGTATGACTTTTGGCTTTGTATCTGACAACATTAGAACATGTATTCTTCTTACGTATCTCATACAACAGCTGCTTAGCCTCATCAATCATGCCTTCGTTGCAAAGACCGTCAATCAAAGTACTTTCTGCAATGACATTAGGATTTAACCTATATACTACTTCCTTACAATCTTCAAACTTACCTTCTTTGCACACTCCATCCATAGCATTTTCAACATTATTCTTTCCACAGTCCATCCATGGGGTTGTTCAACATCCTCACTGTGATTTCATTAATGCTCTGCCCTTTTCCAAAATGAGATAAAGCAGCTTACAATAGTAAGAAGAAATCACTGTCACTAGAAATGAAAACAGAGAATGTGATTTGGATGGGTTGTAACCCCTTGCAAACATTTCTTTGAGAACTTGGTAGCTTACCTTTTTTGCACAGTCCATCCATAGCAATGTTCAACATCCTCAATCTGATTTCATTAGTCCTCTGCGCTTTTCCAAAATGAGATAAAAGAGCTCACAATAGTAAGAACAAATCACTGTCACTAGAAATGAAAACAGAGAATGTGATTTCGATGGGTTGTAACCCCTTGCAAACATTTCTTTGAGAAGTTAGAATTTTGGTAAGAACTATTATATCCATTCTTTAAATGCTGTGTGGACTGAACTCTGTCACATTCGAGTTCTAACTTCTGAAATATATCTGAATTTTGCTAAGCCTATTCTAAAGGATCATTTGAAGTTGAACTTACTGATACATTAATCTTTCATAGGAGCATTATCGTTTGTTATTTTGCTGGTGATTTTTATTAATTTTAAAGGCAATTCGTAAGGGTTTCATATTATTGCATTTTTGAGCTTCGCATTTCACTCATTCCTTGGAAAACTCATTCGGTCTAAAAAGATTACTGTTACTTACAAGGGATTGATGTACTCTTACAGATGATCCTAGCCTACAACTTGCCAAGTATATACACTAAGGTGACATATGAGCAAAACTCTTGAATGTAATATGCATTTTGATTATTTCTATTGTTAGAAGACTAAGATAACTTGTTCACTGTGGAAGGAGGAATCATTGCTGATCTGTAAGCATATTTGTCAAAAATTTCTCGGTCTGTTTAGTAAACCCTGTGACGCCTAATCTGGAGCTCAAGTTCAAGCATGTTCTGACACAAAGAAGGCAAACCAGAGAGAGAATGCAAATCTCAATCATATTTAAAAAGAATTTATTAGAAGTTCTGCAACACCTGGAGAAGACAATTCAAATAAGAAGCACTAACAGTTGAAATAAGAAGCAGAACATTTGCACTGACGAACCATGTTAATCTGAATCCTTTAATAACATTCAATGAGAAATCCACTCGTTCCAACATTCAAGAAGTTTTTATACTTAATGCAAATATTGATATAAGAAGCAGTTGAGATTTTTTTTTATTTGGGAGAAGGAAAAATGTTACAGACAATTTTTTATTTTCATTTTAGAGCCTATTTTTTATTTTCATTATCCTCTGTAATATGATATCAAAACAAACTATATCAAAGTATTTATAATATCAAAACAAAGTTTATCAAAATATATTTATTTATTTTAATAGGGTGTAATGAGAAAAGTGATGAATAAGTCTGCATTCTGGCATATGCAACTGAGAACGCATGAATGCATATAATAGTGATGGCTATCCATCACATATGGTTTAGCAACTCAATTGAACTGAGTTATGATAAGTCACATTGAAAACTGAATTTATCCAGTTAGGTTAAGATATCTTAACGATATCCATAGCGCCTCAAAAATAATTAATAACAGGCATTAGTGATGATTCTCAATCAATTAATAGTAGCCATTAGTGATGATTATCCATCCATAGCGTCTCAAAAATAATTAATAATAGGCATTAGTAGGCATTAGTGATGATTATCAATCAATTAATAATAGGCATTAGTAGGAATTAGTGATTATCCATCCTGTAGTGATGATTATCAATCAATTAATAATAGGCATTAGTGGGCATTAGTAGGAATTAGTTCAACAACCCCAGGAAAACAGAGTTATTTTATTTTCTTTATTTCTTCATATTTTATTTCTTGATTTTCTATTTAGTCCAAATTAATTTTTATATTTATTATTAAAAAAAGCATGTACATGGATTCACTTGACACACTATTTAAAATTTCGTTTTCTTTTTTTTCTTTTTTCTTTTCTCTTCTGTAACTAACAATAAATTGAAAAATTTATCAAAATAAATATTCTTTGATATTTCTACCAAAACTTTAACAATCAATCATGTTTATTGTTTTTATTATTCAATGCCATCTTGACGTGCCTATGAAATGTACATCGCATCTTTGAGCCCATTTCTTTGTCTTAGTTTTCAATTCAAACAAAAATTCAACTTCTATTTAAGACAAATTCAATTGTCTACGCATTATGTTTTACACATGTAAACAATCGTTTACTAATCTTTGATCTCAGTTTTAAGTTTCTTAATGTGTTTCACGAAGCAAAAACAAAAATCACCCCCCTTCCCTTGCCTCCTACTTCCTCGTGCCTTCCATCTCCACATCCTTGTTTCCTGCAACACTACCTCTACATCGCACTCAATTCATATGCATTTCTATCGGCGTGTCTTTGCACCCTTCTGGTGCAAATGCTAGTATAATTTGTAATATAAATTCTTCTTGCTTCACAATTTTCAAGTTCTGGTAGTAATTCAACTTTATATGCTCTTCAGTTTCAAGCTTTTTGCATTGAACCATGGTTGAAAATTGGATCCTTTTCTTGTGCAGCCTGTTGGGAGGATGGTTTTGAATAGAAACATTGATAACTTTTTCAATGAGAATGAACAGTTGGCATTTTGCCCTGGAGTTATTGTGCCCAGTATCTACTACACCGATGATAAAATGTTCCAGACTCGAGTTTTCTCATACTCTGACACACAGAGGCATAGGCTTGGGCCGAATTACTTACTGCTTCCTGTGAATGCACCAAAGTGTTCCCATCATAACAATCATCACGATGGTTTTATGAATTTCATGCACAGAGATGAGGAGGTATGTTACATGCCAGAGATGAGGTGAGCAAATGCTAAATTTGATCGGCTAGCCATATTTCTCCTTACTACAGGAATACAAAGCATGGATTCTACCCTAAAAATTAAAAATAAATAAAAATAAAAATTGGTTTTTCACTCGTGTGGCAATCTTGGCAACAAATACCGTTGGTAGCACCTAAAGGCTATCCTGTTGTTACTTTCATTCCTCTATATCACACCCTAAGTTTAAGACTTAGGCAAATATCCCCTAACACAAAAGGGTTTGTCACAAGCCTAATGGTTACAACACTAAGGCGAGGTGAGTAAAACACTTAATTTCCAAGCCCAGTTCCTCCTTATTCCAGGAATATATCAATGGATGATTGACTGAAAACAAAAAAATTAGTGTGTTTGTTCTGCTCGCAACGTTGGTAATATATACATGAACAACGATGCCTTTATAGAGGATATGGCATGCATTTTAAACCAATTAAAATTTTAAAATTATATGGTAATTAAAAGTTGGCACTTGAGCACCTTATGCAGAATTTGAACAAGCATTGTTAGATAGCAATCAATTATTAAAATATTTGGCATATCATAATTGCCATTTTGAAATTTTCAATATGCATTGAGCTGCGGTAGGAATAACAGAATAACTATCAAGGCTATTTCCCAAGGGATAGCACCTGAACAAATATACCATTTTGAAGCACATACAAATGATAATAATAGAGGTGCCCGATATGTCAGGGTATTCTGATATTCTCATATTTAACTTTCAGCAAGAGGCCGTGGAAGCAACAATAATATATTCACCCAATTTGTCTAGAGCATGAATGAACTGGTAATTGCCAATCCAATAAAAAAACTCTTTTGGATAAGAACCTTCGAATTTCCACAAGTTCTATGAAGAGATCAACACGATATTTAAATATTTCTCTACATGAATACACCACTGAATCCAGCTGGAACTGACTTCAATCCAGAGCTTTCTAAATCATCATGTTCAAGTAATTCAATGTATTCGATAAACTGCTCCTTGGTGGGATACGTGGGGAACTGGTTGGGGAACGACATTAAAGGTAGCTCGCAGAACTGTTTGGGCAGGTGAAGCTTCAAACGGTTATAGGTTCTCTGTTGCCAAAGGGAAACAAGGTAGTCTGCTTTCTCTAGAATAACGCAGGAAATGCCCTGTTCTCGAAGGCAGGCTGCCGTGGCAGGCCCGGAGGGGCCTGCCCCTACAATTATAGGGCCATTCACCCAAACGCAACGCTGTTTCTCCAACAAACTATCATGGGTCTCTTTGCCCCATCTCTCTGAAAAACAATAGGCATCATAGGCTAAATAGAAGAGTACTCACAGATTACAGAGACAGCGCATAAAAATCTGAATCAGATCTGATTTTGGAAGAACATCGAAGATGATGGAGTATAGCTGATGAGTCACGCAGTGGTGTTAATGACAGGGTAGTTGGATAGGCAGATAGGCAGGTGGATAGGCAGGTGACATAGGGAAATCTGGCGAGGGACAGCTGTAGAGAACGACGAATCTCTACAGTGTTGCTACCAGAAACCCCACAATAGAACGCCTATCGGCGTAAATATAAAGGGGTGTAAAAAATGTTAATGAAAAAACAGATACCTACAATATATAGTGAAAGCAGGGGTTTTTTAAATTGGGAAAATGCAATGGGTTAGTATTGGTAGGGGGTTAAATAAAGTGATTTTTAGAGGTATTTTCCAATATGTAGTCAAATTAAGGGTATTGTTTAGTATGCCACGAACGCACGTGATATGCCATAGGTTAATTGAGTGACACCCCCGTGCTTCCTGTATTGAATTCTGGTTGTTTAGCATAATCTCCAACAATCCAATTTCTTCATTCCATGGGTTAAAATTTTCCACAGAATCTTCCTCCTCCTTTATTTGACTGTCCAATGGTGTCAAACTTTCTCCATCATCAACAAAATCTGCATTCACAAGACAATTATTAAAACAAAAATCATAAGGCCTCAGTGCCTTTCTTTCCTCTGCCAGCATTTCAGTATGCTGTCCTGAAATTCCTTCCTTCTCTATCAGCACATCAGTATGCTGATTCACTTTTCCCAAAGAATTTTCTGAATAATTCTCAAGACTGTCAACAAGTCTTTCTCCTACATCATCTTCTCCCATGACGTTTCCCTGTTCTTGTCCACTGTAGTGAACCCTGCCTTCTGCAATATCTCTATCATACTATGAATTTTCCAACAAGTATTCCAACAATGCAATTTCTCTTTTGCATTCTTTAAGGACTTCATCATCACTTACAGTCCCTGCCTCCATACACAAATTTTCAGCTTGTAACCCACAAGCTTCAACAACCTCAACTGGTGTTTAACATATCAGTTCTTCAAACTGATCCTCTCCTTCTTCATTCACAATAATTTCTTCCTGTGTTGCAACAGTTTCCATCATAAATGTATCACTGCTTCCTTCAGTCAAGAGACATTCTCCAACATTTCATTTTACTTCAGAATATTCATCTTCTGAGAGATACTTCCTCATACTTGTGATAGCTCCACAAGATTTCTCATCCGCCTCTGTAAAACCTGTAATCACCCCATAATTGTCAGTCACAAAAATACAAGTTTCTACATCATCTAGCTGATTTGGACTTGTCCAATAACTCAGGAAATCATCAATAATTTCCTCTTCAGCAAGACAAACTTCTTGTTGTATTAAGTCTTCATCATGGTTCATAAGATCCTTCATAGACATGTATTCTTCACCTGTACCCATGACTTCACTCTGTCCTGCTTCACAAACAGAAACTTCCTTTTTCAACTCAGCTGCTCTGAGTTCTGCACATTCCAACTGTACATTCCTCCTCTCTTAAAGCTTTCTCAATTTTTCTGCAAACTGCATGTTCTCTTATTGTTCTCTTCTCTGTTGTAGCCTTGGCCACTTTACTCTCTTCTTCATGAGCCAACCAACTCTCTGGCTTTCCTCTATCATCATTTCCAATTTATTAAATTGTTCTCTGATCTCAGCTACCTCTTTCCAATATTCAGCATCAGTCAATTTATTCCTCATGCCATTTTTCATGGCATCTTCTTCCTCTTTTCTGTTGTGGCCTCTCTCAAAACCTCTGCTATCTCTGCTATGACTTTTGGAAGTCATCTTCTCCTCCATGATTTCCTCACTCATAAGCTGCACCAAGCCTCTGCAACAGCAAGCTCTCCTGCTGCCACTTACCTCATCAATCCTTTCCTCCGGATCTGGTCTTTTGGCAAGTACTGGTCCCCTATCTGCTGGAACCTTCTGAGCACTCTCTTCTGCTCTCTCTAGGCTTCACTCTGCAACTTTTAGAACTCATTCAAACTTTGTTGAATCTCTTCAGGTTCTACCACATCCTTCTTCCACTCAAAATCCCTTACTAGACTCCTTCATCCTTGCTCTCAAAGTTGTGATTTGCTTTTGCTGAGATTTCTTCAATTGCCTACAATTTGAATTCCATAAAAAATTCTTCAAACCAGAGTTAAACACTACTCATCAATTCACCTTCTCTTGAGAACACTGCAATTGTTCTCCCCATCCAACCTTTAGCTGAATATCAGGTTCACTGCCATCACCATCAAAAAAATTTCTGCACTTTCTGCAACCATAATTCTACAATCATAAATTTCAAATCAGATTTAAAATTATTTTACCTGCAAGATCCCTGAATGATCTTGTTCTTCATTCATCCAGTTATGCAAATCTCTGTTCTCTACAACTCTGTGTACCTTCGCATATCAGATTTTAGAATCTGACCCTCTTTCTTCTCTCATCACACTGCATCTCTGTATGCTGCAATCTTTATCAGTTTCAAAAATCTGATCTTATTTCATTACACATGCATTCATCAAAAACTTGAACATTCAAAAAGAGCTATTCTAGCTCTGATACCACTTGATGGCAGGCTCACCCTGCTATATACCCAAAATCTCACTCTCTTTTACATATGTAAAAATGCATTTCCATTTAGAACCCGAAATGGTCCTTAATTTCAAAATCTAGGCAATCTTAAATAATATATGCGGAAGCTTCTATATCTCAAATCTGAGATTTGAGATATTAGAATAAAATTCTAATGGTTATAAAAACCATACATCCAGATTTCATGTGCAAAGGCTTTACCTTTCATCTGATGGTTAAAACCATATCAAACCCACTTCCCATAAATATCGAACCAACATTCGATTTTCATTTAAAAGCCCAACCAAATCTCATAACTCAACTTTGCTTAAAATCAAAACACCAATACCATTCGATTCACCTTTCACCATCCATCAATATTATAATGCATTTGGACTTCTTTACTATACAACTGAACCATATTAAAATTCCAACATTGGTTCAAAGTCCCAAATATCAACCATACTAATTATGGACCACAACTTATGCTAGCCTTCATACGAAGGTTGGGTTTTAATTAATCCCCACGACTTTATTAACAAGCATCTCTAGCTTTCATCCAATACATATTCGACTCCATTACCATTCCATATTAACCGCAAACCAACGTTTATATGATTTCCAATTGAATGTTAAAAACATCAGGTTTCCTTTGGGCCCACAACGTTTTTCAACGTACCTTACCTTGACTTATTTCTCCACATCATCCGACGGATGACACCTCATCGCATCAAACATCAATGATCCAACGAATATCACATTACTGAGATGCATGTGGTTTAATCCTCAGAACTCACGTGACATTCGTGGTTTTAGAATACCACTTAACACCACGTGTCAACCAAGGACCATTGTCACGTGCAAAAAGCGAATACCACTTACCATTCAAGAAGGTGCGTGATACTGCTTGTTTTGGGTTTTTGAAACCACCGTTGTTGTCCAATGCTTGAATGGTTCCGTTCTTGCTCAACGCCGCAATTGAACTTTCCATTCCTCATTGACCAAGGTTCTGCTCCATTCAATCCCGTCTTAAACTGAAGTTCCACACGGTTTTCATTCCAAATCTCACAATTCCAACACAGATGGTTTCCATCATTACTTTTCCCACGGTCTCGGTTGTGATTTGAACAGTCTTTAACATGCGCCTTCTTGCTTTCTTCTACTGTTCGAATTTATCAGACAGAACAGTCTTCACCTGCTACAGTGCCACCATAAATTTGCTCCAGTTCACTGGTTCTTAGCATGAGTTTTTGCTCCATTTCTATAATCGATATCACTCTGTGTTCACACCTATGTGCTACACATCAAACTCTGGGTCACTTCACAGGTTTTACACAACGAAATTCATCAAATTTCTCAAATCGACTTCAACCCTGATCTTTTTGCTTAAAATCGACCTCACTGCATAATAGAGTTTATAAATAAACCCCTCCTCTGAATACGGTGTATGGAAACAACATCATCCTTGGCACTGTATAAATTATATCAGAAAAAAAACCCAGATTGTGAAATTGATCACCCTGTGATCGATTCACAGAATTCTATAACCACCATTAACACACTTAATTTAACATTGACCCCACAGGTTCATTATTCATGATTCCCATAACCAAATTCATCCATATCCTATTTAATTCAATAATGGATTAAAACTCAGAAAAGAGTTATTCTATTAACATGCAAGGCTTACATGGAAAGTCTTCCTTCTCGACCTGATCTTCATTTCGATGGCCCTTCTACAAAATTGCCTGCAGGCTTAATAAAACTCTGCTCTAATTCCTGTCTGTTGTCTTCGAACAGCTCTATGTCCATAGGCTTACATTTATACCAATTTAATGGTGAATCGATTTAGCTCCCAAAACTCTTAAAAATCCCAAATCCTAAATCTAGACTAAATCCGTAGATTTGTGGAAACTGAATCCAACTCATTCCTATTTTGCAGTCTTTTCGAATCTCTAATCTCTTCATATGCCCAACTAATCATTCGAGAGAAGTTACAATTCTCTCCACATTAAATTAAAATCAATTAAAACCCATTAAATTCATTACATAAAATCTAACTCTCTTGAAAACTAAAAACTCCTAAGTCTAGCAAAAATGCATGGATTTTGTTTTAGCCTAATGCCCCTGCATCACATACAATGGGTATAGAATAAAAGTAGCTAATGTTGATAGAATATGATGACTTTTTATGACATCAAATGAAAGTAAAAAATGGGAAGAAAATAGCATAAGATATAATTATGCAACTACCTTGGAAGGACAAAAAACCTTTTATTAAAATGGGATATTGGAAAAAAAAGTATAAGGAGACAACAAATTTTAATAAAGGAAGTAAATTTTCTAAGTTTGATTTTTGATATTAGCAATGAAGATTTGATAAAATTTCCCTACAAAATAAAGGCAACGGTGGAACTTCTAAATTTTATAATGAATATAACAAATGGTAACCCTCAAAACTTTGATGAATGTAGAATAAGGGGGTGAATTAAAATGAGTAATAGATAGATGCCTATCCTATATGAGAGAAATTTTTCTTTCTTTTTGAAACATTTGAATCTTGTGTAATTGTTTAAATTTTATTGATACATTGGTACTATGTATGAGGTTATGGTTTGAGTTAATTGGAAATGTTGATGGATAATGTTGTGGTGATATTTCATGATGTGAGGGTATGTAGTAAATGGATAGTTTTGATGAGAGGTTAATTATGACAGACATATGTGGCGCTAATTTAATTATTTTTATTGTGATAATGATGTTTCATAGTCATGATGGATATGATATGCATAATGCAGCATAGGGATTATGATGTTATGATATGAGTTTATATTCATATGTGGTTAGTTTATGACGTCATGATGTATCTTCGACACAAATTTTTTGATGTTATAACTTATGATGGTATTTCATGATGTGAAGCATGTGGAATCGATGTAGATTTTGTGACATGCATGAGGATGTAGCTCTTTACAATTTAGAATGTGGTTATTAACAATGATGTTATATTATCATAATGAAATGCAAGAGTTGGGATGTGAATTATTTTCTATGATGTTATGATCATAACTAATGCATTGGATGCATGTTGATATGTGGTGATTGACAGAAAATCCACAAATGGGCCGAGAAGGTTGGTTTATTTGATGATCTCGTGGGAGCCCATACTTGCGAGGGAGAATATGTAAAGCCATATGGGTTGGGGACATACTCAATCAACACTACATATGCCAATGGTTCCTTTGTTTTGTATATCTCTTGATGGATAGCTCTTGAGGGGCTATGGGACCATCTTGAGGAGGTCAAGTGCCTGATATTTAGGTCAAGTGTCTGGTATTGGATTGGGATGTCGAAGTATGAAAGGGGTGTAAGGACTTCGATGCCTGGGCATGTGCACCTTAGTGAGTGTGAAGGGAGTGGGCCAGCCTTGCGAGATGCTTGGAGTACTACTGCATGGAGTAATGAGCCGGGTGCCTGCCTTGGGGTAGATGAGGTCTGAGCTGGGCGCGAGCCTTGGGCTACGGTATAGACTGATGAGGCTTATGCCTGGTTCCGAAAGTGGGAAAAAAGACAAAGATTCCTTGAGATTTCCCTAGTGTTGTGGAAATTTTTTATGCCTGTTGGTTATACTAGTTCAGTAGAGGGTGTTGGGAAAACGTGAATTAATAAATAACTAAATAAATAAAAAGCTAAATTATTCAACTCGTTAAATAGTTCCTTAAATTGATGAAATCCTCTAATAATAATAATAATAATAAATAATATACTATAAATAAATAAATAGTAAATAAATAATAAGTCAATAGTAGTAAATACAAAATAAATAATAAAGAGAATAATAATAATAATAAATAAAATAGTAAATAATAAACTAAAGTTCTAAATAGTAAATAAATAAGTGAAGTTAACAAAATTAAAAAGAAATAAATTAAGAAAGAGTTAAACTAAGAAAACTATAAAAATAAGTAAAGTTAACAAAAAGTAAAAAGGAATAAAATAAGAAAGAGATAAATTAAGAGAAACATTAAATTAAGTAAAACTTAAAATAAATAAATAAAAGTTGCATGTTGACATAGTGAATATGTGCATGTGGTTCCCTTTCCATTGTTTGGTCTATTTAATAGACATTGAGGAAGATGAGATTCATTCATTCATCATTCCTTCATCCATTCTCTTTAGAGAAAGGCATTATGAGACAAAGGATTCCCTGGTAGTAGTACGTTGAGGGCTCGGGGGTGGCCAGTTGTCGAAAGATTACATGCAGCTGAGCTTACGGTTGGGTGGAGAGTCATCCCCAAAACTTTGTTGTGGTTAGCAAGATTCAAATAACATTCAACTCCGAAATCACAAGGAATATCATCGCTACAAGTCGTCTTTGCTCATATTTTCTGAAAAATCTAGGCTAATTAGTTGAATAATTTTTGTGTTGATTATTAATTGCATATTTGATATAATTAGTTGCATGTTAAGTTTTGGGGTTGTTACAATGAATCCACTATAAGAGTTCTTATTGTATTGAACATATTAATTTGACAACATATGAAAGTTAGCTATGTACAAAATTAAGGTCCCTATATAGTGAACTTTACTACTTACATGATATTGAACAACTTAATTCTTTAATCAATGGTATCCAAAATTAAACTATGCTTCCATTATTTATATTACTAAGACAAATTGGATGGTATTAAGGATGCCACTAATAAAAAATACATAGTAAAGAAAATTATTGTCAAATTAGGAGAAATACTACCTTATTTCAATTTAGACTCCTCATTACAAATATCATTCTAAGTTTTTTTTGTTTTTTTTGAAAAATTAATATTGGAAAATATAATATTATTGACCTACTAAATAATATACAAAATTATTTGACAAGAAATTAAAATAATTCATTTTACCAAGTAAAATTTAAGTTTACACTAAATATCTTTCCATAAAAAGTCACCTATATGAAAATTGCTTTCTAAACCCTCCTTGTCCAATCCTATAAATAAAATATCCAAGATATCCAACCATTTTAGCACAAATTCTTTGACTACATAAAATGAAAAATCTTGACATGCACCCTCCCTTTCTTGTCAATGCATTGAACATTGAAGTCCATTCTTCCATCCCTTTCTTTACATTACCTCTCGATAATAATAATAAAAAGATGAATGTATCCACCTCTAGTGTAAAGAACTTTCTTTGTGTTGTGTGTAAAATAGTTCATTTTACCAAGTAAACTTTAAGTATACGCTAAATATCTTTGCATGAAATATCACCTACACGAAAACTACTTTCTAAACCCCCGATCCAATTCTATATATTAAAGATATAAAAAATATCCCACCATTTTAGCACAATTTCTTTGACTATATACAATGCCAAAAAAAAGCATGACTCCCATCATCTAATTCTTGTCAATGTAATGGACATTGAGGTCTATTCCTCCACCCATTTCTTTACATTACCTCATGATAATAATAAAAAATGATAGGTGGATCAACCTCCAGTGCAAATAATCATTTTGGAGTATTGTGTTTCCATCACATTGATTTACAGTTTGTTCATTGATTTTCTTTCTTGTATTTCTTTGTAGGGATTATTATAAAAGGATTTTTCAAAATATAAAGTTCTAACTTATGATCTTTGCTACGGCTAAAATTCTAACTGGATTTGCATTTTTTTATATTTGATATCATTTAGATTTATTTGGTTTGGATTTTTATGTCTAACAATTTCACTAATTCTATTGGATTGGTCATTGATCTTTTATAGATTAATTATTCATTTTCTAAATTTTCTTGTTGTGACTTCTTTTCAGTGTTGAATGTCTTTATTTGAGTAACTAAACATTTTTTTAACAAAAATGAGAAGATTTTATATTAAACTTTGTGCCTGGTTGTAGTAGTTATTCAAGAAATGAATTACAATATGTTATCCTTATTGTGAGCCTCTTTGACTAGCTTTGAATAATTGCACTTTTACAACAACAAAAAATAAGAGGCCAACCTCCTCCCAATATGAGTAGGTAGGGAAAAGTTTCAAAGCTCATACTTATGATGTTTACTCCTACTAATTCACGAGAGAAGGAGTAAATTCTAACAAATTTCTTGCGCAATAAAATGCAAAAATGTAACCTTTTATAGATTGCTAGAAGGTGGCCCATCGCATGGCCCGCAGGAGTCTATACCAAAGTTCTTTCAACTATGAAATTTCTTGCTTCATGTTACTCGTGGGGAGGAGAACTACCTTTCAAGCACATTTTAATAGGAAGGGAGCAAAAATGATTACTTATTCTCAATAACCTTACCAACTATTTCATCTTTTAATGCATCAGATCCCTTTGGGGAAAGCTTTCCCACTGTCGGAGTTTTCCTTGGAGGGTCCCAATCTGATTCTTGTTCATCAATTGAATTAGGAGGGGCATATGGAACACGATTATTAGGCTAATGTGCTTGGGCCTCAATTTTCTCGCCTTGTTCCTCTAAATTTTCTAATTCTACCTCAAGAAGATTCAAAACTTCAAAGCTATTTTCAGAAGGGGGTTGTTGATGAGATTAGCCTTATATGGTTGCTACTTCTTATTTCCATGCTTCATGTGTTTCATTTTAGCTGGAGTGAATCCTTGCTTAAATTTTCCTTGATTGTTTAGAGGCGATGGGTTAGGGGAGCTTCAAGAAACTGAAGATTTTGGGCAACTTTTCGTAAAGTTTCCATACTCATGACACATATTACTTTTAAAATGAATATGTAACTCCAAATCTTGGAGGTGAGACCATCCATCCAAATTTAGTTGAATCACCTGTAGGAGGCCTTTTAAGAAATCCATTTCCCCACAAATTCCAGGACACGAAATGTTTTTCCCATGTTCTGTATCATTGGGCATAAATTTCCCTAGATTATCTCATATAGCCGTATAAATGCCTTCAACCCAACAGAGAAGAGGTATGAATGTAAATTTGGTCCATATAGGTGTAGATGAAATTTCCATCATGGGGATTCAATTCCAAAGACCAATGAGTGAGAACCAGACCTCTGGTACCCATGAAATAAGGACCCAATTTATAAATCTGGTCTCTATCTTCCTAGTTTTTGAAAAGAAATGCATAATTTCCATTTACACAATAGAGTATGCATTGGGGTTCATGATTTGCCCTGTTTTCAAAAACCCATTCTTCAATGACTTCATAACTTGGCCACATGCTAGTAAAATTTCCCAATAACCCTCTTTCCTTCAATATTTCTACATGTTTTTTCGCTAAGGTGGATAACACTAGGTCCAAAGAGAGGTTTGATTCTTCCTTCTTCACAAATTTCTTTGGAGGAGTCATTGTTTATGTATTACACCACACGAAAAACACAAAACCACAAAATTTTATTAAGGACTATCCATGGACAATAATTCACACCAGCTGCAAGCGTGGCGTCATGACCAAGGGGTGATCCACGCCAGAGGTGGCCAGATTGCTTTAATAGAAGCTCATATCTATGAGGTGTTGGTGTCTTGAGCACAGAGGAAATGATGACTTCAAAATGGTTTGGATGTTACCTGAAATTAGGCAAAATACCAAAAAAACTCAACAAATTCAAACTGCCACATAATTCACAAAACTAGATCTTCGTGTAGAAGAGAATCATTGTGTTGAGCAGTTAGGGAAACCTTAGTCGTGATAGAGCAGGTCTGTAGGGCTCCATTTGATTGAAGATCATTCTAATTTTATAGGTTTTCATCAAACCAACTTTATTTGAGCAACTAAACTTTGATAATGGTTCTTTAACGTATTTTTTTCATCTTTTTCAACTATTTTTTTTGCTAAAATTTCTTCTTAGTCTCTCTATTTTTTTCTTATTTTGGCCTTCTGACTCACATTTATGTATTTTCACGTCACCATGATATTACTTTTTAGTATATACCCTCACGATTTTGACAAATGAGTTTTTTATTTCTAAATTTTGACACACTCCATTGTAAATAAAGAACATTTAACCCAAAATTTTGAATTATGTGTGAAATCCATAGTTCTTGACTTACTTATTCCAAATTTCTTTGATTCATAGAAACTTTTTCCAAATGAGGTTTTGCTTTATAAAGGGTGACAATTATTCAAACTGCACTCTATGTGGAAACCATCGTTCACAATTTGCTTATTCCAAGGTTTACTACTTCAATAATTAGTGCGCACACAAAATGCAAGCATCCCACTGGAAAATATATAAAGTTTTAGATTTCAATTAGCTTTTATTTTTATTTTTCCCCAAGGATGCGGTGAGAAGGGAGAAGTGACCCGAGACAAGACCATAGGCCATCATTGCCACAATGCACCAGTTTAGCTCATGATGTGATTGTTGGAACCTCATCATTTCATGTAAAATCCATGTCTTGGTATCATTTATGGCTCATCATAGGTAAATTTCAGGGAATTGAGGGAAATAACACTCGGTCGTATCCATTTCTAGGCTACCCCAATACATGAAAAATTCTTCGAATCAGTTCCCACCATCATTTGTCCATATGGAATGGCTAAGTGGGTGCTCATTACAAGCTATGGTCTATATAATGCAGAGTAAATTGCATGTATTAATTGGTTAACAGAATTTATGAAACAACAGTTAAACATATCAATTTCTAGGCTATCCAAATACAAGATCAATTCTCTAAATAACTTCCTACCATCATTTGTCTGCATGGAATGAATCAGTGGGTACTCATTGTAGGCTATGGTTTCCATAACACAAAGTGGAAGGCATGTATTAATTGATTCATTTTAGCTTGTGGGTTTTCCATGAAGTCGAAGGGGTTTTATTCTTGGAGTAGTTGGTCATATTCTACCCCACAATTTCCCTTTGTTCTCATTTAATACACTCATTTCATTGTGCTTTTTTTGATGTATCCATTATGGTTTTTCTTTCTCTCTTTTTGTCACCAGGCCTCAAGGAAAATATTCACATCTAGGTTGTTGAGGCAAGCCATGCCCTTCTAGCCTAGGGAAGTTTTGGGCTTTGGGACTTGTAGCTGGTCCCTGCACCCGTGGCTCTTCCCCAACACTGTGTTGAGTAGGGTGCATCATCAAGACAAGTGTTTGGGACCTGATACGTTAGCTCTATTCATTTTGGTTTGGGGTCACCCCTCGGAGTGGAGGGATGTCGCTTATTTTGGTGGGTGGAGCACGGCTCGAGTGCGACGAGTCTAGCGTGGTGCGAAGAGTAGTAGGAATATGGGGTCTCGAGCATCCAACCTTGGGTCATTGGTGAGTAGTATTGAGTTCAACTTCCTCCTGTTCAGTTTAATTTGGTCTTTGTTGTTTCAGCGCTCACCTTGTAGGTCTTGTGGGAAGTCGTGCAGTCTTGGTCTCCTGTGCACGTTCTAGGTTTTCCATATGCCTCGACAGAGAGGTCGTCCACGACATGGGGTTGCTACTCCCCGTCCTGCTGGCTGCTAACCCCATGATGTTGGCAATCATTTGTCCTCTGATGATGCCACCAACTAGGACTTAGCAACATATGTGTCTATCTCACCGACTCGCTCTCCAGGCCAAGTTGTCACACCAGTCTCCCTGGACACGATTGAAAACCAGTTGCACCACATCCAATTTAACATCGACATTATGAGGGACCAACGCTACACGTATTGGAATGAGCTGGTGGCTTACATCAATGATGTGCAACACATCCAAAATGAAATCCTAGACAATTTGGAAAGCCTCTGATGCAGTCATTGGTGTACAACGACCACCTACGCTCCTTGGAGGCGAGAATTGAGCACATAGACTTCCATATGCATGAGTGTGCAATTGTTTTTTCACCCCCTTGTTTTTCCTCCCAATCAGCCCCCATGAGGGGCTTTTCTTTCTGGTTATGTGGCTCATTTTTTGTGACTGTATGGCATGGCCTGCAGGTCTAGCAAAACCAAATGAAAATAGTGAATGTAAATGGTTTCCTCCTAGCCTTTTGTTTTCAAAATCTGTATGGAAAATGAGAATAAGGCCATGGGAGATTATTTTTGTACTCAACTTCTTCTTGATAATATAATGCAAGTCTTTTTACTGAAAAGAAAATAAATAAATAAATAAATAAATAAAAAATCATTAAAACCTTTTTCACTAATACTCTTTTAATTCTCCACATTTTAAAAAAATCCCAATTTAAACCTCCCTTTTAACTTGATTTTTTAATAATGAATATTAATTAATATTGGAAACATCGGCAGGAAAAATCATCTCAGATTAACCCAACATTTTAATTAATCTGCTAGCTCAACCATCGTGATTCTCTCCATGATAGGACTTTATGTTGGCTAACTTATGGCATGCACCGCATATCACTTTGTAACATTTTGATAATGGTGGTTGCTAATGGTAACTGTTACAATGGCACATCTTTTGACAATTATGACAACAAAAGTCATGTTCGTAAATTGATAGATATGTTTTAATATAGTATAATTTTAATCAAAAACTTTAACCACTTTAACAAGGCACTTGATACGTGGAAATGATTACCTCTAACAAAACTACAATTTCATTTGTTTACCTCTAACAAAACTACAAATTCATCTTACAAGATCATTTATGAAAGGCACAATGTTATCTATAACCCCAATTTTCTTATTATTATTTGTTGGCATTTTATTTTTAAAGTGAATATATGCTTAACAGGTATAATAAATGGTTTTTATTATATTTGAATTTTAAATAGATAATAATTAATGTGGGATGAAAAATTTAAATTAATGAAAATACTTCACTAAAAACTAAGAAACCAATGTAATGAACAATAATTTATGTATGAGGAAAATATATATAACATAATAATGAAAAATATTCGAAATAAATTAAAATATTTTGAAAATATATATAATTAATTTCATTTTAATTCCAATATACATATCATTCATTAAAAATAGATGTAAGTATTAAGTTTTTATATATTTATTAATTAAATTTAAATACAAAGTTGTGAATTTTTAGATTTCGATCCCTCCATGACTGTCATCACCAAGCTCTCTATTTTGGTCAATCTCCCTAACTTACCTTCTTATCTTTGGGACTTCTCAGTCTTTTAAGGAATCGAAGACACCTTTGGTCGCTTCCGAGCAACAGACACCTCCAAGGGGGAATCGAGCATTTATACCTATGGTAAAATCTGTGCTGAAATAGATATCAACAAAGGCCTGCCTGATCAAATCATTCTCAAAGTGGGAGACTTCCACTGGACTCAGACCCTAGATTATGAGAACACAACTTTCTGATGCCATCACTTTCATCAAACATAGCATCTTCAGAACTCATGCCCCTCCTTCTCGGTCCAAAAGAAGAAGAGCAACCAGAAATCAAAATCCAAAAACTGGAAACCATGTGCACCGCCACCCATGGATGACATTGACTCTCTCAACTCAGATGAAGATGACCCCGACAGACCCAGGTGAGCTTAGAGGTCCTACAAGTGCTCAGAAGCGGCCTCATGACACCTCCTCCTTGGAATCAGATAAGGAGTCATCTCCTTTAGTCACCAACAATCTTCAAGTGGTTCCAGCTCATCAGCCCCAGAATGGATGGGTAAGAGCATCAAAAAAGAAAGGAAAAAATGTCGTACTAAGAACTCCACCCATTTTGGGTAGACTTTTGTTTGTATATTTTAGCTCCCATGTTCATCTCCTGGGCTCTCTTTGCTTCACTATTGGCTAATCATGAGACTGAGATTGACTATTCATCATTTCCAATTACCCGCATCTCTAGCATCTCTTGCTTGTAATCCTTTATGTACCATATGCTTTTTAATAGAATTAGTCTAATTTACCAATATATATATATATATATATATATATATATATGAAATATCATAGTTATGAATGTAAATTATAATTTTTTCGTGAAGAAAATGTTTATAGTTTTATTAAGAAAAACAAAATTACAATATAACGAATTAAATTGAATTTAGTGATTATTTTTATTATTACTTTTATTAACTCTTTATTGTTTTTTAAAGTGATTCTATATTATGTTTTATTATTGTTATTTTTCATTGAAAACTTTACTATAATATCTAATATTTTATTTAAAAAAATAAAATTACCATTTAAAAAATTGAATTGATTTGATTTATTATTATTATTATTATTATTTTAATTACTTCTTATTGGTTTTTATTCAATCAACATTATATTTTTTTATTTTTACTTTTTATTATTTTTTAATTGAGTCAATTTAATGTTTTATTGTTATTAAGTTTTCATCTAATGCTTCACTACAACATCTCATCACTACAACATCTCAACATCTCATCTATCCTATCACTACAACATTTTCTCCATGCTTAAATGTACACATTCCTCAATGTTATTATTTTAAATTTATAAAAATATTCACCAATTAAATGTTTTTCTTTCTCCTTAACAATATTTAGTAAATCTTTAGAAGCATAGAAAAATATGTCAAACTAATATTTTCCCATCGTCTTCACTCAAACTTCAAACTAGTATTTTTCCATCTTCTTCACTCAAACTTCATATTATGGGAGCGAAAAGAATGGGGGGTGATTATTCATCCTGATAATAATCAGGAATTCAAATTTTCTTGGAGATTGTGAGAAGCGACCAACAACAGTCGTTGAAGCTTATTGTCTCTATCATGGAATAAAATAAACCATGCAAATAAAAATTTAATATATCATCGTGATTGGATATTCTCTTCTCATTTTCTCTGGAATTTTAAATAGAACACTCTCTAGTAATCTCAAACTAGCTCAGATCATCAAACAGATTCTCAATTTACTCTCTCTCATCCCAGAAATCAATGTTACCATGTCCTAAGGGTGAATAATTTGGATGTAAACGAAATGAATAATCTTGGCTCTACTCTTCCCAAAGGAGATCTAGTTTGTCAAGGCTAGACCCAATCAAAGATAATTGTCTGCTTGTTGAACATGGCTGATACAGTCTGGGATATTAATTTTTTTTTCTTTGCTTATTACATTCAACTATCACTTGCTTCTTAGAAGGTTATGGCCTCAAGGGGCAACATCAAAGATGCCCTTCTCAACATAATCCATCAAGAAATCTCCACCACTATGGAAGGAATGCAGTCCTATCAATCTTGCATTTACAACCTAAAGATTGAAGTGAAGGAAAAATTTGAAGACAAAAGTGACTCCAAGGATCAACAACCACATCGGATATAATCATCTTGACAATCTATAAAAACAAATTATTGCTTTTGGCGCTCCTATAAGTGATATAAGGAGATAAATAGCATTGAAGTTCTAAACATGATATATTCAAGAGTGAAGACTAGGTGAAGACAAAAATGGTAGCTATGAAGAATAATATCTCTAAATAATTTTTTCATGTAATACATTTGAGTTTTATGCTAAGAACTTATTTAATACAAAATTATCCTCGGTTCTTATAAAAACAAAACATTCATGTTATATTAAACATGTTTACATCTATGTCATTATTTTTTTTATTACAATAGTCTCCATCTTTAACATAATATCCAAAAAAATTATATACTAACAAAAATTAACCATTTTTCAATAATTAATTAAACATTATTATTTTATATTCATTATTACATTCCCCGATGGGGGTGCCATTAAAGGCCTCTGAGAAGATAATTTTCCACATGATTACCATGCGAAAGAAACATATGGAGGAGGAGGTGGCGCTCGTTAAGGGGGTGTGAAAAATTTCACACCTGTCGATTCAAAGGCTCAACGTTGTGATTTCTTAGCTCACACGGGAGGGTTAACTTAACCAAATCCCCTCATGATAAATACTTGCATGGGATTTTAGTACAGGATCATCACAAATTTTGGTTAAGTGTAGAGTAGTATTGGTCGATGGTGGAGGGATTAGTTATTGCAAGGATGGAGTTTGACAATATTTACAATTAATTCATTTATGATCATTTGTACCAAGTAGAGAATGTGGGTTTCGATCGAAGTGTAACTTCTCACACATGTCTCTGTTACAACCTCGCATGTGGAGAGTTGGATCATTTAATTTTTGTTATACAATGGTCACTCCCTTATTGCAGTTGCATGGATATTTTAACAGGGTGGTGGAGGTGGAATTATACATGGGGTGGAAATCACATTTACTTGCAACTAGTTTCTCTTGGGTCTCTGCATTATGTATATTTTATCCTTGATGGGGACGACTCTTATGCTTTTATTTATTCTAGGAACACTTTGTTTCATGGTTTTCTCTCTATAGGATATAGGTTCTATAGTTGCAGTGTTCAACCATTGAGTTAGGGTCCATGTTTTTGTGTTGTTTCTTCACCACATAGGTATCGAGCCCATGTTTGAGCTAGTGGAAGTACTCTCTACTACATCACTTCATGGAGTCAACCCGGTGGGGGTTCCTTCTCATGCATGGTTCTTGTTTGTGGGGTATGGTAACCCATGGAATTTCTCAATTTGGTTATGAAGGCTTATTGCTAGGTACATTCTCCGTTCTTTTGGAAGGTAATTATGTGCTCGAGTCACCTTAGTTTCTTAAGTCGATTCATTTTCATTTATCTATATCTAGACTATAATCAAAATCTTTGTGGTCAATTATCCTAGCTATTATGTATGTCGACCTTACCCACCTCTTTTCATCATTCCAACACACTATCAACTATGAATTTGGTTAGAAGATGCCTCATTACACACACCAACATCCCATCTATGCGGTAACTACATTGTCCTTCATCGGGTGGGTGAAAAAACACGTGTCCTAGGTAATTTCACTAATAAAAAATTGTTGTGTAACTCTTTGGGTAATATTAACGCCTATATTTTTGCATGTGTCGTCTCCTTCTACTGTAAATTCACCCCACGTCCTACATTGTCAAACCAACTCATTTTTTGTCGTCTGGATGGCTCCTCAATAGAGAAATCTCAATCACCGAGGTGGATCGTCAAGTTCTCCCTCCCCCCATCGTCATTTGTTTGGGTGGTAATTAGTGGTTAATTCCTTTTATACAGTTCCCCTTGAGGTAAGGAAGGAAATCCTCCTTCTTGAATCCAAGGACTTTGGAGATCAATCTTACTTCTTATATTCAGAAATTGGAGGTGCCTCTCTTAAGTGGGTTCCTGACCCAGGTAAATTTCAGAAGAGAAAACTCCACTTCCTGCACTCTTTCTCAGTACACCAGCAAATGTGGAAACTCTCATGCATATGATCCTCAGGGAAAAACAAGTGGATAAAAACAAATTGTTCGTGGGTTAGGAAGACATCAAACAAATCCTCAGGGTTATCCACTACAACCTCAACTGTTAAGGGTGGAGAAATATATTGTTTCAGATTCTAGCACTAAATCGGTGGAGGTCAAAGATACTCTAGGTGTCATTAATGAGTCTCCACTCCATTTTTCTCCTCCAGTTGATATTCCTCGGGGGATTCCTCACCCCTCTCTCCCATCATTATCTATGACTAAGACGGTTAGTATCATGGTGGCACCGACTTCACCTTGTTTCTCGGATGATGTTTTCTAGTGGCAGATGTGTCACAACTCTCCTGGATTGTCTACATGCTCTCCTTTCAAGCACGTTTTGGGTTTTGTATGTTTGTTCGACTTTGTTTCATTTTTTTTCTTTTATATCAAGGATCGAGATGATGTAAAAATCATGCTCTTTTGCTTAGTTTTGTTACTTGTAATCATGTTAGTTATAATTAGAAACTTTTCTGTCTATGGGATTATAGCATACTTCTGAAAGAAACCTCTATTTAAAGGGGAAATTTAAGGGTGAATCAACAAATCTTACTCGATTGATGTAAAATTTTTTTATAATAGAAATCTCTGGATGAAGCTTACAAAAAAAATCATTGTTACATTGAGATAGAATAAAATAAACATCTGAATTACATAACATAAAGATAAGTATTTAAATAAATTTAAATGCATCCTCTCCATATTGAATTTAAAGTGCTCCTGAGCATAATTTTAAAAAATATATATATAAAAATTATTCAATTAAATACATTTCCATCTAATTAAAAATATTTATTAATTTTTTATAAACACAGAAAAATGTCCCAAACTAATATCATTTCATCTCATTCATTCAACAACTTTATATTATATTAAACATATATATATTTTTAAGCAAATGTATTTATATTATATTAATAGGAAAACATGTACGTAGTTTACATCCATGAGAGCATTCTCCGCCTCTGTGTGAGGAAACCAAAGATAAGAGCTAAAAGTCTCTAACCCAGGAAGGGGAAACCAGAGCGCAAGAGTCTTACAAAAAAACTGATAGTTGTCAAAATGATGAACATAAGAGCTAGCATCTTTGTAACTTGCATTATATTAAACCTATTTACATACATTTCACTCTTTGTATTACCATAATCACCATCTTAATTATTTTAATATGTAATTCCAACTTTATATAAGCACAACAAAAAATATCTAAAATTTAGTAATTAATTAAATATGGATCACTTTGTCTCAACTCATTATTTTTAATGTCTCCAGCCGCTTTGGAGAAATCAGATGGGTTCTGCTAGCCTAAACACTTCTTGTAGGCTAAGGCAGGGATAATGTTTAATAAGGGAACATGATTAATCTAGGAAAACACTATAATTTCGTAGGGAGTAAAAATGGGGGACATATCATAGACTAATGAAAAACCACTTTCATTTTATAAAGTGAAATCTTACTAAAGTGACTTAATAAAAAAATTAAAAGGATAAAATGACGGCAAAAGTGACCACTCAATTATAAAAAGAGAAAAATGAGGAGTCTCTCTTCATTCTAACACTTGCATTTTGAGAAGAAAAGAGCTATTGGAGAGTTTTTGGAGAGAAGATTAGGGGTTGAGAAACCATATTTGTCATTTCTAGCTTCGGTGCAAAAATAGACACCCTAGTTGGTTCAAAGAGTGAAATCACTAAAATTTCACCATTGCACTATCACGAAGAAATTTTTTTACAAGAGATAATGGAGGTATAAGGGTCCTATTAGTTGATTTTATCTCCTAATACCAAGCTTTTCACTTATATGTGACATGTTGAGCTTCAAGTTGGGAATGGGATGAGTTCATGGAGAAATGGGTTCGATTTTCTCTGTTATAGGTGGCCAAAGCTCTTATTTTATTGAGGTCGTAGTATGCACACAAAAGGGATCGAGCTTCTCTAATTAACAGTGTTGAACGTGTACTTCATTCCTAATTTTTTTTAGAAGAGTTCGCTTGTTGAGGAGGACAAGTACCTTTCACCTTGACTACTGACTGAGATTATTATCTATTGGGTCAAAATTATTAGAAGAAGAAGGTTGTGTACATCAGTTGGAAGGTTGAATCTATTAGAACTTTAGTGGGATGAGTCTGAGCATATTTGGGCCTCGTTTATCCATCTATCCAGTGGTTTTGTTCTCTATCTTATTGGCAAATCCCCTTTGATTTTTGGAAAGATTGTATTACCTTCATTCTTGGGAAGAGATACGTCTTTGTATGTTGGATGCATCATCTATTTTCAGTGGTTGAGGTATTTATGGTAGTTGTGTGTGTAAATCAATCAACAAGTGGAACCCTATAGTGTACTCTTGGTTGGAGAAAAGGCTAAAGGTGAGGGAGGAAAGGGGTTGAATGTTTGTACTCATTATTGTTGATATTTCTCAAGGAAATGAACATTAAATTGGAAAATCTCATGACTATGTGTGATATCAGGTTACTTTGTCTCGTTTACTATTATGTATTTTCTTTCTGAGTTGTTATATTAGCTCTAAAAACTCCACCTTGTAAAAATTACATCTGTTTATCAGTTAATGGGGGGTTATTTATGAGTGTTGCATGATATATTTGGTTGTTGGATGATGTCTAAATACATACTTGTGATATCATGTATTTTTACTCAAGACAAAACAAACAAAATATACACCTATAACCATGAGGCAACAAACTATTTGATGAGAACTCACACATAAAAAATTGCTAAAAACTCAGTCATTTGTTGGGAAAACAAGAGTATCTTTTAGGTGGTATCTTACAGCGGTATCAGAGCATGTTCTTGGATAGTTGTGGAGTATAAGGGAAAATTATCAATGATTCATGAGTTTATAAGACAATTGTTTTAGTGGGGTAACCTTCCAAAGGATCCTTCAAATCAGAGAGCCCACTCCCATTTGTGAAGAAAAAGAGTCTCCAAAGATGAGAAGAGAGGATGAAGAGACCCCTAGGAAGGGGAAAGAGGTATAAGAATCACCTGAAAGAGAAGGGCCAAACATGGGGGATAAGGAGACCCAAGCATTTAACAATTTGCTCAATGCTTTGAATGATTTGGATAAGGGCCAAAAGGAGATGGTAGATTTGATGAGCAAGATAAATAAACAAAGGGAATTCCACCGAGAAGGAACCTGTGAATGGAGAAGGGTCTAATAGTGTAGAAGGAAACCATGCACATACTTCCATGCAGAACCATTCATGCTCATATACCAGAACATCTAGGCCCAACATGCCTCAATTCATACATGAGATAATAGAGGACCAAACAACGCAAACGATTCAGGGAATTCCTTATGCACATTATTTGGAGGAGTATGGAGCATTGGGATGTGAGTTCCAAGCCATTATGAGTTCACTGAATTATGACACCTCCAATTAAAAAGCAAGCCTAAGACAGTTCAAAATACTTTGAGGAAAAGTCACAATATGCAAAAGGAATAGGGGCAGGTGACCATTCCTTACTTTGATGGGTCATCTAAATGCTCAGCTCGGTCATGGGTAGAGAAGCTAGATACATATTTCTATTTGCATCAGATGACAGAGGAGGAGGCCATTAATTTGGCCACATTACACTTGGATGGTGACACCCATGAGTGGTGGAACTATGGGTTGGTGACAGTGGGTCACAACAACATCACCTCATACATTGAGTTCACTTAGAGGCTCGTACAACAATTAGACAAGAAGGATCTAGAGCTTCATTTCAGGGATTTGGCCTAGCTTAGGTAGACATACATTCAAGAGGCTTACAATCCAGAGTTTCAAAGACTACCAGTTACTGTCATAGATATCTCTAAGGCTAGGTTGGTGATGTTTTTTGTGGAGGAGTTTTTGAAGACTCTATGTGGTTGGGTCAAAGTCTTTGAACCCACCATTTTATGTGCCACAATAAATAGATTCAAAGACATGCAAGATTTTAGTTCTAAGAGCATATTCTCTCCTAAGCCTTCCTTTCCCCATGAAGGCAAAGAAGTCAAACCTTTTCAAAGGGAGAGCACCAAGAAAGCAAATATGGATAAAGAAACTTGGAAATAGTTGAGAAAGAAAAAGTTTTGTTTGAGTTGTCAAGAGCCTTGGGCACTGTGGCAAGGTGCAAAGGAAAGGACAAGGTAGGTGTTGTAGTTGCTACAACTAGCTTCCGAAATTTGATACTAGTGCGAAATTTTAGAACCCCTGCACTTTTGACGAGATCCATAATAATGGGAGAACCCCTTAGGTAACCTTCGCAGGCCCAGGGCATTCCCCTCACCTAGTCACTTTTGAGTCAAAAGTGGTTAATAACATCATTAATGGTCTGATTTGGCCTTTCCCTCATTTTTTCCTAAGTATAGTTGCAAAGTCGCAACCCTCGTGAAACTAGACCATTCGTGACTTTGCAACCCATCGAACTCCTTAGGTCGCCAAGTCGCAAGGTCACTCTTCCCGTATAAACATGTACTTTATCAATATTGTGACTTGGCGACCCTGTGACCAACATAAATTCACAAGGTCGCAAGGTCGCAACACCGTTCCAAAACCAACCGTGCGACCCATGCGACCTAGCGACCCCAGGTTGCTAAGTCGCAACAGTCCAATAGGTCACACCAGGAGAATTCATCGAGAGTTGCAACCTTGTGACCTAGCGATCTAGTGACCCTGGGACCGCATTTATTGCTTGCACATGCGACCTTTTTATATATAGAAGGGTCGTGCTATTCGCATTCGACCTGCACGGCGCAGCTTCCAAAGTGGTCTGACTACCCAATTGGAGAGTGTTTTCATCTAGGTAAGTCACAGTAACCTCTAGTAATTTTCTCTTTACTGTCATATGTTCCAACCTACCCGTGATTCTCCCTCACCCTAGCTAGGGGGCCACTTATTTACCCTTTAAGTCCTTTTTTTATTACCTTGAGCCATCTCATTTCCCCTTTTTCCCCATTCTTTCACCAGGCCTCTTTCTCCTACCCAATTTGGCCCAAAACCCTCTGGTCCAGCCTTGGCCCCTATTTTTCCACTCTTCACAAAGCTCAGGACCACACACATTCGTGTATTTTTTTCCATTTCTCTTCGCCATTTCCGCCCTCACATATAGGTCGCACAAGCACATTATGTGACATATTCCCTAACGCGACCTCGCGACTTCACGACTTTGCGACTGGCGCGACCTTGTGACCTTGCGACCTACAAGCCAGTCGCCAAGTCCAAACTTGCCATTTGTCAATCACTGTGACCTGTGCGACCTTGCAACCCCACGACCCAGTCGCAAAGTCGAAAAATTTCCATTTTTCGACCACTGCGACCATCCACGTAGGTCACGCGGGTCGCAACTGCCTAAAAAATACTATGTGCGACCTTTCTTGTTGGTAACTCATCGACCTAGACCTACCCCGACACTAGGCAGCTTGGACTAGTTACTTTTACTATCATATTGTTGCATCCATGTCGTCTGTCTTATTGTGGGATTGTTTCTTGAACATTCCAGGTAACGTAGAAGATGAGCTCGATTGTGTTTCAATATGTTCTGCTTCAGGCGATATGGCACCTCTGATAGTCCGAAGATGACACAAGAGCCTTGAAATCAGTATGCTGGAAAATGATCCACCCTCGACACCAGCACCTATCTACAGGGACACAACTTGTGTTTTCAGCAGGAATACCAAGATGACATGGTATGATATCTACAATGAGTTCGCCAGGCAGGACATTCTAGAACAACATGCGGATTTCTCAATATACATAAACGTCAAAATATTGAAACTGCACCATGTCGCAACACACCCCCAATCTTCCCGTGTGCGGAAGCCATCGACTAGATCTTGCAGAAGACAGATTCCAAGTGTTGGTTTATAAGGGATCACACTGGGAAACCATTCATCAACATCTCCGCCTCAGACGCCGAAGTTATTATGAGTTTCCAGAAAAGGAAGAGTCTTTCAATACTCGGTGGTTGGCAACACATGATGTCCCTATTCAGGATACAGTGAGGGGCCGGTGACAAGATCCCTCTAAGTTCAAGGGAAAGAATGACCAAGAATACAAAACATAGGGCTTTAAGAAAGTATATCGACTCATTGCAGCCGTGAAGTGTCAGATGTATGGGAGAGAAGGCGCCAACACCTTTAGCGGAACATGGGTCCCCATAATGCACAAGGTCACCACCCATGGGACGGTCTTCAATTGGGTCCACTTGCTAATATCGGCACTGAGGACAAACATATCAACAACACAAGCTCCAAAAGAGGGGCTAGCATAAGAGTTTTACATGGATTCATATCTATTAGATGATGTCTATGCTACATGTCGTTTTAACCAATGGCCCCACAACTGGGACCCATTATCCGGGGGCCCTATCCACAAGGATTTGAAGATATTCTGGGACTCTCGATACAAATAGGACCTCGATATAATATCATAGTATTTTATCACCTCAGTGTACCTGTTGCTTTACGGAGAAGACCCGCCTTTCATGTCGAAGAGAGAGATGAATACATTGATTGAGGTAGGACACTGGTTTCCCATACAAGAAGGCACTTACATCAGGGTGTTCGGGTCATTCAAGGTAGCCCATGCATTGCCAAGGTTTGTGAGCGATAAGCTGATATTGCAGGAATTCTGCTACCAGATGATTGGCGGTTTCTCTAAAACGTTGAGAATAGGGAAGAATAAACCATGGCCAACTCTCCTACTGACCATCAGAGCCTACACGGTGAAAGACTTCAAAGAGGTAGAAGCTGAAGTAGAACAGATGAAAGGATTCTGGTTCGTACCCCTGACCTTTCGAACCTATGACCCTGAAAGAATTGTACAAACTCACTGCAAGAAGGCCAATTTCAATTGGTCTTATCAACACACGAAGACACCACAAGAAGATGAAGTGAGGAACTGGTACAACACAAACAGGCATTTAGGTGCACGCAAAGAACCTGAAGGATAAGAAGAACTGGAAGAGCATTCCAAAGAAAACATAAGTTTTCAGGAAAGGTCCACAGATATGAAGAAAAGGATGCACATAGGGGGGATCCTCTTCCTAGTTGAAGAAACCCAGGAACACCCCGATCACTAATTCCCCAAGAAATGTTGGGGAAGAAGGGAATGATAAATCCTTAGAACAAAGGAACACTTCCCTGACAAGGCAGAAGAAAGAAGTAAGAATAAAAGGGAAAAAGAACTTAAAATTACTCAAGACACATTAAGACAACAACAAGAGGAGAGCTAGAGACAGCAAGAAGAAGAGCGACGTAGGAAACAACGGCAGGAAGAACAAGTGAAGAAACAAGAAAGGCAAAAGGAAGAAGAACAAAGAAGGAAAGAGGAAGAAGAGAAGAAGAGGCTGGAACATGCTACAGAAGAAGAGAGAAGGATATAGGAGGAACATGAGAAGCAAAGGGAAGAGATGGAAAAGAAGGAAAAAGAAGAAGAATCCAAAAGGTAGCAAAAGGGGGTTAGCAGAGGCGTCGAAGAGACCGGGACATAACAACTACACCTTGGTGAGGGTGCAAAACTGCCCCCACTTGAAGTTCCCAAAGCTACTCCTATCAAAGGTGGTCATTAGCTCCTCTCGGAGCTAGCATCTCGGAGGAACGGGAAGATGAGGTACTGGAATTAACACGGCTATCCTATGACTAGTTCAACCACAAGATGAGGTAGGAAAGAAGAAAATACCTTTCCAGGAATCCAGACGAACCTCTAGCAATAGCGATCAAAAAATACATAGTCATAGACACTAGAACAATCCCTGAAATGATAGCTTCTGCCAGAACTTATTTCGTAGCTGCAATTGAGGTGAACATTGGAAGGATGAGTAGAAAAATAGAAGAATTGTAGAACAGACTCCCTGTTACTGAATTTTTTTTTTTCCAAAGCAAAGGAATAGAAGAAGGCTCTAGAGGAAAAGAACAAGGCACTACAACTAGCACTCACTAATGCAAGAGAGTTACAGGCTACCATTAAAAATGAGGTGGATACTTTGGGGGGAACAATGATGCTAGTTTATGAGGAGATAATGAAGATGCTTCAAGCAGTCACCCATATAGTTGGAATACAAGCTGGTACGAGGAAGAATTACACCTAATTGAAAGAAGCCTCCACGACATTAGATAGCATCCTGGAGTGGTGTGAAAAATATCCTGGGGCTCCGGACACCTTTCCTAAAAGAGACTTGATTATCACCCAAAATGACAAGGTGCAGTTGTGCATGAAGAGCCAATACCATGACAAGCTAGCCAAGGACTTGGACAAAGTCATGACCGCATATGACCACCTCCTCAGCGGGATATATTCGATGGTCGAAGTCCACCACATACCCTCCATTGAGACGTTGACAGAACAAAAGAGTTGGGAAGAAGTATTATGGGAAATATAAACGTTTCTTGACCTGATTAGGAAAGCCTCTTGCTTGGATGACCTACAAGTGACCAAGGAAAGCATCATGCAGTACGTAGTAGGGAAGGTTAGGATATATACAAAGCTAGCTACCTTAGCCAACCAGATCAACGCCAAGAGAGTCATGTTGATCCCAGACGCCCTGGAATGCCTGCACAGACACTCGAAATACATGCCTCCGCTGGCCCCAATAGCTTCTGATTACAAGGCTTGGTAGACATACCTCAAGGAGAAGCTACAAATTGATACCCCAGCCTTATCAATCACCTAGTCATCAGTAAAATACTGATTCACAAGAGAAGCTGTCCTTTTGGCATCATATGGTAACCTAGGGGAAGCCATTTGAAATTTTAGAGGGAAGCATGAAAGACCCCTCAGGTTGCAACTACCCTAGGTCGCAACTCCACCAAGTCGCAATCCACCTGAAGTCACAATTGCCCCTAAAGTTGCAACTTCCTCTCAGTCGCAAGTAAGCCCAAGTGTCGGGGAAGACCAAAGGTCATGGGTAACCGAAGAGTCATCTCAGCCTATATGTACATCTTTTGAGGATTTTGTAAGGAATTTTTTTGGGTTTTGGACTTTTGAGAGAGACACATTGTTTCCTATTGAGTGTATGGTTTTTAATGAATACAAAGAAGTGTTATTAGATCTCACTATTGAATTCAACAGAAGTATCCCATGTGGTTGTGCCATGAATATGGTCTCTTCAAATCAATGAATGCCTCTTCAAGTATTGGTGCACCTTTCTACTCATGTATTCTCTTGTGTTCTAAACTTCCTTACAACACATGGATGGTATATGATGCTCTAACTTTAAAGATATGTTGATGAATTTCTTTGTCTACATTTTCTTTAATATTTGTTGGAATGTGCATAGGTTACAAATGAAATTCCTAGCTATCATGATCTGTTTCTCATTTTTTAAGTGAATATTGTTATAAGTATGATCTTGGTAAAGTTTTGCTAACAATTCTTTTTGTAAGCTTCATGCTTTAAATTATGCTTTACTATTCATGGTATTTTGCTTCACAGGGCATTCGTCTATCACTAACTTATGTTCATTCAACATCCGTGCATTCTCCTTTTCAGCGAGTCCCCTCCCTGCTCAAAAAAAATCATCACCAACTTAATGGAAACCAAGCTTACATACTGGATGGGATCCCAAACCAAACAATGTAGAGTCTAATTTGGATTCTTCACTGGGGAGATCCCCTTACTTTTGGCGATACATTTTCGACCATCAACAGTAGGAAAGGCCCACCATATAGAGGTGTGCTCTGAGAGTGACAATGATGATGGAGATGAGGAGACAGTGCAGGAGCATGTACAATGACAAATACATAAGATAATTTGGGGGGATACTTCACATGTTGAGGGAAAAGACCCTATTATTGCATCCATGTTAGGTTTTCCTTGATATCATACCTTTAGGGTCAGAGGAGTCTTGGCAAGTCACAAGGCGACGATCTTGATCGATGGTGGGGCCTACCACAATTTCATAGATGAAACTTTATTTGAATAGAGGGGAATTCCAACTAAGGAGTTTGATGGCTTTGTAGTTGTCATACAAGGTGGCCATCAGATGGACTCCACGATATATATACCCAAGTTGAAGCTAACAATGTTGAACTAGACAATGACAAATGATTTCTTTTTGGTAGATGTGTTGGTCACGAATGTGGTGCTAGGAGTACAATATCTCTACTACATTGGGAAGTACACTATAGATCACAGGAACATGGAGATAGAATCCATTGATTTAGCAGATGACAAGAAGGTAGTGTTGATGGCTATGCACCAGTATCCACCGAAGATAGTATCATCTAACAACATGGAATCAATGTTGTGAAGGGGTGACATTGAATGGGTATTCGAGTGCTACATCACAAACAACCGACAGTTGGAGCAACCGAGACAACATTCAGATGACATTCATGTTTTTCTTCATAAACACAAAAAATTCATTGCTGGCATTCCTCTAAGTAAACCACTAGATAGAGGATTTGAGTATGTTATAGAATTGAAGGAGAGTGTGTAGGCAGTCATAAACAACCCCTACCAACATCCCAATGTCTATAAAGATGAAAGTGAAAAGGCATTAAGGATTTTTTGAGGTTGGGTCATATTCATCCTAGCTCCAGTCCTTTCACTTATTCAGTAATCATGGTTAAGAAAAAGGACGACACCTTGCGGATGTGCATAGATTACCCGGCTCTTAACAAAATAATAATCAAGAACTGGTACCCTATCCCCAGGAAATATGAGTTGATGGATGAACTGAGGGGAGAAAAATTATTTTCGAAGATAGATATTCATTTAGGAGACCATAAAATTCAATTCTAGGAGCAGGACATCTCGAAGACAACTTTCAGGTGCCACTATGGGCACTACAAGTTCTTGGTTATGCCATTCGGGCTAACCAATACCCCTGCAAATTTTTAGTTGTGCATGAACCACATATTCAACAAACATGTGTGGAAGTACTTGTTGGGTTTTTTTTATGATAGACTTATCTACAACAAGACTTGGGAGGACCATCTAGTGCACTTGGATGATGTATTGAGGATTCTGGAGGAACATGAACTGTATGTAAAGGAGTCCAAGTGTGAGTTTGAAATGATGGAGATGCTCTATTTGGGGCATGTAATTGGAAACGATGGGGTTCAGGTCCATCAAGAGAAGATTAGGGTCATCATCGAATGGATTGCCCCGAAAAATGTAACCAAATTACAAAGCTTCATTGGCCATTGCACATATTATAGAAAGTTTGTTAAGGGGTTCTCGTAGTTAAAAACACCTCATATAGACCTCACCAAAAAGGGGGATTTCAATTGGACTGATAAAGCACATGAAACATTTGAGAAGATAAAGCAGGCGATGATTTCGTGCCTTTTGCTTGCAATACCATATTTTACCCAAACATTTATGTTGGAATGCGACACTTTGGGGGCAGAAATAGGAGCATTTTTTATGCAAGATAACAACCCCATATCGTTTGAGAGCCGCAAAATCGAAGATGATGAGTAGCATTACCCAATTCAGGACAAATAAATTTTGGTCATCAAGCATGCATTGGCCAAATTCAGATAATTTCTTGTGGGGAACAGTTTCAAGGTCAAGACAAATCATAACAACCTGAGATTCCTCATGGAGCAAGAGTTGAGTGAGAGACAACAAAAGTGGATAAAAAAATTGTAGGCTTATGAATTTGATATTGAGTATGTCAAGGCGAAAAATAATGTAGTAGAAGATGCCCTCTCGTGTATAGCATCCACTCTCTCACTCATGGAGAAAATAGATGATTGGAAGTCATTGATGCTTGTAGAATATTCTATAAACAAATCGCATGTGAGATTCTCTAAGGGTTGATATAAAATTACATATATCGGGTCGTGGACGACATCATCTATTATAAGGAACAGATCAATCTTGTACCAAAATCACAACTAAAAGAGAAAATTATGCAGAAAACTAATAGCTCAACTTTGGTAGGACACCTAGGGTACTTGAAAACCTATAGGAAAATTAGGGAGAGGTTCACTTAGAAGGGCTTCAAGATGGACGTGTTGAGATTTGTGAAAGAATGAAACATCTTCCAACAAAACAAACTTGAATATACTCATCGAGCGGGGTTGCTACAACCACTCCCTATCCCTAAGAAAAAGTGGGAGAGTATCTCCATGGACTTTATCACTGGGCTACCTTTGGTACAAGGAAAGAATTGTGTATATGTAGTTGCAGATCGAATCACTAATTTCACACACTTCTTTGCGATACCATCTAAATATTTAGCATCATAGGTGGTCAAGAAATTCTTCAATGATTTCTTCTGATTGCATGGGTTACCAAAGACCATAATGAGCAATAGGGATAATAGATTTATGGGAGGATTCAAGCAAGAATTATTCATACTTGTGGGGACTACGCTGATACCGAGCACCATTTATCACCCATGGACTGGTGGTAAAATTGAGATAGTCAACATGTGGTTGGAGTGCTATCTCCGAAATTATGTATTTGGATAACAAAAGGCATTGGTTAATTGGTTGCATCTTGGGGAACACTACTACAACACCACATTCCATGTGTCCATTGGCATGAAACCCTTCAAAACACTATACAGATATGATGCCCCAACATTTGTAGATAGGATATTTGTGGATAGTCGTGCCCCTTTGGCTAAAGACTGGATTCATGAGAGCCAATATACCTTACAATTCCTTTAAGACAACATGTAGATGGCTCATAACAACAAAAAAATGTATGCAGGCAGACACAAGATGGAGCGCAGTTTTGAGGTGGGAGATATGGTATGCATTCGTCTTCAAACCCATCAACAACCATCACACAAAACTGTAGAAATTTATGAATCTTAATTCTTATGCATAAATTATTATTGTTAATCTGGTTAAGCTTCTCCTACTTATACAAGTTATTAACTGAATAAATTCAAGTTAACATCAAAGCAAAACACATAACAGATCTCTACCAATTCAGATCTAGAATAAGCATATGCACACATAGACACAGTGACACAGTTATTTATGGACAAACTGTCCCCGGAAAAAAACCAATGTGGGAAAATCGGTCTCTAGCTACTGGAGGGTATTATTATTAAGAATATTTCTAAATACACAACTCTGGTTTCCAGGTCTAGAAAAACCTACAACGAAAACTCTAGATCTATAGCTCCTGGCTGATCTAAGACCAAAAATACTGATTGATCCACACCCTCAAATGGGATTTACAGAACTCAGCCAGATATAGGCCTAGAAACCCCAGTGCTGCCTCTGAAATACACTACTGCTACTGTCTGCTGTTGTCGTCTGCTGCGGTCGTCTACTGTTGCCGTTGTTGCATTTCTTTGGGCTGTCCTTGCTAATCTCTTCTCTTCTTCTTGTGTATTCTAGACCTCGGGATCAGATCATCCCCTTGGTCTAACTTCCCCTCTCTGCAACTGAAACACTTCTGAGAATTCTTAGCAACCTCGCCCTAGAATCTCAGCTTAGCTTCAGTGCTCTGCCTCCATGTGTGTTTTACAAATGACCCCAAGCCTTTCCTTTATACTTTTCTCATTAACAAATCAACGGCCAAGATTAAATCTTTAATCAATGGCTAAGATTAAAAGAAAGCTTGATTCGTGTGACTTAAGATAATTTCATCACATGTTTAATTAAATTCACTTTAATTATTTTATTTTCCTAAGTTTTAACTTAGGAAATACATTAAATTAATTAATATTTTAATGTCTCCTAAACCAGATGAAATTTCCCAAATCCATTTCTGGGTCTTGTAGATCCAGTGTACACTAGTCCCTCCACAAATTTTGGGCGCTAGAACACAACTGATGCTACCCCAAATACACAAAATCTCAACACTCCCTCTTAGCATCAAGGGTGTGCTCTAGCAATACATCACACTCATGCATTACATGATTTTGGGCACAGGTTTTGTGCTATTGAAGCTTGGCCTCCTGCCACTCAACTCTGCACTGCTGTTGCCATTTTGTACTGCTTCCCATGACTCTGCCACTGCCACTGCAACCACTGTACTGAAACTCCCTCTTCTTCGGAAGACCACCCTTTCCTCTAGTGGAAGGGGTTCTCGATCATTCCCATCTTCTCTCTGAAGTAAGTGAACTTAACCTTATTCAGAGCCTTTGTGAGAATGGCTGCTACTTGTTCACCTGTAGGAGTGTATCGTAATTGTACTTCTCCCTTTTGAACATAGTCTCGGATAAAGTTACACCGAATGTCAATGTGCTTCGACCGGTCATGAAACATAGGATTCTCAGAGAGCTTGATGCGACCCTGATTATCACACATGATCTTGGTCGTCTCTATCCGTTTCTTAAGTAGGTTTAAAATTAATTTGCGGAGCCATGTGGCCTGACACGAAGCCGTGCTTGCTGCCAGGTACTCTGCCTCGGCTGAGCTCAGTGCTACAGACTTTTGTTTCCTGCTGCACCAAGAGGTCATTCCTGATCCGAGAATGAAACAGTACCTGCTGGTACTTTTCCAATCTATTGTGCTTCCAACCCAGTCTGCATCAGTGAACCCACTTAACTGAATTTCATTTTCCTTCGTGTACTTTAGCCCATACTCAATTGTCCCTCTCAAGTATCTAAGAATATTTTTAGCTTCTGCCCAGTGAGCCCTCCTTGGTTCCACCATGAACTGGCTGAGGGTATTCACTGCATAGTAGATGTCTGGTCTTGTATTGACCAGATACATTAGTGACCCGATGAGCTATCTGTACAAGGTGGCATCAGCCTCATCATCCTCTGATGTGTCTATCTTATTCCAGTTAGTGATCATTGGCATGGCCATGGGTCTATAGTCTTCCATCTGGAATCTTTTCAGAATCTCTGTCGTGTATCTTCCTTGCCCTGAGAAGATTTCCCCTTCATGCTGCCAAACTTATAACCCAAGAAAATAGTGCATACGTCCTAGGTCCTTCATGTCAACTTCTGTTGCCAGATTCTCCTTGCAGTCCATGATAAGCTTGGATGACCCAGTCAAAAACAATTCATCTACATACAAAACAAGAATAAGTGGCTCATCTCCTACTCTCAAGTAGTATAAGTTGGGATCTACGTCACTCTTGACGAACCCCATCTTCTGCAAGTAGCCATCAATCCGACAATACCATGCCTTGGGGGCTTCTTTCAAGCCATACAAGGCTTTCTTAAGTCTGCAAACATGAGTCTTCTGCTCATGTGTCTCGAAGCCCTCTGGTTGCTCTATGTACACTTCTTCCTCTATCACACTGTTCAAGAACGCATTCTTGGCATCCATCTAGTGAATCTCCCATCCCATCTGCGCTGCCAAAGAGATGATGGATCTAATAGAAGTGTATCGTGCTACAGGAGCAAAGGTTTCTTCATAGTTAATGCCTTCTTTCTGGGCATACCCCTTTGCTACAAATATTGCTTTGAATTTCTCTATGCCACCATCTGCAACATGTTTGATCTTGTAGATCCACTTGGATCCTACAATAGATATGTCTTGTGGTCTAGGGACTACTTCCCAGACATCATTTGTCATGATGGAGCTATACTCCTCCACCATGGTATCTAGCCATACCTGATGCTGAGCTGCTTCCCGAAAGGTAGAGGGCTCTCCAACCTGAGCTACCAGTGTCTGATATCTGTCAGGTTGTTTCCTTATCCTCTTCCCTTCTCTAGGTGTTCCAACAAATCCTTCTGCATCTCTAAGAATCTGTTGGAGTTCTCTGCTCGGTCTCCCATTAGTGGTGGGTGGTCTCAATTGTTCTTCCTCTTGTTCTTCGTCGGAGGAGCTTCCTTCAGAACAATTGTGCCTAGGAGAGGCACTGGACCTCTCCTCCAGAGGCCGTTGAGGTTGTACCAGTGGATCTTACTGAAACTACGTATCTGTGGCCATCTCTCAAGATTTACTAAAGGCTCTTTCTTCAAGGAATTTTGCACCCCTTCTTACCACAACTTTCCTGCTCTCTGGAATATAGACGTGGTATGCCTTTACATTCTCACTGTAGCCCATTAGAAAACCCTTTTTTGTAGTTTGATCCAGTTTCTTCCTCTTTTCCTCTGGAACATGGCAGTATGATACGTTGCCGAATATCCTAATGTGGCTCACTTTAGGCTTGCTACCTGTGAATACACTTTTGGGAGTCACCTTCCCCAAAGCCCTATTTGGAACTCTGTTCTGAATATAGACTACTATGTTGCAGGCATTTGCCCATAAGTATTTGGGCATTTCCTAGTTGTACAACATTGCCCTTGTAGCTTCTATTATGGTCTGATTCTTCCGTTCTGCAACTCCATTTCGTTCTGGATTGTAGGGAGTTGTCCACTCTCTCTTGATGCCTTCCTGCACACATAAATTTGTGAAGTCTTTATCGATATATTCTCCACCGTTATTTGAGCTTAACTTCTTGATCTTATTTCCTGTAGAGTTCTCCACCAATGCTTTGAAATCTTTAAACCGATTAAAGACTTCATCTTTGGTCTTCAGAAAATAGATCTAAGTTTTCCTGGAATAATCATCAATGAAGGTGGCAAAAATTTTTGCCCCACTGAGAGCTATTGTAGACATCGGACCGCAAATGTCTGAGTGTATTAACTCTAATACACCTTTGGCTCTGCTGCTGCTTCTTGGGAACGTTGCCTAGCATACTTCCCTAGTACGCATCCTTTGCAAACATCGTATTTCTTTGCACTGAGTTCAGGAGCCCCTATGACAGTATTTTTGAGAATCCCCAAGGCTCCATGATGTAGATGCCCCATCCTTCTGTGCCATAACTCATTCATATCTCTGTCGTCTGTACTGCCAATCAAGGTCACCGGAGATTCAAGCTGAAGCTTATACAACTTGTGACTCCTTACTCCAATTTGTGCCTTTTTACTCCAGTTATGATGTTTGACATATACTTTTTCTTGAATAAAGTATACATCATAGCTCTTGTTCTGAAGTTGAGACACCGAGAGTAAGTTCATCCCCAACCCTTGTACATGCAGAACATTCATGGCTCGAACCTTGTGGCCATCTTCCGTCTGAAAAGTTATGGTACCTCTCCCAATGGGGGTACATTTTCCTTTGTTTCCCATAGTTATTTGGAAATTCATCTGCTCTTCTTGATAGCTCAAAAAACATTCTCGAACCCCCGTCATGTGAGCAGATGCTCCACTGTAAATATACCAAACATCAGGAGGAGCTGTGCTTGACACACATGCAAGATCCTCCTCTAGTTTGGATGCCAACACTTTCATGTCATGTTCCCTCTGCATTTCTGCATGCTCTGGAGGACTATGTGAGTCCTTTTGGCTGCATGAACCCTTCCCTTGGTTCATGTCATATTTTCCCTTCCTGTCAACTGTGCTGCCCCTTCAGATCTGCAATTGCTTTGACACCATGTAGAAATTTCTGAATCTTAATTCTTATGCAGAAATTATTATTGTTAATCTGGTTAAGCTTCTCCTACTTATACAAGTTATTAACTGAATAAATTCAAGTTCACATCAAAGCAAAACACATAATAGATCTCTACCAATTCAGATCTAGAATAAGCATATGCACACATAGACACAGTGATACAGTTATTTCTGGACAAACTGTCCCCGGAAAAACCCAATGTGGGAAAACCGGTCTTTGGCTGCTGGAGGGTTCTATTATTAAGAATATTTCTGAATACACAACTATGGTTTCCAGATCTAGAAAAACCTACAGAGAAAATTCTAGATCTGCAGCTCCTGGCTGATCTAAGACCAAAAATACTGACTGATCCACACCCTCAAACGGGATTTATAGAACTTGGCCAGATCTAGGCCTAGAAACCCCAACGCTGCCCCTAAAAGACACTGTTGTTGTTGCTGCCGTATGCTATTGTTGCTGCTACTGCTGTTGTTGCTGTTACTGCTGTTGTTTCCTTTCTCTGCGTTGTCCTTGCTGATCTCTTCTCTGCTTCTTGTGTATTCTAGACCTCGGGATCAGATCATCCCCTTGGTCGAAATTCCCCTCTCTGCAACTGAAACACTTCTGAGAATTCTTAGCAACCCCGCCCTACAATCTCAACTTAGCTTCAGTGCTCTGCCTCCATGTGTATTTTACAAATGACCCTAAGTCTTTTCTTTATAATTTTCTCGTTGACAAATCAACGGCCAAGATTAAATCTTTAATCAATGGCTAAGATTAAAATAAAACTTGATCCGTGTGACTTAAGAAAATTTCATCACATGTTTAATTAAATTCACTTTAATTATTTTATTTTCCTAAGTTTTAACTTAGGAAATACATTAAAATAATTAATTAATTTAATATCACCTAAACTAGATGAAATCTCCCAAATCCATTTATGGGTCTTGTAGATCCAGTGTACTCTAGTCCCTCCACAAATTTTGGGAGCTAGAGCACAACTGATGCTACCCCAAATACACAAAATCTCAACAAAAACAAAAGGGGTAGAAAAACTAAAACATGGGTTCTGTGGGCCATACAAAATCTTGAGGCGAGTCAGAAAAGTGGTCTATGAACTTGCACTTCATGAAGGATGTAAAATACATAATATATTTCATGTATAATGCCTCAAGAAGTCCTTGGGGAAGTAGATAGTAACCTCCATTGGATGACGAAGGAGAGCTAATTCTAGTTCCATAAGAGATTCTAAAAACAAGGGAGCAAAATTTGAGGAATATTGTTGTGAGAGCACCTGGTAAAGTGGAAGGATTTATATGTTGAAGATGCCATGTGGGAAGGTAAACATGTGCTCAAACATCTAGAGTTGAAGTTGTTTGAGGGAAAACAAACTCAAGCAGGGAGGAATGTAATGTCCCTAATCACTTGGGAGAAATAAGATAGGTTACGCTAGCCTAATTAGTTCTCATAGGCTAAGGCGGGAAACATTTTAATACAAAACACGATTCGCCTAGGAAACATTATAATTGCCTAAGGTGTAAAAAGGTGGGACATATCCTAAGCTAATTAAAAGTCACTTTCATTTTATAAAGTGAAAGTTTCCTAAAATGACTTAATAAAAAAATTAAAAGGGTAAAATGCTGGAAAAATTGGCCACTCAATTATAAAAAGAGAAAAGTGAGGAGTCCTTCCTCATTATGAAATTTGCATTTTGACAAATAAAAAAGTTCTTGGAGAGTTTCTAGAGAGAAGCTTGGATTTTGAGAAACCCTAGTCACCATTGCTAGCTTCTATGTTGAAATTAGACACCCTAGTTGGTTCAAATAGTGAAATCACTCATATTTCACCATTGTGCTATCATGGAGAAAAATATTTACGGTACATAGTGGAGGTAGAAGGGTCTCATCAGTTGGTTTTATCTCCTAATACCATGTTTTTCACTTATCTTTGATAGGTTGAGCTTCAAGTTGAGGATGGGGATGATTGCATGGAGAAAAGGTTCAAAGTTTATCTGTTATAGGTGGCCAAAGCTTTGAGATTAATGAAATTGTAGTATACACACAAAAGGGGTCAAGTTTTTCTCATTAACAATGTTGGACGTGTACTTCATTCCTGAGTTTATTTTTTGGGATAAGTTCCCTTATTCAGGAGGATGAGTTCATTTCACCTTAATTGTTGGCTGAGATCATTATCTATTGGGTCGAAATTCTTAGAAGAAGAAGGTTGTGTACATCAATTGAAACGTTGAGTCTATTAGCACTTTAGTGGGACGAAACTAAGCATACATGGGTCATGTTCATCCATCTATCTAGTGGTTTTGTTTTCTATCTTGTTGGTTGAGCCCATTTGTTGTTTGGAAATACTATATTACCTTCATTCATGGGCAGGGTTTCCTCTTTGTACATTGGTTGTGTCATCTACGTTCAATGGCTAAGGTATTTATGGTTGTTGTGTGTGTAAATCAGCCAACAAGTGGACCCTTGTAGCATACTCTTGGTTGGAGCAAAGGTTTAACAAAGACAAGGAGGAAAGAGGTCAAATATATGTAGCCATCATTGCTGAGATTTCTCAAGGAATTGCACATTAAATTGGAAAAGCTCACAACTGTGTGTGATATCAAGTTCCTTAGTCTCATTTATTGTTATGCATTTTCTTTCTGAGTTTATGTATTCGCTCTAAAAATTCTAGCTTGTTAAAATTACATACTTTTAACAGTGAATGGGGGTTGTCTCTTAGTGTTGCATGTTATATTTGGTTGTTAGTTGAAGTCTAGATACATACTTGTGCTATCATGTGTTTTTATTGTAAACAAAACAAACAAAATATACACCTACAACCATGAGACATAAAACCGTTTGATGAAAACTCAAACATAAAACTTTCATAAAAACTTGGTCATTTGTTGGGAAAACAAGGGTAATTTTTGGTTGGTATCTTACATTATTATACCATGATCAAACAAAATAAACATTTGAACTCTACACTAGCCTAGATCCATCTTAACACTAGATCTACTAAACGCTAAGAGGGAGCAAATCTCTTTTCACTCTAAAAGAGGTTTGCATCTCAAAAGATTTGATTGTGATCCCTCTCGATGCTTGGTAGATCCAAAGTCAAGACGAATCTAGGCTAGATTAATTATTAATTAATTATAATTATAATTATTAATTTTATGTAATTAACTATGTCAAAATGTTTTGTTGGCAATTATAATTATTAATTATTTTATTTTATTTTATTTTGATGTAAGTTGACTGAGTCAAGCCCATGGGGTGTATAATAGATAGTGATGGGGTGTACTATTAAGTCACTCTGTGATGTGAAGTTCACCGTTTCGAAACTTCGTGGGCAAAAATTCAATCATGTTAAAGGGATGGTGTGGCCCAGGGCAGGTGTGATCCTCAAGTCACTGTCACGACTTAGATGCCCTTGGGTTGCAATTTATCAAGCCAAAGGTTAACCCTATAGTCATATTTGGAGGACAAACAACTTGACCAAAAAAAATGACCGAGTCAAAAATCTTAAACATGACATTACATTACATCTCTACCATACTAGGGTGGAGAGCACCTCTTGACATAAACATACAAAGACAAATTAAACACTGGACGTTGAAAATTAATATAAGATATTTAAACAACTTTATGTTTTTTTATCGTAATTAGATAAAATAAAATAAATATTTAAATTACATAAAACATATTATGTTGAATATTTATATAATTGGGACATATATAATTTGAAATATTTTAATAACTAATATTTTTTTATCAAACCTTAAACATTTAATAAATTAGTGTCATTACATGTATTAAATAACTAATAAATGTTGATAAACATCAAAATACTTATGCTTACTCATAATACATTTTATAGCATCAAAATTATAAAAAAATAACTAAACTCTAGCTTTATTATTATTAATATTCAACAATTAATAATAATAAAAGTATCTGAATTGAATGAGTATATATATATATATATATATAATAAACAATTAATATATGAATTAAACGAGTATATATATATATATATAAAAGAAAAAAAATACTTGTAAACGGATTTTTAACTATGGAGATTTAACCATGGAGATTCTTAATTTGCAAAGAGGTTTTGTTACTAAACATACATCAATATGATGGTTTACTAATACAACATGTCAAAAAAACATAGGGCATGTTCACATGACAATTTTTTAATCAATTAATTTAATTAAAAAGACAAAAAATACTTAATTTTGAGATAAATCTCAATTTTTCTCTGTAAATACTACTACCAACCTAGATCCATCTTAACTCAATATCTATCCATCAAAATTTTTAGGGGCTAATATGTTGAATAATGTAACTAGATTTGGTTTTGATTATTAATATGTTTGTCAAAAAGAATTTATTATTATTAAATGACTTATTGAAGAATGAGTTTCATGCTTGGGTTATATTTAGATTAAGGTCCCCATTGTGGACTTCTAGGTTAGTCATTACAGATATAAATTGATCCATTCTGAGCTTTTGAGTCATGTAATTAGGATTGATTCAAAGTCAAATTATTGTTTGGACCCCTCCATCAAGTCATCCTCTTCATCAACTCGGCCTCTTCATCAAAGTCATCAAAGCAACCTCTTCAAGTTAGCCACAAATTATCTTCAATTTAACATACTCAAGTTAGCTCAAATAATGACACACCTCTTCACAAGGACATGTCTGCTAATTTACTGTGGGGAATCAACTATAAATACAAGTGTAGACTTCATAGAAATTACAAAAAAGGTAATTTGGATTATCTCTGAAACTTCGGATAGCACAAAAGGACTTTCGATGTAATCACAGAAGGTGACTTCATATCAATCTTGAAATTTAGTGCTATCACAAAATTCGTTGCAAATGTACTACTACAAATTCAGAACAGTTTGCGTGCTAATTACCACCTAATTGGATTTATAAACATGGTATCAGAGCTATGGTCATGGTCAAAGGCAGTTTGAAGAACGACCGTTCTGGGCTAATGGAACTAAGATTACAGTGAGCATATTAAAGACACCTAGTTGGAGGAGGTTCGAAATAAAATCAAGTTCGTTGTAAATATCAACAAGAAATTTGTGTATAACAGTAATACATTTTAGTAGGAGACAATTCAGATCATTTCAAGATAGGTTCGTACAACTTCAGTAAAGGAAGGCTACAATTCAGAGATATAATTCCTCAGTAAGAAAATTCATAGAAGACTAAGGTCCTCGCATTCCACCAATCACAGAAGCTTGCATGTCCCTCTGAAATAGGATCACACTACAAATCGGATATCACAGTTCTCAGGTTCAAAGATCATACCAAGTGGCTCGATGATATTACAATGGAAAAGATTACGGTGATGGAGCTTTACCTCAGTGCCATAGTTTCGATGTTATTAACTATGGATACTACCATAGGATTTCACGATAATTGCAAAAGTAAACTCAATTCAGAAATTACAGTAATACGGGATAGTTGTCATAACAAGAAGTTTTGGCTATTACGGAAATGAACTCACAGTACAATGACCACAGAATTTCGGTGATATACCATAGTGAAAAGTATTCGGTGCTACAGTCAAGGAAATCAGTGTCATGCCACCATTATCAAAATGTCAACACAAAATCACAGTCTCGTTGCTTCCATAGTACAATGGTCTCAATTCGGTGTTCTTAGAATGATACAATTGTGTGACCAAGCTATCATGCATACTCCTAGACTATGTCATCTCAATGAGAATCAAAGCTTCATTGTTACAATAAAGAGACTATGGACTGAGAAACTATCAGCAATGTAAGAAGGACTTGAATATTTATTTGAAAATTATTCAAAGGAAGCACTCTTTAAAGATCTGAGTACAAGGAACCAAGTATTGTTACTATTACAAAGCTATCAAAATCAGAGGTATGTAAATACAAGGTAAGTATAATTGTAAACTTTTAAGATTCTTAATTATATCTAACTTCAAATGGTTCATAGCTAGATAAAATTATGATCTTTATATATCGTACATGAGATAAAATTATGATCTTTATATATCGTACATGTTAGAACCTTAATCCTTGTTCTCTAGAAATTCCAAGTAATCTAGGATGTTAAGTAGAAGTCATTGATGGAAAGAAGGAGCAACTTTTATACGATCCCATCCTCCATGGTTACGTAGGAAATCTAACTTAAGAAATTAAATCGTGTTCATGGTATCATGTGTCTTGCTAGAAACTATATATTACAGGTATAAAAGATCATGACTTACAACGAACTCCTACAAGGTTTGTCAAGAAACATCTCCAAGTATGTCTTATTCTATACATCTTATATAATTCTCTTTATTTGAGATTTACGTTATATTACTAAGTTCTAATATCGTTATGTCTAGCTCTCTTGAATCTTAAAAGATTCTTGTTTGGGATGATTCATCATTTGATGAATCTACCCACCTTATACTCTAATTGTTTGCATAAAAGAACCCTAAAAGGTTCTCTGGAAAACCCTAACCTAAGGGTATGCTAATAATGTGTGAAACCCTAAATCTACTAAGGGTTATTAATGAAGAACTTGCTATACTAGTTGATATATTGATGATGTCGTCTTTGGGGTTTTTGATATGATCATGGAAGCTCTAACTTATTAGGGTTGAAATGATGTTTTTCAAAATCTCGAACATTTGAAAGTTTTGATATAATAAGGGATTTCTTTGATATGAACCGAAACCCTAGGTTTTGGTTAGGCTTACAAGAAAAATCCTTGTTATGTACTTAAAGTCCTAGGAATGAAACCCTAGGTATGTGTTCTTTTAGTTGAAACCATATCTTAGTCTGAGTCAATGTCTAATGTATTAATATTGTCTATCATATGATATGTTTATGCATGATGATATCCTAGATATGTGTGTTGACCAAATTTCTAATGGTCATAAGTCCTAGGGTTTGGAAACAAGCCCTAGTCAAAATTTGAAGTTCTAGGATGACGATTGAAAGTCTAGGATTTTGCAACCAATGGTTAAATTCTATAGTGTGTGTATTCATCTAAATCCATATAAGGTTTGTTGAGTATCTATAAATGAAAAATCTAGGGTTTAGATCAAACCCTAGTAGAAGCTATTCATGCTGTGATTGTTTTGATTGAGTAAAATCTAGGGTTTACATAAAATCCTAGTGGAAAGTCTACCATATGGCTTCTGAAAGCTATTAGATACCTTTATTTTTCTTTTTACTTATTTTCTAGGGATCGCTATATGACAAAACTTACCTTTTTTCATCTTGATTGAGTAATTGATGTGATTTAGGGTTTTTAACAAAACCTGGGATACAAGTTGAAGTATTGAAGTATAGTCTCTTGATGATTAAGTTTGTAAAATCTAAATGCTTCCGCTACTATAAGATTTCGTTATGACTAACTTCATGCTTATATATATTTGGTTGTACTTGCTATCTAAGTTGTGTAGGTACATCATATTCAAATTGGTGAAGACATCCGTAAGAGAAGACGATATGTTAAGCATGATGGAAGGATGGAAGCCATGAAAGATTCTCCAACACCGAAGGAAGAAGTTAATCTCCCTACATTAAGAAAGAGCCTAGATAGAAGAAATCTCCCTAGTAAAAATGGAGGGCATAACATAGTTTTGATTGGAAAATACATTCTGAAAGATATATTGCTACATGTGAAGTATGAAAAGGAATCTTCTAAGATTCGATTGATAGTCCTATTGAAGAGAAACATCGAGATCCTGAAGATTTGTTTTTCAAAATGTATTATTGATTGGGGTTGTATTTGTACAGGTAAATCTCTCGAAGGTTTGATAAGTATAAAGGTTACCGATCAATTTGATCGGGAGAGATTTGTTGTTAAGGCTTTGTGAGTGAAGCATTGCCTGGAAAAGACATTGGGTCGACACTTTGTTTTGATGTTTGGTAGGGAGGGTGGCATCGAGTGGATGTGCACCTAATTCCCTGGGTTGATGGTTAATAAGTAACCATGATGGTACCTATAGAGGTTGAAAGCTTTAGTGCATCTTAGTCCCACTCAGATAGATTGCCCTGGCCAAGAATCTAGTTCATGGCATTGCAGTGCCTAAACCGTTGAGTGATCAAATGGATAGATTTCCCTGGTCAGAAATCTAGTCCATGGTATTGCGGTGCCTAAAATTCTTTATAGACAAAGTGAGATCTTTCATGTACCTCTTTAGTTATATATGAATACCCCCCTAGTTAAGAGGGAGTGTTGAAGAATGTAACTAGGTTTGGTCTTCATTATTAATATATTTGTGAAAAAGAATTTATTATTATTAAATGACTTATTAAAGCATGGATTTCATGCTTGGGTCATATTGAGATTAAAGTCCCCATTGTGGACTTCTAGGTTAGTCATTACAGATTTAAATTGATCCATTCTAGGCTTTTGAATTATGTAATAAGGATTGAGCCAAAGTCGATTTATTGTTTGGACTCCATCAAGTCATCCTCTTCATCAACTTGGCCTCTTCATCAAAGTCATCAAAGAAGCCTCTTCAAGTCAGCCTCAAATTATCTTCAAGTTAACATAATCAAGTCGGCTCAAACAATTACACACCTCTTCACAAGGAGATGTCAACTAATTTACTTGGGGAAACAACTATAAATACAAGTGTGGACTTTGCAGAAATCACAGAAAAGGTAATTCGGATTATCTCTGAAATTTCAGATATCACAGAAGGACTCTCGGTGTAATTACATAAGGTGACTTCGGATTAGTCTTGAGGTTCAATTATATCATAGAATTCATTTCAAATGTACTACTACAGATTGAGAATAGTTTAGGTTCCAACTACCACAGTGATATCAAAGTAATACCACAACTCAACCATAATAAAAAGAATTTGGTGCCATATTCGTAAGAATTTTTTAGTGTCATCAAAGTGGAAGGATCTAGGGGCTACCACATGAGTAATATCTTAGAAAGAATTTCTCAATGTTATTGCAGTGATGAGGATGAGGTTTCGGTGCAGTGAGAAAGATGTACGCAAAGGAGATCTCGATGTCATGACAGTAAGGAGATCTTTGTGCTAACACAATGAAGGGATGACTTGGTGGAGGAAGTTTCTAGGTTATAAAGGTCTTGGTTGTCTCATCTTAAATCTATTGAAGGAAGAATTTTGATCGGGTTTTCCCCAAAGAGTGGGCTTTTGCCTTGGCAGTGTGCCTACATCTTGTGTCCTCTTCTATTTTTTGTTTGGCATTAGTCTTGATGATAAGAAAAGATACATTGAAAGAGCACATAATGATAATGAAAAACATAACAAGATAATGTCATAATAAGAAAAATCGTTTAATTGACACCTAATTGGATTTCTCAACATAATATTATCAAGGGGCTAATTTTCCATACTTTTTCCAAAAAAATTATCACCAATTTCCCTTTTTTTTCCTAAAAATAATTCGTCTAAGTTTTATAGTATGAAATTATTTTACCTTAAAAATCACCGAGATCTTAAATAGACTAATATAATATAATCAGAAATTTAGATATTTTTATAAAAAATATCATCGAACATTTTACAATTTTTCTATTAGAGATTACTAAGATTCACTAAGGTTTCTAAACTTGCAAATAGATATCCATCCTTAAAATTTTCTCTAGATCTATCTAGCACTAAGAGGAAATTTTGCATATCAAGAGATTTGATCACTCCCGAAACTTGATAGATCTGGAGTATAGATCTAGAGTTTAGATAGATATAGGCTAATTTAATTATTAATTATAACTAAATATAATTATTAGTGATAATCATGTTTATAAATATGACTATTAATTTTATAAACTAATTATAACTATAAATATGATTATTAAGTTTATATTATATATATTTTTTGACCGAGTTAAAAGTTTTATTAATAATTATAATTATTAATTATTTTATTTTTATTTTTAAATTTTATTTATTTTGATTGAGTCAAAATGTTAATCATTATAACATCTCTATTATACTAAGCTTAAGAGTTTCTCTAAAAGCATAGAAAATATTCTAAATATTTTATGAAGAATAAATCCCAACCATCCATCTAATAAATTATAAATAATTAAATTGAAATTCTAGAAACATTATTCTAGAACAAACACACCAATTAACATAAAAAAAAAATATTATAAATTCAAATCCTACCATCTACAAAATCTGTCAAAAGCACACTGAGAAACCTACCGTCCAAATTTACAGATGATAGATTCATGTGATGTAAGTTTTATCTTTGTTACCATCAAGTCAATGCATTGGATGACATAAAATTGAAGTGTGTGCCTCCCATGGTTAGTGAATCCCACCAAACAAGTAATGTTAATGATAAGATGTTTACTAGCAGTGATCATTGGTTATGTTCTATTTATTAAGAAAACCAAACCAAAATGTAGAAACTACACACCCTAACAACTTGGGGAGTTAGGTTTACCCTTAATTGGGGTATATGGACAGTGTAGAGAGGTCACCTGATGCCTGTAAACTTTATGCAGCTTGAATTTTTAAAATTCTATATACATAGATACAAATTAAAAAGATTGTAAAAGTCAAATTTACGCAACTGCAGTTTATCCAATTCTAGACTATGTCATGTTTTTGGACTATAGCAGATATTATATACACGAGACCACAAAGGCCTTATCTGCTCACTATCTATGATGCGTTGTATAAGAATACATAGTAGCACCCATCCATGGGTGGCAATCCAAAATTGGAAGAGCAAATGATACAAAGAATGCATGAATTTCAAGGACTCGGACAACTAGTCACTCTTACCGACCACTCCTTCGATACAATGTACCCAACATATACGATGCTGCAGATTCTTTTGCTTCCATTTCTCTACTTTTCAGCTCACCTCGTTCTGAAAGTTCAAAGTCTTCACCTCGAACTGTAACAGTTGCAAAAGAGAGTTCCTTGGCTGTTTTAAGATAACATCATTTTCGCATCAGTTCACTGCTATGATTATGTTTAATAGTTACAGTATGTGCAAAAGCAGATATACCAGATAAAGATCAATTGCGTATCTGTTTAGATGAATAATTATATTCAGGACAGTCAAAAAGATCCGTCTTACCATCACTTGAATGGATGACTGTGTAGCTTGGCAACCATTGATTTTTGGTACAGATTTCATTGAGTTCCTGCAAAATAAAAACAAATTATCAGAACCTTCCTACTAAAGAATATCATATTAATTAAATTAAAACAATATTAATTACTTTTAACATAAATCTCAACTCTAAACTATATTCATGATTAATATTATAAATAATTAGTGGAATATAAAGAATATCATATTAATTAAATTAAAACAATCTTAATTACTTTTAACATAAATCTCAACTCTAAACTATATTCATTATAAATAATTAGTGGATATTCCATGAAAAAATAGATCTTTAATTATTATTAATAATTAAATTAAATTTTTAAAAATCTAATTATAAAATAAGCATGTCTATCAAAATAAGTACAACCATTATAAACATTCATGAAATTATTAGATATAAATTTGTTCATTAACCCATCACCAATTAATTAAATAAATAAATAAAAGCTTGAAAGACCATTATAAATTAGTCATTTATGAAATTATTACATATAAATTTATTGGTGAATCCAACACTAGATAATATTTCATAACATATAATTTTATTGGTTAATCCAACTCTAGATAATGGTGGTAGCAATCAAAATGTAAATATAACACATCCAAAGGGGATGGACTACAGCAAAGTAAATTAATTTCTTAACTAAATTTTATATGATTTACTGGATTTGAATGAAAACCGTTAAAAGTAATTCGACAAATCCGTAGTTAAAATGGATTTCTTTTTTAACATCTCTTTAATAACAGAGTATACAAATGTTTTAACCAATATTCATCTTCTTTTTTTTCTCTTTTTATGTTGAAAATTATCCATAGAACTTAGATGTGCTTTATAGAATCTCACACACAAACACACTAGGAACCCTCAACTTACAAGCACTTTGCACATAAAAAATCTACAACAGTCAAATCAATAAAGTACACAGAGGTTTGAGCCCAAAGCTTGATTTTTTATTAGTCCATTAATAATAGATATGCTTTATGGTTAATCACACACACAAACACACTAGGAACCCTCAACTTACAAGCACTTTGCGCATAAAAAATCTACAACAATGAAATCAATAAAATACACATGTTTGAGCCCAAAGCTCGATTTTTTATTAGTCCGTTAATAAAAGAATCATGGGGCTCTCGTACCAGGGATTATGGCCCTTCAGATCACTAGAACAACTAGTATACATAATATACAAAAGATTAGGGCTTGAGCTCAAAACAGTTTCATCCTCAATCTGCCCACAAAATACAGAGACAATACTTGACTTACTTGCTGAAGGTAGTCCTTTAGTTTCAGGCATTTACGCCCTCTTGTCTATTGTTCCTCTGGCAGTCCTTTTCCTCCATCACACAGTGATTAGGGTCCTTTCTAATCTCTTCCCCATTAGCTGCTCACAATGCACTTGATCCTCCAAATACACTGCATTTATCAGACGAAATACGTAAGCTTCTCACAGTCTATTAATCCTTCAATAAAACTGCATAAATAGCCATCAATACATTTCGTTCACAAGTTCAATTGTGAATAGCCTTCATCAATAACGCTCAACGACCCCCTGCTTCAACATATGTGCCCTCACACCAGCAGTCCCACCTTGTCACAAACACAACCATCCTTGTATCACTGAAATATTTTGCTCTCACTCTAGGGTACTCGGCCCTCCATAAAAGACTCAACCTACTTGGGTGAGTTTCAGCCCTGTTTGTAGGACTGGGGCAGCCAGCGGCCAGCCCTAATTAGGCCTTGCAGTTGCCTTACTTCCAAAGAACATAACACTCCAAACCCTTTTCTCACTATGGCCACATGTAATCTCACAGACAAAACTCGAGTAGCCTTTTTCTTGGCTGCAGATGTGTCCTTCAGCTAGCAAATGCACAGATTACTCCTTCCTTAACCAACAACCAACTCAATGTATCCAGAACAGAGATTCAGTCCTCATAGAAGTAATCTTCTTCCTTGCTACAAATGGCTCCTTGGGTTAATGTTGTACACAAGATAGGCTGCTATGCTGTAGATCTGTTCTCCCATATGGAAACCCTTGCCCTAAGCTCTCCACAAGACTTCATTTCACACATGCCTCCTTCAAATCTTGATCTTTGGTCTCATTCTTTGGTCTCGATCTCTCTTGCACACAATGAGCATCTCCTTTGGCTCCTCTATTTATTCTTTCTCTTGGGTCATTTAGGAAACCACAAGAACTTAGGGTTTTCGCCTTTCAACCCATTAGAATAAATAATTAGTTCTTTTAGATCTTAAACCTACTGCTTTGGGTCCAAAACCCAATTTTGGGTAACTTTCCCAACCGATTCCTTTAGGTGGGTTTTCCCTCTCAGAAATACCTTCTGAGCTACCCAAATTTTCTAGGATTTTGTATCAGGGGAATTGGTAGACCTACCCTACCATCGAGACCCTAAGTCAACTAGGAGAGAGCGCCCCTATAATCACTCAAGGCCGAGTAGGAGGGAGTGTCCCTATACACTTGAGCCAAACACAATTTTCCACAAACACAGTAGGTGGGTTAACCGAGTTTCAAATCTGGGCAGTGCCCCAATATTTGTCAACAAACGCCTTCGTGTGCGAAATGTCCATTGTTCAGCCTAGCGCAACGGGCTAACCATGATCAATCTTAATTATGGATCTACCATGTTTAAGAGGGATCAAATCCCTTGAGGTGCCAACATTTCCTCAAATTTAAGAAATTGGGCCATTTGGGCCCATAATAAATCCCAAATTAGAATGAATCTACACGGGTCATTTGTGTGTGTGTGTGTGTGCCCCTCTTTAGGGGAAAATGAATAAACATATCTCCCTTGTAATGAACATTGAAATCCATTAAAAGTATTTTGACCAAGATCCATTTTAACGTTGGATCTATCATCTACCTAGGATTTTTTTTTTTAATTATAAATTATAAAACATGTCAAAGAGTTGACGATGCTGGAAATTTTTCAACCAATGGGGTCTCCTTGATGTGAAGTTCCTAGTAGACCTCAGAATGTTTTGAGTAGGAGCCTCATAGGGAGTATCGACCCAACTGCCATGTATCCTTATAGATTTGCCTTGGCTACAAAGTTCAGCACAAGAGAGTAATATCGTAGGTATCTTGGGATTAGAAAGTAAGCATGCCTTGTGAAATTTTCAACTGCGAAAGGTATCAAGGTCCTTTTACCAAAAGGGAAGAGAAAAATGGGCCCTTTAAAGACAAGTTATGGTACTAATCTAGAAAAGGCACACGAGCATATACACATGAATAAATTGTTGATCAACCAGCAAAATAGTTCACAAGGAAGCAACGATCGTTGAAACAAATACAACACACCTTCAACAAGATAAGTACCAAATCCACTGAAATAATTCAATTTCCTTAGTATAGATTATAACAACATACATCGCAAACATTCAAAGAATAGTCTTACAATATTCACGACATACGCATGAAAGTGTGTTAGCTCAACGAGCTTCTGAATTAAGTAAAAGTTCCAGGATACATCAAGACAATGAACACCACTAGCCCTAGTAGTGGAGTGTTAGAGCAGTCACTTGCTCCTCCAAAACAACTATCTTCCTCTCCAATGCCTAGTAAGAGGAGCCAAGGTGAAAAGTCTTTTTCTTGTACAATGAGGATGTATATATAACAAATGAGGTGACCATTCACCTCCCTTGTGACTCATGGACTACCCTCATGATTGTTTGACTTCTCCATGTCTCTTTGACTCCTTCATGACTTTTCACATTCTATGGATGACTCTTGGACTTCCACTTTACATTACATTTTGTCTTTTGCTTGTGATAATCACATCATTATATCCACAAGAGATGTGGCAAGACATGGACACACATGAGATTGTGGTGACACTTGCATAGGTCACAATTTGACAATGATGATATGGACTTCATGATAAAGTGGTAGTGCCAGTTTGTTCCTCTTGCTCCTTTGTTTTCAATAAGAGGTATATCCAATACTCATCTTCAAGAGAGATATGCTTTGTTCTTCATATCCACCCTCCAAAGGGTTGTGAATCAAATAGAGTCTTCGTGCCTGATGATCATCTTATCTCTTCAGCTCCATAGGTGTCTTCTCGCATGGTCTCCTTCTCTGTTTCCTCCATCATCATCCTGTCATGATAAGATAGAGTACCTGCAACTAAAAATCATTCATGACAAGCCAACATCAGTCTGAAAAACCCCTAATCTAACATTTTCCATGAAATCACTTGTTCGAGCTGGAACTGGTGCCTGGTTGAGAGACTGACTTAGGGATTGTGCAGTTTCAGAGGCGAAGGTCCCGGGCTGAGGCTTGAGACTGCGCAATGTACAGTTCAGGATGGCCAGGGTCAAGAGATTACACAATTGAGGTGCTCAAGAGGTCAAGGCTGGAGCTTGAGGCTTGAAGATGCCCACTGCGAAGTTCTAGAGGGACAAGGGCCAAGGCATTGCGCAATTCAAGAGCTCAAGCTGAAGGCTTGATACTTGAGACTGCGAAGTGCTCAATTTTGAAAGGTCGGGGCTAAGTGACTATGTAGTTGAGGAACTGAAGGATCTAGGCTGGGGGCTTGAACATTGAAATTTCCCACTGTATAGTTCTGGGAGACAAGGAGGTCAGGTGATTGCGTAGTTGCGCAATTCAGGAGCTCAAGGTTGAGGCTTGAGTGTTGAGACTGCTTAATGCGTAGTTCATGTTGGGCTAGAGACAAATATTGCGCATTTCTAGAGCTCAAGGGTTGGGCTTGAGAACTGAAAATGCGCAATGCACATTTCTGGAGGGCAGAGATTGCGCAGTGCGCAACGCTAAGAGGCAAGGCTACTGCTTGAGGGTTGAGACTGCGCAGTGCGCAGTCCATGAGGGCTGAAGGATGTCAGGTGGCTCAATCAAGGAGTTTTTCCAGTTTTGACTAAGTGTGGAATCAATGAAATGAGATTGAACACAATCAAGACTTGAGCATGATCACACACTTAGATCACATGACGACACGACGTAGAACACCCAGAACTCATGAACAACGTACATTCCTCAATGCGATGACATTGCGACAACTCACTCCAAGTGTGACACTAATGATACACTTTGCGACGACACTTGTGCGACAGTGCTTGAAACTTTGGGAATGAGTGTGATATGTGTTTACATGATAAGAATAACTCATTAACACAAAGATTACCCCCTGAAACAACCAAAACTAGCTTTTGTACAATATGCGACACTCAACATGTTATAAAACGACATTTGCGATACGAAGAGAAAAGTGCGAAGGACACTTGCGAAATGTGAACGAAGGTGGAGGTGACACATGCCAGAGAAAATATAACATGAAAACGCCACTCGTTAAGGTGAAAGCAAGCAAAAGCGACAATTGTAAACATGAAGACGACACTCACGAAAGCGAAGATGTGTAAAGGCGACAATTTGAAAAACTCACCAAAATAGAAGTACAAACGCAACCAAAAGTGGGAGATTGTTAACATTAGTGTGCACTGACCGTCGACATGGGTTGAACATTGCACATCCATTGTCTTAATGGATTGTACCATGCCTGTTCAAACTTGCGTGAAGGAACACATTCATGAATGCATTACAGACTGAGCATGTGTGAGTAGGTGACTTCAACACTTACAATCAAAGCATCAATCAGCCAAGAGATAACTACGAACTAACAAATCGCGAGATCCGCAATAGGCTCCAAAATTCAAGTGTAGGCAAAATTTGGAGGGTGTTTATTGTGAAAATTTCAAATCTGAAATACTACTACAGTGATAGATTTATTTCGCCTACTTATTTATGATAATTTATTTACGAATTTCTTTCAGTAAATTCTGAAATAAATACAACTGTAGTAATCACTTAACCAGAAGCAGATAAAAGACCAGAACACATAACACAATAGAAACAATCACGTACACAGTTATTTTTGGACAACTGTCCCGGGAAAACCCAATGTGGGAAAACCGATGCAGCAAATGAGGGTTTGTATTATTCTTCAGCAATGATTATCTTTTACAATAAGTAGACGTGCAAATTTCATAAGAATACACCTGAGATAAATTCTCTGAATCTGCCTGGAGAATTTTTGACACCCGGAAGACACCCTAGCTTCCTCTGCGTCACTCTACGTGATCTTCTACGCAGTCCCTACGCTGGACTGCGTCACTCTGCGTGGGCACTCAGCATTGGCCTATATGAGCGTCCTCCTCTTTCCCTTCTTTGTCACTGCTGACTTCCCCTTCCTTCTTCTGCCTCTGCAACTCTCCCTCTGAAATCAAATTCTATTCCTTTAGAATTGATTTCCTTTGAGTACTAAGTGGATGCCCAGCTTGCTTTCCAAATGACCCTCAAGCCTTCTCTTATAATCTTCTCATTGATGAATCAGTTGCCAGATTAGATCTTTAATCAATGGGTAAGATTAAAAAATGACTTGATCTTCATTCTCTAGAATATTCTCACTATGTTTTATTAATACCCTTTAATTATTTAATTTCCCTAAGTTTAGACTTAGGGTCCTCATTAAAATAATTAATTATTTTAATAAAACACGAACCGAGTGGAATTTCCACACACGATTTCTGGGTTTTTTGGAATACCGATGTCTAAGCCTCCTCACAAAATTTGAGACTTGGAACACTTTCCTATGCTACAAAAATCAACACTCCCTCTTAACGAGGAAAGTGTTCTAGCAAAATGCCAACTATATCTGCTTTGACTTGAAGCATCTACTATGTTGTTGATGTCTCGGCTGCTGCCCCTCATCTGCTACGTTGCTGCCCTCTGTACTGTTGCCCATGACACCATCTTTGTCACTACCTCATCTGTATTGCAGCTCCCTCTGAATTTTGAGCCTATCCATTCCTCCTACTAGAATGGATTCTTGACCATCCCCATCTTTTCTTTGAAGTAAGCAAACTTAGTCTTACCCAGAGCTTTCATGGGGATATCCGCCACCTACTCTCCCTGTTGAACATAGTCTCTGATGAAGTGACACCTGATGTCAACGTGCTTCGACCAATCATGAAACACAGGATTTTCAGAGAGCTTGATGCAACTCTAATTATCACACAAAACATTGGTCGCCTCCATATTCTTCTTGAGTAAGTCCATGAGCAACTTACGAAGCCATATGGCCTCACACAAAGCTATGCTATCTGCCATATATTTAGCCTCGGCTGAGCTCAGCGCCATGGACTTATGTTTCCTACTGCACCAAGAAGTCCTTCCTGGTCCGACACTGAAACAATACCCACTGGTACTTTTCCGATCTACTGGACTTCCATCCAAGTCTGCGTCAGTGAACCCACTCAACTGGATCTCATTGCCCTTGGTTTACCTCAATCCAAACTCGATTTTCCCCTTCAAGTACCTCAAAACATGTTTGGTTGCTGCCCAGTGAGCCCTTCTTGGTTCTACCATGAACTGACTGAGGCTATTCACGGCATAACATATGTCTGGTCTAGTATTGACCAGATACATCAATGACCCTATGAGTTGCCTATACAAGGTAGGATCAGCCTCATCATCCTCGGATGTGTTGATTTTCTTCCATTTTGTCATCATTGGTGTAGCCATGGGTCTATAGTCCTCCATCTGAAATATCTTCAGAAGCTCTGTAGTATATTTTCCTTGCCCAAGGAAGATTTCTCCCTTCTGTTGCCAAACTTCCAAACCCATAAAATAGTGCATTTGCCCTAGATCCTTCATGTCTCTGTAGCTAGATTTTCCTTGCAGACTTTGATAAGCCTAGATGATCCAATTAGAAACAGATCATCTACATATAGCACCAATATTAGAGTCTCATTCCCTACTCTCATATAGTAGAGATTGGGATCTGCGTCACCCTTGACAAATCCCATCTTCTACAGGTAGCTGTCAATTCGCCCATACCAAGCTCTAGGGGCATGCTTCAGCCCGTACAAGGCTTTCTTAAGCCTGCACACATGAGTTTTTTGCTCATGCGTCTCAAATCCCTCTGGTTGTTCTATGTACACTTCCTCTTCTATCACCCCATTCAAGAACGCAGTCTTGACATCCATTTGGTGAATCTCCCATCCCATCTGCGCTGCAAGGGATAAGACAGATCTGATAGAAGTATATCGAGCTACTGGGTGAAGGTTTCTTCATAGTCGATCCCTTCCTTCTGCGCGTAACCCTTAACCACAAACCTAGCTTTAAATTTCTCTATAATGCCATCTGCAGCATATTTAATCTTGTAGATCCATCTCGAACCTACAACCGATCTGTCCTGAGGTCTAGGAATTATTTCCCAAACATCATTTGTCATGCTGGAGTTGTACTCCTCCACCATCGCATCTACCCACACCTGATGTTGAGATGCTTCCTGAAAACTAGAAGGTTCTCCAACCTGTGCTACCAATGCCCGGTACCTGTCTGGTTGCATGTGCTGCTTCTTCTCATTTCTAGGAGCTCCAAAAAACTCCTCTGCATCTCTCAAAGTATGTTTTAGTTCTCTGCTTGTCCTTCCACTGGTGGTGGGTGGATTTACCTGCTCTCCCTCTTGCACTTCCTCAAAAAAGTTATCCTTAGGATCCTTGTGCCTTGGAGAGGCACTAGAGCCATATTTTGCAGGTCGTTGTGGCTGGACCAATAGATCCTCGTCAGACTGCGTAGCTGAAGACGTTTCCCGGTATTTCTTGAAGGCTCTCTCCTCCATGAAATCCACGTCTCGTCTTCCTACTCTCGGAAATATAGATGTGGTAAGCCTTCGCATTCTCGCTATATCCCACAAGGTATCCTTTCTCTGCAGTCTGATCCAACTTCCTCCTCTTCTCATCGGATACATGGCAATATGCTATATTGCCAAATATCCTGAAGTGGCTCACCTCAGGCTTGCTGCCAGTGAACACACTCTCAGGAGTAACCTTACCCAATGCGTTATGAGGAACCCTGTTCTGCACATACATGGTTGTATTACAAGCTTCAACCCACAAAAATTTGGGCATGTCTTGATCATACAGCATTGCCCTTGGAACTTGGGATATAGTAAGAGAGACATTAACAGAGCTATACAAAAAGCAGGATCCAAAAACATTAATAAAACTTCAACTGACCTTTCTGCAACTTCAAAAGCTTACCTCCCCTATATCCAAGGGGTCACAGACAAGATGGCCAAGATTCTAGCCAAGAAAAACATTAAAACTTCCTTCAAACCCCTAACAACCATCAGACAAAGGATGAAATCTGTCAAAGATGACCCCGACCACCTCCAACAAAAAGGAGTTTACAAAATTAATTGTTCATGTGGAGATTGCTACATTGGAGAAACCGGTAGGACTTTCAAAATTAGGTTTAAAGAACATGGGGCGGACATCAGGTTAGGAAGGACCAAAACCTCGGCATTAGCAGAACACTCTAATAAAACCCGTCACCATATATGCCTAGAAGATGCAGTGGTCATCACCAATGAGAAACATCATTTTAAACGCAAAGTACGTGAAGCCCTTGAAATCATCAAACACCCCCACAATCTGAATAGAGATGGGGGCCTAGAAATCAGCAGAAATTGGACCCATAGTCTTTCCCACTAATATGCTCCTCCTCTCTATTGATGTTGGTCATCTCCCTTCCCTTTTAACCTTCTACATGTGTTCCCTTCTTCCCTCTAACCTTCCCTTCATATTCCTCATCCTTGTACCCTTCATCATCTCCTGCCCCCCCCCTCTTGCCGGTCATCTTCTGCTCCTCCCTGATTATACTCTCCTTGACCCTTACCTTACCCTTACCTTTACCCTTTGGTCAAACCTCTTTGATCCTTTGTGGGCCCCCTTAATATACTATTAAATTTGAACCCTTTAATTATTCTTATATACCCCCCCTTTCCTTATTTCATTAGCATCTACCCTTGAGTCACCTTCTTACATTAAACTAATCTCCTCATCCCCCATTACAATTAACATTAATAAAGTAAAATACATTTGATACAACCACCTTAATTGGTAGGGTTAACATTATAGCCTTAGAATTAATTAACATAATCCCTTCTCTTTTCATTTTAGCTAAATCTTTTTATCCATATTTCTTGATAGAACCTATCATCCCTTGATTAATATAAATATCACCTTAGTTTATAATTTTAAAATAATTTTCTAGGTACTTTTTCATCAAAATAAAAATTTGATAATATGCAACCTAATAAACATTATTAGGATTTGTAAGATATATATTATATTAATATATATGAAGTTGCATATTATTTAATATCTAAAGCTTATCTCCCCCCTTTTTAAGAACCTATTATTCCCTTGATTAATAAATTTAAAATATCACCTTAATATATGATTATAAAATAATTTATTAGGTACCTTTTATCTTAAATACATAAATTTTAATTTAATCACCCTTTATTTTATATTATTTTATTAGCTTTATACTCTAGTTTATAAAAATTAGCAAGAATAAAAAATCAACAAATTTTTTTTAAGAAACTAAGAAGTTCATATAGGTAATAAATAATTTTATAAACTAAATATTGCATTAATCATTTTGATTTCATTTTGAGCTGGTCGGCTGTTTTTGTTTTCATTTCTCCTACTCAACCCTATTTATTAAACCTTGATCTTTTCTCTTCTTTGCAAAACTGTCCTGATGATGGGTCTAGATCCAGACTCGAAACGTAGACTAAAAATGACAACTGTGGTTATTTCGATCCTTACACTTGAAAAACTACACCACAGAAACCTCCAATCTACCAATAGTCCTATTTTTCCTCTCTACCCAAGGCCCTACTAGATTGTGTGGTAACATTACAATTTACCCTACAAAGGCCAATCACCTTGTCAGCAATCCTCTTCCTTTTGAGGAAGTTAAAATAGAATATGGACCTTTCCTTCCTGTCTTGAATCCATTGAAGATAAGGGTGGACCTTAACACCCCTGACAATATATTCCTCACCTCTACAAACTATCATCTCCAACTTTTCAACCTCCTCCAAAAAGGTAAGATGATGGAGATCTTTCTCCATAAATATGTGAATCTCCTCAAGCTTATTCCTAACTACCCATAACTCCTTTCATAGCCATGGGCCATCATCTACCCCCAACCTCACATGGACTTAGCAATGCAACCTCCCACAACATAATCCATATTGAGCTTCTGCTAGATTAGAGGAGAGGTTCCAAAATATTTGGACTAGAGTGCAAAATACTATTGACTGCAAATGAGATACAATCCACTTGAGTAATGAACAAAGAGAAAAAACAATCACATCTCCCAAAGAAATCAAAGCATGAATAGAAAGGTGATTAGACAACATCTTTCAACACCTGAACAACCCGAACTCTACATGAAAATGAGATACCCTCTCGAAGTCCATAAAATTAGTCAAATCTAGCTGACAACTTATTACACCCCTATCTATATTTGGTTTAGGTGAACCGACTACAATAGTCGAGCCATTTTTACTTCCAATTGAGATCCAAGATCTAGAGTTAGTTTTTACAATGACACCAAGCCTACTTCTCCAAACGACTAATCACAAAGCTTATGCCTCCAAGAAAAACCACCTACCTGTTGACCTTTGTAGCTCTAAAGGTACTTCTAGACTTGTGTCCTTACTAGAAGGACCTTGATTTGCTTCTTTAGGAGCTTGCATACGACATGTAGAGTGTGCAAGTAAATTGCACACATGCGAATGTGTTGCATGTGATAAGCATGAGATGTGCATGTAAACGAGGCTAAATTTATGACTTGTACTTGAGTTAAAGTAGAGAAAGCTAAAGATAGGATAATTAACTAAAGTAAAGTTGCTTATCTTCAGTTAACTTGACGAGCTAATTTTGGTAATCAATCTTAGCTTAGGAAAGTTATAAATCCAGCCTAAACTAAGGGCCAAAGACACAACAACAACACAAGATTGAGAGAGGCTTCTCAATGAACGTGTGTTGGGTCCAAGAGAGTGCCATGAGGCTAGTGATCAGTTTTGTAATCTGTGTTTTCTTAGTTGGGCCATTATCCCAAGACGAGAGCCCAAATAAGCTATGTGATTAATTTATTAATGAAGTATTGATTGGGAAAAAATATGTTTGTGTATGTGATTCAATTCAAGTAATTTTGCTTCTGCTAAATATTTTTTTGGGTTAGGAACTTAGCCATGTATTCGTTCAATTAATAATTGTTGGGAACTTAATACTAGGTATTGGGTTCGTAAAATTTAACATCGTATCAAAGCCCCAACTCTGAATCGATCTCGAAATTACAAGTGATGGGTTTGTATCGGATCATGGAAGCCGACCTCTTTGGGATCATACAAACAAGATTTTTTATAAGGTGGTGAAACATTTTTTTTCGAAACAATGAATCTTTTTTACAAGCGATTACTTTTTTTAAGAGCAAAAAAAAATGTAAAAAAAGGGGATGATATTTTTAAGAGAAATAAAAAATTAGAAATGTGAGAGGGCTTGTGTTGGTGGCTGACAGTCGGGCTAGCCAACTGCCAGTAGCAATCGCCTCCAAGACAACTGACAGCCAGTTGGGCACAAACCACAGGCCACCCGACAACAAAAAAGGGGGCCGAGAGAAAGGCGCTACATATGGAGGCAAAAGACAAACAATCGAGGCCAAAGCAGTAGATGTTTCAAAATTACAAGCCAACATGATGGCAAGGAATAAAGAGAATTTTTCTCTTGTTGTAAAAGTAAAGTAAAGGGAAGTGGGGGATTTGCTTTTATGATTGACATGAGAAAAGTGAAGTGCTTTGTGTGTCACAAAATGGGTCACTATGCAAGATAGTGTCCATACAAGGAGGAGGAGGAGGATTAGGTTGTTGCATCAACATCAACTGAGATTCATGACTTTACAAAGAAATTTGAAAAAGAATCTTCTCTAGTTGTCTATCTTTCTGACAGTAGTATTGTTGTGTATCACGACAGTGGGTTATGGCTAGCTAATAAGAGAGTGTCCAATCACATGACGGGGATGAGGTAATTGTTCCACAGTATTTCATAGATAGGCTCAGACTGCAATGTGTTTTGTGGGACTAGTACCATGCATGCAATAAATGGGGTTGGAAGTGTCAGATTTCAGCTAGAGTCAGCAGAATTTCTGGAGGTGATCGAGATGTTGTATGTTCTAGGTTTGATGGTACATGTGCTCTCAAATCTCAGTATCATCCTTGGAGGATGTTGGATATAGATTTTTTGTTCTGGGATGGATAGGTGCTTCTATATTCAGAAGGAGCGACCTTGAAATAAGTTGTAGTGCTTGGCATCAGACAGGGGCAATCATACAAGTTGCTGCAACAACCTATGGGTATATCCGAGGGGATCTTGGATACAAGATCAGTGCCAGTTGTTTAGAGGGAGTAGGTGGCGAGGAAGATTGATTCTTCAAGCACTGCCAAGAGCCTCACTTGGTATGATATGACATTGTTAGATGCTCAGGGGCAAGATCCTAGGAGCATGGTTGAAAGGAACAAGTCTTCATATCATATTCCGAAGTAGGTAGCAGGGAAGTATTCTAGTTCAAAGGGAGTGGCTATAACAACAAATAATGTAGTGGTATTGGAGACAGATCCAAGTGGAGGTTCTTCCAGAAGTACCTCCTTCGCTAAGAGGGACGGTTGAGCTTTGTAGCTCGGAAGGTACTTCTAGTCTTGTGTCTTGAGTAAAAGTATCTTGCTTTGCCTCTTTAGGAGCTTGCATGCGACATGTAGAGTGTGCAAGTGAGTTACAAAAAAAAATAACAAGCAAAAAAAATTCCCATAATAAAATGTTGGAACACCTAATCCTCATGGGTAGGTGTGGAATATGAAAAGTCACAATGGAGTCCAAGTGACCTTGGAATATGAAACCAAGAGTCACACCTTTGTACTATAAATGTACATCTTTGTATAATGGAAAATAAGAAAGCCTCACGCTTATCTTTCATTGTGTGTTTAGTCTCTTGTGTATGTTATTCTCCTCATACACCATGTGTGTGCTTTAACATGGTGTTTAACATGGTATCAGAGCGGGCGATTGCTGGCCTTGCTCCAAATTGAGTGAGCCATTTGTGTTTATGGCCTGTGCATATCTGCAAAATTGTTGGTTTTTTTGCAACACTCAAAGTTTTTGAAGCAGTTTTTGACGCCATTCAAAAGTGTTTTGAAGAAAGAGCAGCACTCAGAAATTGGTTTGAAGGAGGAGTAGCACTCAGAAATTGGCAGCATTGTGCATCTGAAGGTTTTCTCACTAATTTTCTCTGCATTTTCTGCCTTTAATTCTGCCTTTGAAGAGCTGCTAGAATATTGTTTACAGTGAGGTTTTGAAGAAGTTTTTGGTTTTACTGCAAAAGAATTCTGAGTTTCTACTGGATTTTCTGCTGCTATAATATTCTGAAAAGTCTTGAGTTTTTTGTAAATATTCCTGAGCTTCTGGATTACATATTTTCTGCTGCTGGACTACTGAAATTTTTTTTTGAGTTGTTTTCAAGTATTCTGGAATCTCTCTCTGCTGTTTTAAAAAAAATAAATAAATAAAAAATAATAAAAAATAAAAAATAAAAAATAAAAATTTCGGCAACCCATACGCTCAGTCCTCACCAACTGCATACGCTTTCATATACCCAACCTTACACCTCTCCTCCCTCATACAACGCCGCTCCTCCACCTACATCCCCAAACTCCATTCCTACAGCATCACTCGGCCTTTTGGCCTTACCGCTCGGCCTGCGCCTCTACTCACAGATCCGCTCTCCCCTTCATTACATAGTCCCCTTGCTTCACTTCTCCCTGCGCGCACACAACCCACTACTCTGCTTACCTCACCCCCTCTCCAATCAATGCTGCTACAACGCCCACTAACTCTGTATCCCAACGCCACTACTCCCTTCCTCGCTGTATACCCAACGCACCGCTCACTCTGCGCCTTATCCTCACCTCCATCCACATACACCACGACTCTTACAACCCCACGGCCTGCACACTCGACACCCCTCTTACGCCTTTCCCACTCCACTTGCTAACTCCGCCCTCGGCCTCTCGGCCCTACGCTCTCCCTCCGCTCAAGCTCCCTCCCTCCGCCATCGACATTCTCTCTCTTTCCAAACTAATACCGCCTCCATATTTGAATAATACCACCTATCTCTTTTAAATTCGAATTTTTAAATCCGCCCCTCCTTTTCAAATTAAAATTCCTCCCAAAAATTTTTAAATTCCCTCCTCCATTTTATTCGATCCCCTCCCTTCTAAATTCATTCCAACTTTCTCATTTTAATTTTTTTTTTATTTAAAAATAAAAAATAAAAAAATCTAATTTAAAATACTTCCCCCAACAAAACACATTCCCATTTATTCCTCTCCATTAATAAAACCCCCCACCATTTTAATAACCCCCCTCACCCATTATCCCTCTCCCTTTTTATATTTCCCATTCCCTAATTAAAATTCCCTCCTCCTCTTATTTTTAATTAATTCCCCATCATTTCCATTTTTAATTAATTAAAAAAAAAAAAAAAAAAGCAGAGAGAGAGGAAGAGAGGAAGAACAGCAGAAAAAGAAAATGACATATGAGCACATGGACTATACATAGAAGAAATTGAGATTTACATTTTTTGTGGCATATACATAAGGGTGATTTTATGAAGAATTGACATTCGAAGACAAGTTTGCCATCATTGAAAACAGCGATTTGAAGAAGAGAAATCAGCTGCCCCAAAGGCCTTTTGCACAAGTATTTTTGCTGCACATTCATACAAATATTTTGCAGAAATATTGTATTGTATTAACATTGTATTGTGAGCAGACATTGCTTCTTCATAGTTGCAATCAGTGCTTGAGTTGTTGAAAAATTGTTGATTGCCCTCCATCATTTGAGGAGCAGATTTTGTACTTTGAGATTTCCATAGTTGGAAATTCTTTTGAGTCATTTGTATTTCTTGTTGCATCACATTGTAAACGGGTGCATTTTCGGTTGTAGCCGACACCCTTTCATTTTTTGAGCCTAAGTTGTTGAAAATGGCCAAAATCAATGAGGCATTAGAGTTGTTGAATAACCTCATTCATTCAAATGTTGATGACATGATAAAAATGAGCAAGGATGCTCTTTGTAACATTCAAATTTGTTTGCTATATGCACATGAAAAGATTGAGTTTTACAGTTGGAATCTCAGCTTCAACAAGACGAACTTTAGCAAAAGAGTCACCATTCTGAACCTATTTCTGTTCAGAAGATTAAGAAGGACTCTCATCAGAAGAAAGAAGACAAAGTTGCAGTTGATTCCCATTCAGTTCCTTGTACTAGAGCAGATGTACATGCAGATGCAGCAGCTCAGCCTGCACTTCTCAAGCCCATCATCAGACCTTGGGAAGAGCTTGTCCACAACAAGCACCGAACTGGTCTTGGATATGACAAGAATGTGTCCTTTCATATTCCAGACTACACAAAGCCCATCAAGTTTCAGAGTGTCGGATTCATGTATGACAGTTCACCTGCAGCTGTTCCAAATCCTGTTCCACTTCCACAACAGATTGAGAAATGCCAACACTGTGATCGAGTTGGCCATATGAAAGATCACTGTTTTGATCTTCATCCATGCAAGCACTGTGGTCAACACACTCATTCTTCACACAGATGCTTCAGAAACAAGCCTCAGCCTCCTGTAAGAACCAAGATTCATCTAGGATGGATCGCTTCTTGGCAATGGGCATCAGCAGCCAAGAAGATGTTTAAGTCGCATATCAGAACATGTTCTAGAATATTGAGCAAACTTGCAGTTGAGTTTTCGCCATCATCTCACCTTGTCCCTGACAGGGGGGAAAATGGTGGTCATGTACAAGCTTCGACGACAGATCAAGCGAGCCTGAGCCACAATCTCTCATTCCATGTTCAGAGTTGTAGCCAGAGTTCAAGCGAGCCTAAGCCACAATTCGTCATTCCAGATTCAGAGATGTAGCCAGAGACACGGATGCCCATGAGCATGCCTTCGGTTGGTGGAAAACCTTAAACCATCATCTTTGGTTGGTGGACAACCTAAAACCACCACAGGTAGTAGACCTCCCTTCTTTTAGGTCAAAGGTCTCCCTTTCATATATGAGGAACACTTCCTCTAGCAGAAGCCTTCAACTTCTTGCCAGCATTGGTTGAGTTCCAGGAAATGCTTCAAAGCATTCCAGAGTTGTTGGTAATCCTAAAACCATCATAGGTAGTAGACCTCCCTTCTTTTAGGTTGAAGGTCTCCCTTTTTTATGAGGAACAATTCCTCTAGCAGAAGATTTCAGTTTCTTGCCAGTTTTGGAAGAGTTCCGGGAACTGCAACAAGTTTTGCGTTCCAGTGTTTGTGGTCATCCTAAAACCAGCTCTTTTTTCCAACATTTCAGAGAGTTGATTTAGCCCAAGTGCTGCCATGTATACTTTGCAGATTTGTATTACAACTCTTTTCTTGGACTCACACATACCACTTCGGATTAAGGGGGGATGTTGGAACACCTAATCCTCATGGGTAGGTGTGGAATATGAAAAGTCACAATGGAGTCCAAGTGACCTTGGAATATGAAACCAAGAGTCACACCATTGTACTATAAATGTACATCTTTGTATAATGGAAAATAAGAAAGCCTCACGCTTATCTTTCATTGTGTGTTTAGTCTCTTGTGTGTGTTATTCTCCTCATACACCATGTGTGTGCTTTAACATGGTGTTTAACATAAAAGAAGAAAAAAAGAAGAATTTTCTCATATGACACTGTTAGATGCTTAGGCGTAGGATCTTGGGAGCATGGTTGAAAGGAACAGGTCTTCAGATCAGATTCCGAAGTAGGTAGCAGCAAAGTCTTCTACTTCACAGGGAGTGACTACAACAATGGATAATTTGGTGGTGTTGAAAACAGATACCGGTGGAGGAGGCTTTTCTAGAAGTACCTCCCTTGCGAAGAGCGATTATTGAGCTTTGTAGTTTGAAAGGTACTTCTAGTCTTATGTCTTGACTAGAAGGACCTTGATTTGCCTCTTTAGGAGCTTGCATGCGACATGCAAAGTGTGTAAGTGAGTTGCACAAATGTGAATGTGTTGCATGTGACATGCATGAGATGTGTGTAAAGCAAGCTAAAATTATGACTTTTACTTGAGTTAAAGTAGAGTAAGCTAAAGATATGATAGCTAACTAAAGTAAAGTTACTTATATTCAGATAGTTTGACGAGCTAATTTTGGTCGTCATTCTTAGCTTAAGAAAGTTATAAATTCATCCTAAAGTGAGAAGTTAAGACACAAAATCAGCACAAGATTCAAAGATGCTTCTTAGTGAGCGTGTGTTGGGTCCGAGAGAGTGCAAAGAAGCTAGTGATCATTTTTGTAATATGTATTTTCTCAGTTGGGCCATTATCCCATGATGGAGCCCAAGTAAGTTTTGTGATTAATTTATTAATGAAGAACTATTGATTGGGTAGAAATTTGTTTATGTATGTGATTCAGATCAAGTAATTTTTCTTCCGCTAAATATTTTTTGGGTTAGGAACTTAGCTATGTATTCGATTAGCTGCCAAGAATTGAATAGCGGGTGTTGTGTTCGTAAAATTCTAACACTTCCTATTCCACCATTTTAAAATTTTCGCTAGTAATCCAATCCATAGCTTGGAGAGAGGAAGCCATCCAATCCTAATGTTTACCATGCTAAACACTAAGATTAGGAGTATAGGCCAGTGTTGCGAACATCCTGATAACATCCCAATTTTATATCGAAATCACGATTTTTTGGCCTAGCCGACGTTTATCGATTTTTATCAATATTTTCATGGTATCTTGATTTTTCCAATGTTTGCCGATTTTTACCGATATTTTCCTGATTTTTACGATTTTTTGGTTTTCCGGACCCTTGCCGATTTTAACCCGATGCAGATATTTGCAACATTAGTATAGACCATACAAAATATTTCAACCAAGCCTAGATCAAAAGAGTGAACCAAACATAATAGCGAGATGAGATACATCAACTTGTGGATTACATAAGGGTTCCATGCCTTCAATAGCCAAGCTAATTTGCGTATTCTCCTTTTCTACATATTTTTCCAAGAGAGTGCAATGAGGTTGTTTATCAGTTTTGTAATATGTAGTTTCTCATTTGGGCCATTATCCCATGATGGGAGCCCAAGTAAGTTTTGTGATTAATTTATTAATGAATAACTATTGATTGGGCATAAATTTGTTTATGTATGTGATTCAAATCAAGTAATTTTGCTTCCGCTAAATAGCTTTTGGGTTAGGAACTTACCTATGTATTCAGTTAGCTACCAAGAATTGAATATCGGGTGTTGGGTTCATAAAATTCTAACACTTCCTATTCCACCATTTTAAAATTTTAGCTAGCAATCCAATCCATAGCTTGGAGAGAGGAAGCCATCCAATCCTAACATTTACCATGCTAAGCACTAAGATTAGGAGTATAGACCATACAAAATCTATTAACCAAGCATAGATCAAAGAGTGAACCAAACATAATAGCAAGAAGAGATACATCAACTTGTGGATTACGTAGGGGTTCCATGCCTTCAATACCCAAGCTAATTTGTGTCTTCTCCTTTTCTACATATGTTTCCAAAAGAGTGCAATGAGGCTAGTGATCAGTTTTGTAATATGTATTTTCTTAGTTGGGCCATTATCCCATGATGGGAGCCCAATTAAGCTTTGTGATTGATTTATTAATGAAGAACTATTGATTGGGCAAAAATTTTTTTATGTATGTGATTCAGATCAAGTAATTTTGCTTCCACTAAATATTTTTTGGGTTAGGAACTTAGCTATGTATTTGGTTAGTTGCTAAGAATTGAATATCAGGTGTTGGGTTCATAACATTCTAACACTTCCTATTCCACCATTTTAAAATTTTCGCTAGCAATCCAATCCATCGCTTGAAGAGAGGAAGCCATCCAATCCTAATGTTTACCATGTTAAGCACTAAGATTAATGTTGGATGGTGTTGTCATTGATGTGAACCCATGGAGTTGACTGGGTTTGACTTTGACCAAAACCACCAGTCATTGATGTCGAATGGATAATGAATGCTTCTCAGTAATTGTTAGATTACATCTAGATAGCAGCTGCAATGTTGGATGGTTGAAAACCCAAGTCCTAGGGTTTGATTTCTCTGGACTGAGGATGTACCCCGACTTTTTCGAGGTTTTTTGAAGAGTTAAAACATTGAGTTTGGCTTGGATATCTATGTTATTGGATTCTCCTCGAAGAGATATTTCCGATGGTATGTGGTACGCCACGCGGTTCCTCCTGGTTAGAGAGATAAGTGAGTTTGAAGGTAAAAACCCCAATTGGTGGGCTAAAACCCCATAAGAAGGTGACTTGGCACATTTCCATTAGTTGTAGGCACCTAAAATTAATATTAAGGGTTTCTTGCCATACTTTGTGGAGGTACTATCCTAATGAAGGTCTTCACGCCACTATGCACCCATATAACTCCTACATCTCGTTAAGAAGCCTAATCTATTTAGGTAGTGCATCTCCCTTTGGGCATAAGAAAACAAAATACAAAATATTTATCAATTAGAATTAACAATTAATAATGTGTTAAAATCCTAAATGTCTCCTTCAACGTTCATTATAGAAGCCCCTCTCAACTCTAAAAAAGAAAGCTCATATATCCTCCAAAACAAGTCATCGTGGCATTTTCGCTATAACTTTGTTTCTATGAAGCTTCAGAAGCTAAAAAAAACCCATTTGAGCCGAAATCCTGATGAACCTCGTGACCAAATTTCAGATCTTGGTTTGCTATATTTTCGAAGATATGATCTAAGGAAGTTAGGGTTTTTGCAGGCTCCCGAATTCCATGTCAAACAGGTGACCTTGGGAAAATTGTCATAACTTTCTCTCTGAGCATTGGATTCAAATTTCTTAATAAGTGACAAAAAGAGGATGGGATGTAGTTTGTTGGGTATCATTTTCAGGGCCAAAGGTTGGTACAATGACACATGGCACTTCGTACAAGTTCTCTCTACTGAACTAGTCTATAATCAGGTCATCATGGGAGATTGGGCATAACCTTTTCTTGAAGAATCCAATCTTGATCAGACTTGTGTGGTTGGAAAGAGGACTCCGAAGGATACCACAGGACGAAACTTCAGACCTTGGAGATCTGAAATTACATATATACAACAGATTCAATATTGAGCTCCCAGAAGGCAACAAAAAGGTATGTTATTTATCCATTCGTGCTAGGTGTTGGGTCTAGTTTATTTCAAGGGTATGTCACAGAATTTAAACAACGTTCTTACATATACGCTGGTAGCTCTCTAGGGACAAAGTTTGAGAGCATTGATTGCAAGGCATCAGGATGACCTGAGGCACCTTGGGTTATGACATCATTTAATAGCAGTGCTAGATAGTTGCTGCATTGTGTGCAGCCTAATACAATGACGGAAATGATACAACATTGATGAATATTCATTCATGAGCAGTGTGATGACAGTGCTTTGAAGACTATTCATTTGTGAAGTAACATTTTGTGGTAGCTAGTAGTTAGACAGTGATTTGCAGTGATAGTGATATACGGTGTGCAGTGAGAGTGATACAGTGATAGCTTGATGTGCAACTTTGTGCAGTGATCAATTTGTGGGAACAGTGATAAGTGGCTACCAGGATTCAATATTTATTCAACATCTTCCTTACAACTATTCTAAATTGATTCAGAGTATAGGGGGTCCAGTGTGAAAATTGTGAAACGTGATCTACCGACTCTTCTAGGTGATCGGAGTCACCTTCAGGTTGTGTCCTGAGAACACTTCAAGGCAGCAGGGTGGTGCTAGGGCAAGTTGTGGCTTGCACAGGTTGTTGTGGCATCCATTCAGTTGTGGCTGATAAACTGACAGGGCAGCAAAGCATCCTTTCAGACAACAACTGGAAACAGAGTGTTGGGGCATTCATCAGGTTGTGGCCTGATCTACAGGTCGTTGTGGCGTCTTTCTGGTTGCAGCAGCATATTAGGGTTTAGTAGCATCCTATAGGTTGTGGCTTGTGAATTAGGGGGTTGACGCATCCCTCAATTGTATCTTAAATCTTCATTTAACTAATATTTCTTTTAAAGGGAGAAGAAGACAATTATTAGAGAAGCATTCGGTGGTTTTGACCCAGAGGGTGTTTTCCACTTAAAAATATATGTGTCTACCGTTTTATCTTTCTGCATTGTTGTATGGTGTTGTTTACTGTTGATTATTATTTATAATTGTTGAAGAAGAACATTGATAATAATTGAAGAATAACTTGTGCTCTGAAAAGGATTAAAAAGTGCTAATTGCTAAGAAATATTGATTCACCCCCACTCTTAGTATTTCCAACAATTAGGAGTATAGACCATACAAAATCTATCAACCAAGCCTAGATCAAAAGAATGAACCAAACATAATAGAAAGACGGGATACATCAACTTGTGGATTATATAGGGGTTCCATACCTTCAATACCCAAGCTAATTTGTGTCTTCTCCTTTTCTACATATGTTTCCTTCATATCTAGCTTAACCCCACTAGAATTTCCTGATGGCGACAACGGATCCCCTTGAAGGAAGAGGACACAAGTCCTACTTACTCTTCTTCAAACTAGAAGCCCAAACTACCATAAATTTAGCATTTAGAGAACGAACTACTTCTTTGATAGTGTCATCACTTTTACAACAATTGCTGGCAATGTTCTCTAGAGGAGATATATCATGATATTTCCTTCTCCTATGACATATATTATCCCTTCCTTCAATACCAAGACCAACTTGGCCTCTAGATGAAATATGCTCTCTAGCACCATGAGAAACCACTAAAAACTTGAACCCAATCACCCACCATATGACATGTGTCACATATAGCAAAGGTTGAATAATTACAAGCAAACCATCCTCACCACTTGCATCCTTAATCAAACCTACACATGTAAAATTACCTAAGCTCATGGTCATACTATCTCCTAGCAATGCACCCACGATTTTACCATCACATAGTGTTGTACCCATGTATATATTGTCCTCTCATACATTTGTACAACATTCTTACCTCTCCCTATTTCCATTCCTACCTGATCTATCACCATTCCCATGGATAACCATCATTCGAGTGTTTCATGTGATCCACTCCAAGTCAATTCCCTTAATAAAATCGATTTCTTTTACATAATAAATTTGCATACGAACAACCCTAGAAACTACTCATTCACCATGAGTATAAGCTGAAAATAAAATCTACAAACATATATAAAGTTTGGACAACAAAGTACACTTCATATATACATAGTTTTTTGTTAGAAACACATAACAACAACTTATCACATAGAGGTACAAGATAGTTCTTCAAGCTTATCATCAACTAGGACACTATGATGCTCTCCAAATCATAGCTAGAGTATCCACAACATGTTAGCATCACACCAATTGTCAAACACTTGCCACCAACTCTTTCTAGCTAGTAATCATTCCCAACCAAAGTTGGTTCCTCCACAGTTGGTAAGCATACACACTAGAAAGTCCTCTTTGTGTTATGAATAAAATATATATAAAATAATATAAATATAAATAATGATGATAATTGTAATAGTGATTAGTTATTAGTAATTAGTACTGAAGAGGCATGTCTAAATCGGACATGACCTTCCATGAAGATGTACCTGCCTAGGGTATATAAGCAAGCCCTCACTCTCATTTGTAATACCATTCTCATTCATACATTTTAATATATATTTTTGTATCCTAAATGTTGATATTTATATTCCAAGTCTTCTCGAGTATTTAACTTGAACTACAAACTTTTTTCGTTACATTGGTATTAGAGTTGTCCAATCCTCTAACAGCTCAACCACTGCACAGAGCCATGTTCTCTGATTCGGGTCTTTGGCTGTCCAAAATCTTCAAATTGGACATTTGAAAAAAAATAATATCAATCAAAAGATTAAAAAAAAACAATATACAAAAAAATATATATTAGGAAAAAAAGAAAAAAGAAAAATCGGATCTATAATATATATATATATATATATATATTATTTACAAAAAGAAATATTATTAAAAAAAAAAATTTAAAAATATATGAAGTCATAAAAAAATAAGAAAAAAAAATGTAAAAGATTTAAAATTCTAAATAAATAAACAAAACAAAACAAAAAAATTATTACCTAGTTGTCACAGGAGCCATCATACTGTAGGAGGAACCACTATCTGAGTTGGGCAGCACAGCTGCAGACCACCAGTCCAACGCATCGACAACCGACGTCGTTGGGTTGTCCGTAGCACAGCCACAAACCACCATCGCCTAACCACCTGCACCGCTATAATCGGGCCACTCGACTATAGCTATCGTCCATTGTTAGGCCAACAGTTTCACATAGAACCAGCACAACAAATCGTCATGCTTACAGCATAATCCCCTGCATTTTTTGCCTTCAAACGCGACCAACCATCATGCTACCAACCACCACCATCTCCCATAGATGGTTGCGCTGCACCAAATAGCCGGCCCATTGTAACTAACTGCACGACCATTGGTCTTGCCAATCTAGCTTCAGTTTTCAAAATCAATATCATAACTAAGAAACTCTGAAACGTTTCTGATAGAAAAAAATACAGTGTCAACAGCCGCAAACATCTGCTATGCTGCCATTTGTTTCCACGCCAAAACCATCCAATCACTCTGCATACATTAAAAGGGAACTCGACCTTCGTGTGCAAATGCCATTCCTGAAACATGCCATGCAATAACTCATTTGCCCAATCAAGTAAACGAAACAGGTTGCAATTTGTGTTGCAATTGGTTAGTTAAACCATCGCTAGCCACTGAAGCACTACTAAATTTGCTACGTTGGAGGATATTTCTTGTTGAATGAATCGCTACCACCCATGAATTGTGACTTTTGAAATCTACCCTTTAAAATTCATCCGACACATAAATATATTTTTCTTAAATGAGATAGTTGTAGCCATATAGTGGATAGAATTCTTTTAATTGATCACCACCAAACTATATAAAATACAAGCATTATATTGTATAAAGGGTAGTTGATTAAAAGATATATTAAACAAATACATTGCATACTTTAAAAGTGTCATTATTAAATAATAGTCAAAGAAAGAGTAAAAGAGAATACCCTATATAATAAAGTATTAAAAGAAAAATATTACGATAATTTATGGATGGCAAAAATGGAGTCTAATTCAGAATTGAAGTAAAAATGGAGACCAGTAAAGAAATATTTTCCTAAAACTTTTAGTATATGTGTCAGTGCGCTATTTAAAATCAAAGGATCACTTGCAGGAAATGATGTTATCATCTCTATTGATCCTACTCAAAATAATAATTATGTTAGTACTAAATGTGCTAACCGATAAGTGATTCCTGAATCAAATATAATTGAAATGAAATTTGTTGACACAAGTGACAAACAATACGACATAAGCAATTGAAAACCAAGTATTGGAGACTACACTTTTGTCTCGCAATTCACCATTAAAACCTTATTTTCTGACAATACTGATATAATTTCGCATTTGCCCTTGATCGAATCACTAGGGTCTTTTATCCTAAATATGAAAAAGAAGTTTTTGAAATTTTCATACAAAAAGAAAAAATAACATTACAGGCTATTACAGTGAAGCTAGATTCCATAACACCAGAAGATATGCAAGATATCGCAAAAGTAATTTCCCAAGAAAGTAAAAAAGTAATACAAAATATGCAAAAAGAAATTGACAAAATCACCATTGACAAAAACAAAGAAGTTACTCTCCTTAAGGCCCACAACGAGAAATTATTGACGCAAACTAAGAAACTTAAAAATGACAAGAAAATATTGCTGGAAGAATTTAACACAGAAAACATATCGAAGTCTTCATGTTGAGATTTCTTGAGTGATGGGGTAGCATCAGATGTGCTCTAGCTCCCAAAATTTGTGGAGGGACTAGACTATGAGATCTCCAATACCCATAAAGGGATTTGGGAAATTTCATCCGGTTTGGGAGATAATTAATTAATTAATAATTTTAATTATGGACCCTAATTCTAACTTAGGAAAATAAAATTGTTAAAGGTAATTAATTAAAACATGTGATGAATTTTTCTTAAGTCACACGGATCAAGCTTTCTTTTAATCTTATCCTTTGATTCAAGATCCGATCATGGTCGTTGGTTTCCCAACAAGAGAGTATAAAGGAAAGGCTTAGGGTCATTTGGAAAAGACACACAGAGTCGGAGCACTGAGGCCTAAGCTGGAATTCTAGGGCATGGTTTGCTAAGAATTTCCAAAAGTGTTTCAGCTACAAAGAGGGGTAGTTTAGGCAAAGGGGATGGTCTGATCCCAGTGCCTAGAATCAACAAGAGGCAGAGAGCAGCTTCCAGAGGCAGCGCAAAGAAGCAGAGGCAGCAACAGCAGAGAGGGCAGCAGCTGCACAGGGTAGGGGAAGCTTCAGCTACACAGTCCCTTCTGAGGCAGCACTGGTCAGTCGGGGACCCATCTGGGTTACACAGAAACCCTCAGGGGCAATGTAGTGTCTGCGTCACCCATTCTAGAGTTACGCAACCCTCTCCAGGCCAATGCAGAGGCTGCAAAGGCTGACGCAGGGGCTTCAGGGGCAGCACTGGGTTTCTAGGGCCAAGGTCTGGCTGAGTCTTGTAAATCCCATTTGAGGGTGTGGATCAGTCAACGTTTTGGATTCAGAACAACAGGATAGCTGCAGATCTATATTTTTCTCTGTCGGGCTTACCAGTGTGGTGCCCAGATTTCCTGTATTCAGAAATACTACTTAATAATAAAACCCTCCAAAAGCCAGAAGACCGGTTTTCCCGCATTGGTTTTTTCCGGGGACTATTGTCCATAAAATCTTGTGTCACTTTGTCTATTATGCATGTACTTTTCTGTTTTAGATTTGAATCGGTGAAATTATGTTATGTGTTTACTTCGATGTTAATCTGAAGATTTCAACATTAATAACTTGCTTAAGTAGGAGAAGCATAACCAGATCTAACATTAGATTTTTGCATAAGTAACATTAAAAAATTTTCACATGGTATCAAAGAAATTGCAGATCTAGCAGGGTCACCAACACAAGACTGAAAGATCTTGCTGTAGAAAGCAGCAGAAAGAGCAGCAGAAAGCCAGATCTGAAGGGACAACGCAGTTTCAGAAGGAGTAGAGTCACGCAGAGGTCAGAGTGACGTAGTCCTATGCTGTCTCCATGCAGGCCCACGTACTTACTGCACAGAGGCAGCGCTGCGACTGTCTGCTCATGCAGAGGCCAGCTAGGGTGATGCAGATCTGAAGCTGTCTATTTCAGAAGTGCCAGAAGAAGAGCTGCAGAGCTTCAGAAGTTGCTGGTGGGGTTAAATTTCTGAAGATTCTGAATTTAGCCTAAGCACTGGGAGATAAAGAGCGGGAGGAGATCAACTTCTCAAAGAGTTTCTAGCCAAAGAAACCTGCAGATCGGTCAATAGATCATAGAGCGCTGAATCGTTTGATTTGGCAGATTTCCAAGAGAGGAAATCAATTGTCAAATGGAGTAGAGGGTGCCTGTTTCGCCAAAGACCCTAGATCCAGATCTCTAGCACAGAGAGGAGGAGCTCCGACAGATTTTCTAAGTAGATGTCACCTCACGGACTACGTGATCAAGATATGTTGGATGGCCTGTCCAAATTTGCAGTCTGGAAGGCCAGAATCCTAGTAGTCTTGGAGGCATATTGTCTAAGAGACCATGTAGAATAGGTCCTGACCACGCTGACTGATGCAAATATCCTAAATAAGCATCAGGAAGCTGCGGCACATGCCAAGCAGCTCATAATGGATGGAGTCAAGGACCATATTATTCCACATATAGCTGAGAAGGAAACAGCTAATGAGATGTGGAAGGCCTTAACAGCCCTATATGAGGGGAAGTTCGTCTAGAGGAAGATTCTTCTGGAGACTCAGCTGCGGTCATTCATGATGACCAAGGGGGAAGACATGGAGCACTTTCTCTTCAGATTACAAGAGATCAAAGACAAGTTGACTTCCACGGGAGCAAAGGTGGAGGATGATGTGATGGTAAGGACTGCACTCAATGCGGTCATAGAAGAGTGGGAAACCTTTGCCCAAAGTGTCTTGGGCAGAGCAGACCTTCCTGACTAGGACAAATTGTGGGCAATCATGCGTCAAGAAGAACTCCGCAAATTCACCAAGAAGCAGTACAACACGGGATCCACTAAGATGAAGAAGGAAGATGAAGAGGATGAAGCCTTGGCATCAAAGAGGCAGCAAGGGAAGAAGAAGCGGGATCTGTCAAAGATCAAGTGCTTCCAGTGTGGCGAACTAGGACATTTTGCCAGCAATTGTCCTAAGAAGAAGAAGGACAAGGAAGCTTCTTCTCCCAAGGCTGTTGTGGCAGACGATCGATCAGAAGACGATGCAGCCATGAGCGCTCATGAACCACGAAAGTGGAGCGACATAAATCTGTAGAACAGCTACAAAGTGGGGGTAGGATCCTTGAGAAACTCATCTCTTGGATCACATCCGAGTTACGGGAGCCTTAAGACAGTAGCGGGACAAGTAGAGCAGTTGGTGCACAGAGTCATGGATGAAGCAGAGGCAGATCTGAAGGATGAAAGGAGCAGCGCAATGCAGATGCAGCAACAGCGTAGGGGCTGATGTGACTTCAACAAAGGTGCTTACGCAGAGCAAAGTTGCAGCAACATGGACACTTCAGGAGGACAGCGCAGCGCAACAGTAGCGTGAGAGATTTCAGCACAAGGGGCTAATGTGACTTCAGCAGTGCAGAGGGAGTCTGCTTACGAGTGCAGAGTTGTAGCTATGCATCATAATCTAGATGACAACACAGATTATGAGCTGATGGAGCTTCAGTGATGAGGATGCAACCTAACTGACTTGCCTGTCAAAGATTGGGCAGGAGATTCAGTTGCTTCTCTCAGCAACTGAAGATGCAGTGCAGAGGACAGCATGGATGTAGCAGATTGAGAGGGAGCTACAGTACATATGTGGCAGTGGTAGTGGTAGCGTCATGGGCAACAATACAAAATAGCAGCAGCAGCACAGTGATGAAGGGCAGCAGGTCCAGCATCAGTGCAGAGACCCACACCAAAGATTAGTGCAGAGCTTCGAGGTGAAGCAGAGTTTGTACTATAAGACATTCGAAACAAAAAAAGAGATCAAGCCTTTCCATCAACAAGCTTTTAGGACAAAGCTTTTTGAGGAAGAATGCAATGTTATGAATAAAATATATATAAAATAATATAAATATAAATAATGATGATAATTGTAATAGTGATTAGTTATTAGTAATTAGTACTAAAGAGGCATTCCTAAATGGGCATGACCTTCCATGAAGAGGTACCTGCCTAGGGTATATAAGCAGGCCCTCACTCTCATTTGTAACATCATTCTCATTCATACATTTTAATATATATTCTTGTATCCTAAATGGCGATCTCTATATTCCAAGTCTTCTAAAGTATTTAAATTGAAGTACGAACTTTGTTCGTTACACTTTGGCACCTACACTTACATCAAAAAATGTACACAAAAGAAATAAGATAGTCTTCCATGAACTTCTTCATATATTATGCTCCAAGTAGTCCTAATATTTCTAATGCCACAAACCCTAGGTTTCCTTTCTCACAAGAACCACGCAAATTTGAGCTCTTGTTACTTTCCCAACATTTCTCCCAAACCCTAGCACTTCTCTTCTTAGGGTAAACCCAAACTCTTATGCCTTCCTTATATCAACACAAAAGCCCTGATGCACTAGACAAGAGTGCAAATTGTGTTAGAATCCCATGCACCCCAAGTCTAGTCTATGCTTTACCTTGAAAACATTGACACACTTGAAATGCCTGACTTTAAACTTTTGCGCAATGGAATATACCAGCGATTAAATCAATGTAATGTACACAATAATGAATGCGCATAATGAATGCAAGAAAATCCTAAGGGCTCTCATACCAGGGATAATGGAAATTCATATCCCAGTACAATGTCAAATACTTTTGAACAAACACCTAGGGCTGAGGCTTTGTCCTCTAAGCCTTTCCTGCCAAAATAGCAACACTATGGCAGTCCTTTGCCTATCTTAATTCACCCAAACAGTAAACAACTTACCTTGGCCTACTCCTTTAGCCCTCAGTCCTCTTGTTTTAGCATCGTCAACCCTTTGCAGCCTTGTTGTACCTTTTACCAGACCTTGGCACCTCTTTCTTACTGCTTGTGGCCTGCTCCTAGGCATACAACTCCTTTAGTACTGCCCTAGACCCACCTATAGCAGAACTCCACAAGCTTGTGACCCTTCTAGGTAGTCCTCGGTCTGTTCCTTTCCCAATTACAACCTCTAGCCAACTCCTTTAACCCATTGTAGTTTTCTCCTCAAGCCTTGTGTGTTGCTACAATAGCGCTAAAGTAGCCTTGGCCTCTCCTTTTAAGGCCTCAACGTACCAAAACAACCTTCCACGAGGCTTGCAACCTTCCTCCTAGGTTGTGGCCTCCTTACAAGTTGTGTCTTACACAAATTATAGCCCAACTAATGCCCTAAAAAACTCGATCTTCTCCTTTAGCCGCAAATCCTTTTGTGTTATCCTCGGCCTCCTTTTCTAGGTTGTTGCTCGGTGACTTTTAACCTCACACAAGAAGAATAGTCCTTGATCTTATTGTCTTCAAACCTCTCCGTTGGTTTCTTACGTATACTTGTCCTTAGGTCTCCTAGGAAAACCCTTTATCCATCAAGTAACCTCGAATCACAACCTTAACATTAAATTAGAATTTCCATAGGCACATAACCCCATCACTTTGGGTGCAAAGCCCACACATCACACTTTGTGGGTGTTTCTCTCTCACAAACCTAGCACTAAGGGTACGTGAAAGTACCTCCTGATGCTACCCAATTTCAACCAACAAACACTTGCTGCCAACTCTTTCTAGCTAGTAACCACTTCCAACAAAGGTTGGTTCCTCTACAGCCAATAAGCATACACACCAGCAAGTCCTCTTTGGCACCTACACTTGCATCAAAAACGTACATAAAGGAAATAAGATAGTCTTCTACTATCTTCTTCACATCTCATGTTGTAAGTATCACTAAGATTTCGAATGCCACAAACCCTAGGCTTCTTTCCCATTACTTTCCTGGCATTTCTCCCAAACCCTACCACTCATCTTCTTAGAGTGAACCCAAACCTTAGTGCCTTCCTTGCATTAACACAAAACCCCTAGTGCACCATACAAGAGTGAAAATTACAACAAAGAACTACCTGTGATTTGTAAATTCTCATGGATATTCCACTAGGAATAAATAGTTCATCCCAACATATATGATAAAATTATACTTAAATGTCCAAAATCTACACTGAGGGTTAATTTCTCCTTAGATTTTTGGATTTGTTAATTATTGTTTTATGCATGCAATATAAAAAATACAGAAAATAGAGAATAGGCAAAAATACAATCACTCAACAATAAGAACACGATATGATTTCAGAAACCCTTTCGAGAGCAAACCCAAATAGAAGGTGAGGTTGTTATGCCCTCTCCTTCTCTAAATGGAAATGGATGCAAGTACAAAGGAGTGAGACCTGTGGCCCATGGGATGCTATAGTATAAAACCCTCTTTGTTGGACTTTTATCTCTCTATCCACTCCCAACTACTCTGCTCATCTATGGAATGAGAAGCACTCGAATAGAATGGAACCCCTTTTCTTTCTAGTTGCCCGATTATAACACAACCCAATAGCCTACTAGTGGTTAAGTTTGACTACTTCAACTCTTAACTAGAGTTACAATATCAACACTCCTAGAGTCTTCTTCATTATTATCATGTGTCTAAACCCTTTTCCATGAATAATGGGGGTTGACATGGCATCCTTTCAAATCAGGGTGGTCAAAATAGGAAGGACAACTTCCAAGTGGCATAACTTTTGCATACAAACTCCAACTGAGGCGATTCATGCATTGCTGAAAAGGTATTTGTGCGTAGAATAGCACTAGGGGGTGAAGTACTAGGCAACAAAGTTTTACCACGTAAAAAATGTTGTTTGATGCCTCAAACTGCTTCCATAAGGTTTCAAATCCCAAATTGTCAAATTGGGATCTACCAGTAAAAACAATCATGTGTGTTGATTCCTTCAATTTTTCCACTCTAAAAATATTGATATGGATGAAAAATAATATAATGCTCAAATTCAGATCATACCTCCCCAATTTAGGAGGCTCTTGGTCCCCAAAATCTTCTAGTAAATGAGGTGAGGAAATTTTTCCTCCACCTTCTATGGGGTATACAATTTAGTGTTGCCTAGAAGTTGTTCTTTTAAACCATGTGCCAAAGGTCATGCTCCCCTTGTCTTGTAGTTTTGGAACTCCTCTACAAAATTGCATCTTTTGTAAACTCTCTCTAAGCATTTGGTCCCAAATCCTCTATAGGAGGTTGGACTTGTACCTCCTAATCTGTTAATTTTGGACAACTAGGTTCGAACTCCATGTTGTGATGCTCAGATGAAGATACCAATATTTTTATTGGGTTCCTCTTTCGGAGAGGTGGAAGATCGATCTAAAGATCATCTTGATCCGATGAGCAGAACATTTATTTTGAATTTATTCATAAGATGTGCAGGTCGGCCTTAAGGTTTTGTGCCCCAACAGTTGTGTCACACACCCTCACTGATGGATATATATTGGTCAACGTTGGAGGACAATTTCACTCATCTCATCCTCACACAACATCTCCTCTTTTGATTTAGTACGAGCTCCTTGGAAGCAGTTTCGGTTCACACGTGGGAAAGAAGGATAAATTTACTGCAGCTAGGGTTTGGACGAATTTATTGTAGCTAGGGTTTCCACGCAAGTTTGACCAGTGTTGACTTTGGTCAACGCATGGTACAAAGAGGCTGAATTTTGGTGGAGACTTCGATTTTGGAAGGCCATGCACATTGGCACAAGAATCGAGGTCAAAAGGTTGATCGAAGATTGAGCTGCATTGACTTTCTTGCTGTTGTTCTGCGTTGACTTTTCTAGGGTTGACTTTGAGTTGACTGTGTGGCTATTTTGAGGGCTATTGTGACACATGTTGGGTTGGCTAACCAAGGAGTCTTTGCTGGTTGAAGCATCCTGTTGACCATCGTAACGCACCACAACATTTTACTGTTTCTAGTTTGTCTTCTATAGATCCACTAGTATGTTCTATCAGCATTTTACTCGATTTTTTATGTGATTGTTGTAGTGAAAATTAAAGTTGCATCAAGCATAGAACATCTACATAAATTTACATGGTATCGGAGCTCAGGTGAAGACAAGCCCTATTTGTTGCAATCACCAAAGAAGAAAATGGGTTCCACAAACTATGGCTTCAAGGAAGATGACAAATTGACTGGGAAGGATGACTTCCATGCTTAGAAAATGATATTGGATCTTAAATTGGAAAACCAAGATGTCATGGACTGTGCAGGGTAAAATCCAAGAACCTCCATCCACTACTACTGTTGCTGCCAAAACTAAGTACAAGAAGGGGGAGATCAAAGCAAAGTTGATGATCAGGGAATCCATTCATAAAAGTCTGGTGGCCTACATCTCTGAGTTGGGCACATCCAAAGAGATGTATGATAAATTGATCCTCATGTTCAAGGCCAACAATGCAAATTAAGTACTATTCTTCAAGAATCAATTGAAGAATCTGAAGAAAGGCAGGGATGAGTCTGTCTAATCATACTTTCTGAAGCTGACCGAGATCAGGAACAACCTGCTGGCTACTGGGGAGACAATAGCTGATCGAGATATGGTACTCACCGCACTTGGAGGGATCTCATCCGAATGGCATGTGTTCAACACTACCATTCTAAATAATAATGTGATACCTAACTTTGATGAGGTACTGTCAAGATGTGTTCAAGAAGAATCAAGAATGAAGGATTATGGAAATGAAGGAAATGCTGCATACGCTACTCATTCTAGAAAGAAGAACTCTGGCGGTCCGAAGAACAAGGGAAAAGCAGGGGCTCAAGGAAAGAAGGGCAAGTGTTTCACTTGTCATAGGCCTGGTCACTATGCTAGAGAATGTCCTTTCAAGAAGGATTCTCCTGATGGTGATGATAATAACAACAACTGAAGAAATGGCAATCAAAGGAACAACAGGTTCAAGGGAAAAAGGAAGGCACCCTCCGGCAGAAATGATTAACCTTTCAAAAGGTCAAGAAACTCCAGGTATGAGGAATCACATGTTGTTGATAAAAGAAATGAATATATTCTTGTATCTTCCCTCTCTGTTGCATCTCCACCCGACACTATGGATGTCTGGCTGATAGATAGTGGTGCCTCAAGGCACATCACTGGGTTCAAGGAAGCACTCTCTAACATGGTTGAGAAGGATACTACTCTGGAAATTATCCTTGGAGATAATGCCACATATCCCGTGAAAGGGACAGGGACTGTGACCCTCCACTTGTCTCAAGGTCAAGTCCTTCGCTTGTAAGATGTACTCTATGTACCTAATTTGAAGAAGAATCTTGTTTCTATATCGGCCATGGAAGACAAAGATTTCAATGTGGCATTCACTGATGGAAAGGTGCGCATGTGGAAGAAGAGCTTCAAGGAAGCTATCACGTTTGGGTCTAGAATTGATACACTCTACCAGGTTGGAGGAAGTCCACTGGGAACAATGATATGAGATGCTATCCGACAGACCGATAATGGCACTAAATATGAGTCGTACGAGTTCAAGAAATTTTGCAGAGGAGCTAGCATCAAGAGGGAGACCACAATGTTTGTGGGCTACAACGAAACTTCGAAGGCCTATAGATTCTATGTGCCCGGTCAAAGGGAAGTGGAGACATGCCACGATGTCACCTTTGATGAAGATGCTTCCTTGAGGAAAGTAGTCAATCTTCTAAGATCTGAGGAAGATCATGAAGCAAGGCCTGGAAATCAAGAGGAACCGAAGGATGAGACGATGCCTGATGTTGAAGGACCGATGGACCCGATTGATCCACCTCTTTCACTGGGAAAGAGACCATCATGGCTCAGGGACACTCTCGAGGATGCTGAGGGACATATGGCCCCAAGGGGGACATTCCGTGAAAGCAAGAAGCCGAGTGGATACCAAGGGTATCTAGTAGCCATGAGTACTATTGAGCAATCCGAGCCTGGATCTTTTGAGGAAGCCATAAAGCATCAACACTGGAAGGATGCTATGGACAAAGAGTATGAGTCCATAATGAAGAATGATGTCTGGGATGTGGTTACAAGACCAGAGGACAAAGCATTTGTCACCTCGAAATGGTTTTACAAGATCAAATATGGATCTAATGAAAATGCTGAAAAGTTCAAGGCAAGATTCATTGCCCGTGGCTTCTCTCAAAAAGAAGGCATAGAATATGATGACATATTTGCACCTGTGACCACCATCCGATCTATCATAGCCCTTACTACTACGCAAGGATGGAGTCTTCATCAGATGGATGTAAAGACCGCATTTCTGCATGGTGCGATTAAGGAAGAGTTGTATGTAGAGCAACCTCTAGGGTTCGAAGCCCAGGATCGGGACACCCATGTCTGCAGGTTGGAGAAAGCCCTTTATGGGTTGAAGCAAGCACCCAGAGCTTGGTACGAGAGGATAGATAGCTACCTGATGAAGTTGGGCTTCACTCGTAGCAATGTTGATCCAAACCTTTACTTCAAGGTTGATAGAGAGAAGCCTCTCATTTTGGTGCTGTATGTGGATGACCTCTTCCTGACAGGTGCTGACCCTCTCATTCATCAGTGCAAGAGGGAGCTCACTGCTGAGTTTGAGATGAAAGACCTAGGACTAATGCACTACTTCCTAGGCCTGGAGGTCTGGCAGAGAACTGGCAATATTTTCCTTTCTCAAGGAAAATACATTGTGAAGCTTCTGGAAAGACTTGGTATGGTGGATTGTAAGTCTGTGTCGACATCGATGGAGCTCAACTTTAAGAAGTTGAGTGGTAGCGCTGTTGGGCCCATGTCCTACTGAGTATCGTCAACTCGTAGGAGCCCTGATGTTCTTAGTGAACACCCGTCCGGACGTATGTTGTGCAATGAACACTTTGAGTCAACACATGGTTGATCATAACATTCACTGGGTTGGTGCCAAGAAACTCTTGAGATATCTCTGTGGCACGTTAGACCATGGGCTGAGATACACTGCCGGGAGTATGACACTCCATGGATAAACTGATTTCGATTGGGCTGGCAGTGTGGTGGATCGCAAGAGCACATTTGGATGTTGCTTCACACATAGGTTTGCTTCGAGCAGGAAACTGAAGTTGGTAGCCTTGAGCACCACTGAGGCCGAATACATTGTAACATGTATGGCCTGTTGTGAAGTCACTTGGTTGCGAAATCTCTTCAGTGAGTTGTTCGAGCATGTGCTAGATGCCACCATTATCCTTTGTGATAACCTGAGGAGGATTTGTTTGTCATAGAATGTCGTGTTCCGCGAATGATCCAAGCATGTTGATGGTTGGTACCACTTTATCCGGGATATGGTACAGCGAGGTGCTGTAAGGCTCGATCATATAGGAACTGATGAGCAGGTCGCAAATACTCTCACAATGCCCTTGGGGAAGGTCATGTTCCTAACCTTCCGTGAGAATCTTGGAATCGTGGAACGACCCTATTCTGAGGGTCCTGTTGGACGATGAGCTTTGGGAGCTCTGAGGGGGCCTTGGGGATAGTTCCTCAGAGCTATAAGCACACACGGGGCTAGGGTTTCCAAACCTTGTGGTGCTTCTGCCCCACTGTTATGATGATTGAGTTGGTTCGCCTCTCATGATCTGTGCCCCGTATGCATCCTACCCATTTGAGTTCCGGACTCATGGGAAGAACCTCTCATTTGGCCAATGAGGTGGGAAAAGCTAGAGACTAGTAGAAAATACTGATGGACGCATCAGAGATTGTCGTACTCTCTATCTAGGATGGCACAGTCCAACCACTCGATTTGGGATCAAGTCTAGAGAGGTTTCGGACCTCCAACTGACTTCGGGTCAGTGAAACTAACTTCGGGTTAGTATATGACTCTCTTGAGTCCTAGTGAGGTTTCGGACCTCCAACTGACTTCAGATAAGTGAAACTAACTTCGAGTTAGTATATGACTCTCTTGAGTCCTAGTGAGGTTTCTGACCTCCAAATGACTTCGGTTCAATGAAACTAACTTCGGGTTAGTATATGACTCTCTTGAGTCCTAGTGAGGTTTCGAACCTCCAACTGACTTCGGGTTAGTATATGACTCTCTTGAGTCCTAGAGAGGTTTCAGACCTCCTACTGACTTCGAGTCAGATAAACCAACTTCGAGTTGGTATGAGACTCTTTGTGAGTCCTACAGAGGTTTCGGACCTCTGCGCTGAATCTGTCAGCCAGGAATGACGTCTTTGTGACTGACCCACTTCTGTTATGAAATAAAGAAGCCAGCAAAGAAATTTACGGCGGGATGACGCATGATGTTTGGATTGCATAGGTGGATGGAGTTCTCCCTAGTTGAGAGGGAGTGTTAATTTTGGACAACTAGCTCCAAACTCCATGTTGTGATGCTCAGATGAAGATACAAATATTTTTATTGGGTTCCTCTTTCGGAGAGGTGCAAGATCTATCTAAAGATCATCTTGATCCGATGAGCAGAACATTTATTTTGAATTTATTCAAGATATGTGCAGGTCGGCCTTAAGGTTTTGTGCCCCAGCAGTTGTGTCACACACCCTCACTGATGGATATATATTGGTCAACGTTGGAGGACATTTTCACTCAGCTCATCCTCACACAACCAACATCTCCTCTTCTGATTTAGTATGAGCTCCTTGGAAGCAGTTTCGGTTCACACATGGGAAAGAAGGACGAATTTACTGCAGCTAGGGTTTGGACGAATTTACTACAGCTAGGGTTTCCACGCAAGTTTGACCAGCATTGACTTTGGTCAACGCATGGTCCAAAGAGGCTAAATTTTGGTGGAAACTTCGATTTTGGAAGGTCGTACAAATTGGCACAAGAACCGAGGTCAAAAGATTGACCGAAGATCGAGTTGCATTGAATTTCTTACTGTTGTTCTGCGTTGAATTTTCTAGGCAGTGTTGACTTTTCTAGGGTTGACTTTGAGTTGACCGTGTGGTTGTTTTGAGGGCTGTCGTGACACATGCTGGGTTGGCTAACCAAGGAGTCTTTGCTCATTGAAGCATCCTGTTGACCGCCGTAACGCACCACACCATTTTCTAGTTTCTGGTTTGTCTTCTATAGATCCACTGGTATGTTCTATCAGCATTTTACTCTATTGTTTATGTGATTGCTGTAGTGAAAAGTAAAGTTGCATCAAGCATAGAACATCTACATAAATTTACATAATCCAACATAGAAGATTCATAGAACTTCAAATTCTCTACATTCACCACTGAGTAATTGCACATGTGTTGAGGTACACAGAGTCTATATGTGTTATCTCTTCCCTTTTCCCAATATCTCAAGGGGACATATCGCAAAGCCTTCATTTTCTTACAAGGACCTTGTAAGATTTCCTTGTTCAACTATAACCATACTTTGTCTCCCGCTTTGAAGGACTTCTCTGTTTTGGCTAATCATGCCTGGCCTTGTATTTTACCTATGACTTCTACATTGCCTCCTATATCTCTAGATGGATTTGCTTGATCTTGTCAACCTATTTTTTGGCCCTTACGGTATCCCATGTAATATCCTCCCTCACTCCTCCCTGCTACCCATATGAAATATCCAAAGATGAAGGTGGTAAATATCCAAAACAAGTTTCAATAGGGACTTACCAGTCGAATTGTGGACTAATTTGTTATAGGAGTGTTGCATATATACCATATTTTCGTCCTAGGTCTTCAAATGCTTCTACTTGTAACCCCTCAAAAGTTGCACCAAATTCTTGTTGACTACTTTTGTTTTCCCATCTATCTATGAATGGAATGTTGTAGACCTCTTCAACTTTGTGTCCATCTTCTCCTGCAACGTAGTTCAAAATACATTGAGAAATCTTGTGTCCATGTTTGAAACGATGCTCCTTGGTATCCCAAAGAGCACCTAGACATGTCCAAAGAACAAGTTCACTACTTCTTGCACATTGATGGTCTTTTTACAGGGCATTAGAACACATCTTGTTGAACCTGTCAAGTACCACGAACAGGTAATCATGTCCCTTTCTGATTGTTGGTAAACCTCCCAAAAAGTCCATGGAAATTATTTCACAATGACGAGTGAGTAAAGGAACAAATGATACCCTATTTCCTATTACTAGGCTCACTGGTACAACAAAGCATGCATTCTCTTATGAACATAGCTACCTCTCTTTGCATACTTGCAATACACATAACTTTGCAATTTGACCATTGTCTTTTAGCCGCCAAAGTGCCCTACAACCTTGGATATATGAGCCTCTCTAATGAGCTAGAGTCACTCACCTTTAGGAACACATAACCTATCCATCTTGTAGAGTGACCCATCTTGAAGATGGTAGTCAACTATGTTGTCACCATTGTGCACATGACTCTAGCTTTGGAACCATTGAAACACCTCCTTCAAGTCCTCATCCTCTAAATATGCCTCTCTATATGCATCATGGATTAATGGCTCCATGTGTATGAGAGTTTCCAAACTTGTGATCTTTGATGTGGGTGGTCTTGAAAGCATGTTGACCAACTTGTTTATGTTTCCCTTCTTGTACTTGATCACTAAAGAAACCTATTGTAAAAACCCCATCCACTTGTAATACCTAGAATGTTGTAGCTTACTCCAAGCCTATAAGTACTGTAGTGGCTACTGATCAGTGTGGATTATTTTCTCATTGTTGGAAATACTGAGAGGGGGTGAATCAATGTTTCTATTCAATTGTTATTTTTACCAGTTTATATCTCTTATAATTAGAATACAAAATGAACAATAAGAATAAAATACTTTTATTAATCTCTTATTTACAATAAATCAAGTACAATAGTGTAGGGCTCCAACCCTAGATGAAGACACCAATCTTCAATATTTCCAGGCACCAACCTGTACTATGCTAAACACCAACTTGGACTTCATGAGGCTTCGACCTCTAGGGTTTCAACCCTATCTTCCCAAGGCACCAACCTTGTCACCTTGAGGCTCCAACCTCTAGGGCTCCAAACCTATCTCTGGTGCAGGCTCCAACCTGGTCTCTTGAGGACTCATATCCTCTAGGGCTCCAACCCTCAGCTTCAATTCGTCAAGATGTGTTTGATTATTCTTCACGGTTCCCAATATCTTCTTCAAAGAGCCCTATCAATGCCTTCTCCAAATCACTTCATCAATGACAACTCAAAAGGTGTCACCACTGCTCTTCATTGTACCCAAACACTTTCTCCAAGGTCACCTCATGATGATATCAACAATGCATCATGGTCTTTAATAAGGCTTCTTAACAGGATGTCTTCAATAGGCTTCTCCACAAGATGTCTTCAATCTGCACAATTTCTTCCAAGGGTTGTTCCAATAATGGCTTCCAAGTTCCAAGACACTTCAACCAAGATGCCTCATGGTGTCTTCACAATGGTTCCTCCAAGAGTGATGTTAATAGATCTCCATATCAACCTTCAAGGGGTGTTCAAACTTTCCTAGGGAGTCTTCATCAATGTTCAAGGATGTCTTCAATAATTGCTTCAAATTATTCTTCAATAAGCTGCACTAAGCCTCAAGGTTTGCACCAAATAATTCTTCTTAGGATTCTTCAATGGACCTCAACACTGTTGCTTCAAGGATGTTTCAATATGATATTTTCAATAAACCTAAATTGCACGAAACGGGGAAACGGAAATGAGTTTCCGAAATAGGTATGGGTACAAAACGTGACCCCCCCAAATTTTGGAAATGGGGAAACACAATATATATATATATATATATATATATATATATATATATATATATATATATATATTAGGACATTTAAGAAATATGTGCAATCATAAAGCATACATGATACATTTTAATTTATTAGATTATGATTAAATTGTCCAATGTCAATGCATAAGCTATAAGTCTCTAAATTTACATAACATTTACTCATGAATGATCACATAATGAAAATAGCAATATCCAAAATCAGCCACGAGAAATTTCTAATTTCTTGTCTCGTGCTTGATTGGGAGTCTCCTCCTGCAGAGTCGAATGACTTTAGTGCTCTTGATTAAAAACAAGTTCCATACCCTAATACCATAGGTGATCTTGATTATTGGGAGTCTCCCCTACATAGAGTGCTTGGTTCTCTTGATTAAATACAAGTTCCATGCCCTAGTACATGACAAAATGCAATGGAAACATTGCAATCTCCCCAATCCTAAAATCCCGAAAAAATGATAAGATTGTTGGATTTTGAGTGAGACCTAAAATTCTACTTTCTCCATACGAAATCCAATGAGGGCGAAACCACTTTGAAACATTCCAAGTCATTTCATGGTAATGTTAAAAATTTAAGTTAAAGGATGAAAATGAAAGATAAAGGAGAATGTATCTTTCATTTTCATCCTTTTACTTTAAGAATTTAACATTACCATGAACTGCATATCAACACTAAGGCCATAGGCTTGAACATTAGGTTGCCCTACTCAAAAAAATTTGTTTCCAATCTTCAATAGCTCCCTCTATCACTCCTGAATTGGTAGGGAGGGAAAAAAAAACAAAAACAAAAACAAAGAAAAAAAAAACTGGAAAAAAGTCACTTTACTGCAAAAACGTGGTTGTATGACCTAGAAACACGTTTCAAGTTGTACTGGGCCAAACGTGGCAGTACAGCCCAATAGCTCTAATGAAGTCGTACGGTACGCGTTTCAATGTTTCAGTTTCATTTCCTTGGGGAAACAACCCCCTGGGCAGCGTTTCTTGCAACATAGCAATAAACCTTCAAGACACTTCATTAGAGCTACTCCATGAAACTTATCAAACAATGTTGCAGTAAGGTCTATTTAATACTTCACCAAGACTTCTCTTCTACTATCACAAGCTATCTCAATAGTCTTCCTTCAATGGATCATAAGCTACTCCAAAGGACGCTCTGACTTGAGCCTTACACAAAACTATGATCTACACCTCCTCTAAATGTTTGTTCACTGGTCCGAGGTCCTATCACGAGATGCTCTGTGGCTAGATCCGACTTTTGTTGCTGTAGCTATCTCCATTCCACAGATATTTCTCACACCTTTTATCACTTCCAAAAATCTGTGATCAATCCGAGCTAGCTATTCCAAACTCCTGTATGTGACCAAGCTGACTATGGTGAGCTCCTGTGGTTTATCCGAATCCACAATGCAACCTTAACTTTAGTAAATGATATTATCATAGGTACGAGGGTTAGATAGCCTTGTTATTGCTTGTTCGAATAATGTTGCAGCACTTTCTTTCTGGTCCAAATGCTTGGTGAGGTAGTCTAAAGTGGTGAGGTTCTATGGATGAGATTTTGTAGCTAAGAATGAGGTTTTGTGGCTACCTGTGGTGGTGTCTGAGCTCCTACAGCTGCCTATGGTGGTGTCCTATAGCTCCCTGCTTCAGTTGTCAAATAATCCAAGCCAGATTTATAACCCAACCAAAATTTTCAAAATTCTCCTTAATTTTTCTCTCCTTGGTGTCTTAGTTGTTGTTCCTTATCTCCTGAGATATCTTCACCGAAAATCCTTGGTCAAATGAACAATTTGAACCTCCTTTTTATATGAGTTTGACGTTAATATGAATGGACATGTCTTATGGAGGGAGGCCGACATGAATGTCTGAGTGTAGGTCGGCTAGCCTTTCTTCCTCCAGTTCTGCATCAATATTTCTTCCAGGCTTTTCCACATCCTTGTTGTTTGAAGCCTTAGGGTTTGCATCATTCTTGCTTGAGAGTTCACCTGCATAGCCAAGACCTGATTTATCAAGAGGAGATCTTTGATGACCTCCGATGTCATCTAGGGTTTCTTCATCATGGCACCCCTTGGACTTCATCAGGCCTCCTCAAAGTCCCAATGACTCAATCATTCGACCCTCTTGAGAGGCTTATCTTTACATTATCGAGCTATTTGGTGGGCTTGTCACGAATTTTTTTTTTATTTTGCACATTATTTTATTCAAGGGGCTAAATTAGGCCTAATTTGCTAAATCAAATTCATTAGGAAGTGTATCACTTTGATCATCATCACTTGGATTGGAGGACGAAATTGGATGAATGGATGAACTTTGATGTTTGGATCTCTTCAATTTTGCCTTGGAGCTTCTATATTGGCATATAATGATGATTGGATATAATTGTTCTCACATGTAAGAACTCTTTTAATGCTATTTTGTCACTTTCTTATGTCACATGCATGTTGATGGGGATTTTCGCTATACTAGGCTGAAATTTGTTGATTTTCTAATGTGAAATGGTGGAAATTTGTATTTTTATAGTGTTGCATCATGTCATGGGCCATGTTTGAATAAGTAAATATTCCTAGAGATATATTGTTGAAATTTGATCTTGATAAGCCATCATATATTGCATATCAAAGTATATAGACCTTGAAGCAATTGTCCCATGCCCTAATTACCATGTGAAATTGTTCTAGAGGCCTCCTTGACTAAGCTAAATCATCCCAAGCATTGGAACGTGGAATCTCCTTGAATCTATTTCCAGATTTCCCCCAAAGGATTAGGTACTGATCCTCCATAGGTGATCACCTAAAAGCATATTTTTCTCACCACTCTCACTTTCTCTCTAAGACTAGCCTACATAGGTCACCTAAAGCATCAATTATCTCACAATCTAGATTCAAACACTTTGATTTTTGGTCCACAACTACGCTAGAGTTTCCTTTAGAGGCCCTTCAGATTTGAAGCAACACCGACAGTGGGATCTCGAGATATTGCAAGCCCTAGCTCGAGGATCGTTTCTTGCCTTAGGTTTCGCTTGGCTAGTGACCTCATCTAGATCATCGCATTCTATTCTAGGAATATTTGTCCACCGATCCTCTTCACTTCCACAATTAGGTCAATCCCCTCCTTGAGCAACCAATTCCTCTTACTTGACCTAATTTTGGGTCCACTTGGTCTCGTGTGGTCTTGCAACTTTTTGAAGATAATTTCACAAAGACCATTTTGGAACCAAGTTTTCACAAGGGTTTCTAGGACTATGTCCTTCCTTCATAAGTATTATTTTCAAACCCTAGCCCTTGAAATCCCCTTGGCCCTTCTTAGAGAGCCTTCCACCTTGTTTCTCAAGCAAGTAAACCATACATTTGAGTCTCTATTGTGAATAGGCTTAAGGAATCACTCCTTACCTCTTCATTGACTCATTCATCTAGTGATTCCCTTCATACTGGGTCCCTTCCCATCGGTGTAAGTACGTAAAGAGCAGGGAGCCTTAGCTGAGGTGACAATGGGTTATTGCTCCATTGTTTCCCTTGACCTAGCAGTTGCCCTTTAGGAGCCTTGCTAGTTTGAGCAGTTACATTTTTGGTGTCGTTATCGGGGACACAAGACGTGTGTTTTGTTCCCCATATGACATAATGACATATCATTATTGGCAACTCCATTGGAAGAACGAAGCCCTAGTTCTTCATTGAACTTTATGGTTGATGCTTGTAGGGTGAAGCAAGCATTTTTCTAGACATCTTTAAATTCACCTTCACGATTCCTACATAATTTACATGTATATCTCAAATAGGGTGTCTTTCTTTGATGATTTTCCCGCTTTGGACATTAATAGCATCCCTGGGCACCCTAATCATGTCACATGAAGGATAGAATGTGGGATGCCCATTTTTGATGGCGATCCACTCTTCGCAATTGACCATGTAGAAAGATATAATGCACATGCTTCAAAAGAGAAAGTGGTTCACCAGGATGTCCTTACGTTGTTGTTCATGAGATCTCTCGGTGGTCATAACTCATCGTTGCATGATCACAAAGCTAGGACCATCTCATATATTGAGGAGTCTGTCGATGGCTTTCTTAGACATTTTCAAGTATACCCTGCATCAGGCATCCAAGAGGAAGCCTTCATTGAGCATCATCAAGACAATGAGAATCTAAGTAATGAGTAGGAAGACGAGTCCTCTTTGGGTCCACATGATGAAAAGGATGATTTTGAGAACACGTGTTGGGAAGGACGAGTCTATGGAAGGAAAATTTGAGACTAGCCCTACCTTTCTCAAGGATATTACTCCTGTTGACTCTCTTTTTGAGAACCTTGAGAAAGGTGATTCCATTAGCCCCTTGGAAGATGACATTGGAGATTACTTCCACATTGAAAAGGACAAATGGGAAATTGTTGGTCCTCAATTTAATTATGCTCCCATTAACTTAACGACACCGACAAGGAGGATGAGGCTGAGATTGGTCTTCCTTTCTCTCAGACATTATTTATGGTGACACATCCATTGATACCCTTGTGAAGGTGTAATATTCCTAATTAGCATTGCTAATTGGAATATTTCATTTTTGTTTAATTTTGCCGCTTTAGCTAAAAATAATAAATAAAGTGAGAAATAAGAGGGGTCATCTCACTTTATAAAATAAAGTGCTTTCCTAGTTGATTGACGTTGTAACTTAAGGGGGTGGCCTTGGGGGTCCACACGTGTATGAGGGGAGGCCTCACGCTGACCCTAAGGTAACTGCACAGGCCAAGGAGGGTGAAGGACGCAATTAAGGTTTTGGAGGGAGTTTAGCACTATAAAAGGTGGGGTTTCCACTCCATTTGGCATTGTTGATATGATATTGATATTGAGAGCTAGACTTATGTCTACTTCAGCACGCCGATTGTTTAGTCGGTCTGCAGCACTGTTTAGTGCGAACTGAGTGTCTCCGGTCGGAGATCTCACCCTTGGCTCCGGGGGACTTCGAGTGCCTGCTCGAGTAAGGTTTTTCCTTCAGTTTCAGTGGTGATTTGCAGCAGTTTTCTGGTGGACGTTTTGCAGAGGAGTTGCCCCTTTTTGTGACTGCGCAGTCTAGGAGAGAGGACGCAGTCCCAGCTAGGGAGGACGCAGTTATTGTGAGCAGGGTTGTTGTGTGGGGATTTGGCAGAGATTTCAGCGTTTTCCAGCCCTGAGGAGTTTTGCTATCTCATCCGGGGGGTTTGCAGGTGGATTCAGCGCTTTTTGCCAGCGTTTTCTTGGGCCTCTGCGCTGTCACTGGGAGAGACAGCGTTTTCTCTGGAGAGGGTTTATTTTGGTGCATTTTCGGAGGTGGAGCATTTGCTTCACGATTTCTGGGTTTTGTCCGGAGGGTTGAGATCAGCTATCCTTCCAGTTTTCAGCTCATTCCAGTGAGGGGATCAGCCCCTAGTTCCAGTGCATTGCAGCAGCAGTTTTCTACGGCCGTTTCTCCAGCCAGCTAGGACGCAGTCTCTATTGCAGCCATTTCTTATTCTGAGAGGGTCTCCACTTGCCTAGGGCAAGGATAGGTGCACTCATTCTGATTATCTTGTACCCATATGCATGTATTCTCAGATTAATAAAGTGGCTTAGTGTTCTAGCATTTTATGTGTATTTGTTCCATATTCTGGTTCCGGCATTTTGTTCTATATATCTGTTTGTTGTATTTCTGTGTATTACTGGTTATTTCCCGTTGGGGATATTACAGAAGGAGAATTATTATTTTCCCTTGCATGAAGAGGGGCAGTTGGAAGTAATCGATTCTCCTTTTAGGAGAGACCCAATCTTCGATACTAAGGAAATCGATAAGGCTCCCACCTATCCTCAATATGATTCTATATTCAAATCACTTGAGCCTTTAGATTATGATTTTTGGGGAGAGAAACTCGCTGAATACAATACTTTGCCCTCCCTTTTTCCTTTTCCTATTTTTCATCATCTTGAGTCTTCATCAAATGATTCCCTCGCCCCTTTTCATATGATCTCCAGTGACCATGGGCCCCTTTACCTTCCTAGCTATGATGTTGAAAAAGAATCATCCACTAGATGCATCCCTCTTTCCCTCTCTTACCCTCAAGATTGTGGACATTATCACTCCATTGAGCAACCAATATGTTCCCCCCTTCTGTGTCCCAAGTATCCTTTCTCTTCCCATCATGACCTTGTGGTATCCACAAAGCATAATAATACAAGCAATGATTGTGAGAGGGAGTTCTTGAGAATGATCATTCATTCGACCATTGCGTACTTAGAGGAAAATCCCCGCACTTCTAGATGGACTTATTACCTCAAAAGGAGATCGTATTTTCCCATCTCCCACCCACTTCATCCTCCATGTGATTGTGTTTGCATTCACGCTGAGATTTGCTACACAAGTAATCATATAGGCAGGCATGTGTTTATTGATTTAATGATATATTGGTTGCACTAACTTTATGATTACACTTAGCTTGACATTGTATTATATGCATTTTAGGGTAGGATGCATTGCATACTGATTTTCTCATTAGAACTAATGTCATATGATATTTCTCATGGTAGATTAGTCACTTTTAAGATTAAATTTGCATATTTTTACTTTTTCTGTTGATTTTACAACTTAACATTAAGCATCGGTATGTTAGTTTTTATAGCATCGGATGTGTTCTAGCCTCGCGATTTGGTAGAGAGGTTAGGACAGATGCATTCTCCAATACCCATAAATCGTTTCTGGAAATTCCATCTAGAAATGACTTAATTAAAATAATCAATCAGTTTTTAATATTTCCTAACTCTAAACTTAGGAAATATGATTAATTAAAAGGTATTAATTAAGTTAGATGTGAATCTTCTAGAAAAATACACGGATTGAGTTCTACTTAATCTTAGCCATCAATTAAGTTTTAATCATGGTCGTTGATGTCTCGATGAGAGATTATAAGAAGAAACTCGATGGGGCTTGGAGAACACACCGCAGAGATAAATGGCAGATTGATTTCTTGAGTAGCAGCACTGAGTTGTCGGAGAGAGAGCTAGTGAACTCCTTGCAGTGAGAGAGGGAAAAGGATAGTATGGCCAGAGGAAGATTTTCCAGATCCGGTCACTGCACAGCATAGAGGCAGTGAGTGCCATAGAGAGGCAACGCAAAGGCCACACAGAGGCAGCGCACTACTTCAGAGGAGATCCGTATTTTTGCTAGGAGGCAAAATTGATTCAATGCCAAAAGCAGGAGAGAGTTTCTGAAGGCCAGGAGGGTCCAGTTTCCATACAACAGTTAATCAACTAGCAAGAGAGACGTTGTTCCTAGATGTGGGACGCGGTATTGCGTATGCTAATGAAGTGACTGCACAGGCTGATGCAGTGACTGCATAGAGGCAGTGCAGAGCAGCTCATCCTGAGCTAAGGTCAGTGTCGGATCACCAGTTTGAGTGATATTTTTCTCACTAGACTTTATTTTCAGATTTTCTCTGTTTGGTTTACTATATTTTAGAGCAACCATAGATTTGTACTCAAATTTACTACTACATAATATACAAACCCTCAGCTACTGCACCGATTTTCCCGAGTTGGGTTTTTCCAGGGACTTAGTCCAAAAATAACAGTGTTATTTGTGTGTGTGTACATCTATCTTTCCAACACTATTTTCTTCCACATTATTTTTATTTGTGAAGGTTGCAGTGTATTAGTTTCAATATTTACCGTAGAACAGATTAAATAATTTGTTCAGTTTATCTAGAAAATAGAAGAAAATCAGTTGCTGTAGTAGGATTCCAATTTGTGGAATTTTCAAATGGTATCAAAGAGCAAGAAGACCTCAGTTGCAAAAGGAAAGAGGGAGCTTCAAGGCACTGTGTGAGCAGCTGCTCGAAACCCCAAGAGGTTGCAAATTCCATTAGCCAACAGGGAAGATTTTTGAAAATTTATTTCTCTAAATGAGTCGATAGAGAATAAAATTTCCAGATCGAAGATTTTCAGAGGCAGCGGAAGCAGCAGCATTTTCCTTGTAGAGCAGATCTTCAACTGGGACGATGTTATTCTGTAGCATTTTGCTAGAGCAGAATAGCGTCAGGAGGAAGGAAGAGCACACACTAAGGGAATTCTTTCCTCGGGGAATTTCTAGCCTAGAAATTTGATTTCTCACTACAAAGCAGCAGTAGTTGTGAGCAGATTTGCCCGCTCCAGCAGGGAGTGCGTAGATCCTAGTAGCAACTACGCAAAGGAGATGAGGAAGACTTCAACATTTTTGGCGAGATGGCATCAGCAGGGTTGAGAGATTAGGATCAGTTGGACAGTTCAACTAACTATGTGATCCGGAAGGCCAGGATTTCTTGCCTTCTAGATGAGTATGATCTCAAGGCCTATATTAGTTTAGTGATAGTTGTACCCACAGACCCAGATCAGCTAAAGGCCTACAAAAGAGAGATGGCGAAGGCGAAGAGGTTGATTATCGATGGAGTTCGAGATAACGTGGTGTCACACATAGCAAGCAAGGACACTGCCAAGCAGATTTTGGGATGCTCTTGCCACGTTGTACCAGGGATCTTCCGAGCAGTGGAAGATGTATTTGGAGGAGAAGCTAAGGTGTACCAGGATGCAAAAAGGGGAGCGTATAGACCCTTTCCTTACTGGACTTCAGGAAGTCCAAGATCAGTTGTGTGCAGTCGAGTCAACGCCCCAACCTACAGAATTTGTGAGGTTTGCTCTGAATAATGTTTCCGAGGAGTGGCAAGTATTCATCCACAATATCCTAGGCAGAGAAAACTTGCCAGACTGAGACAGAATGTGGGCAAATCTGCAGTAGGAGGAGATGAGGCGAGACTTGGTGAAGAGCATTATCAGTGGCAGCAGCAACAGTGGGGCAAAGGAAGTGAAGGAGGAGGAGAACACAACCCTTACATCAAAAGGGTAGCGAGAGCAGCGCAAAAAGAAGAAGGAAATATCCAAGGTCAAGTGCTTCAGATGTGGTGAACTTGGTCACTACAACACCCAATGTCCTCTTAGAAAGAAGTACAAAGAGGAGAAGTAGGTTCAATAGGTTGCATCCGCAGAGATTGATATGTTGTCGTCCAGACTGGAGGAAGAGTTTGCCATGATCACTGATATAACTCCAAGAGTGAGGTGGGGTGATTTGGTTTTGTAGCCCTAGAGAGCTACAGGTGGGTAGGATCCTTCAGGAGTCCACCTCTTGGATCAATACCTTGCTACGGGAGCCCATAGCAGAGGTAGCAGGATGGACCAGTGGAAATTGGTGCAGTAAGGTGCCAGAGTGACAGATGCAATAGCTAGTAGCTATCAGAGATTGAGCAGTGCAGAGCAGAGTTGACAGCAGTGCAGTTGGCACAGTGCAAAGTCAACGGCAATGCAGAGGCTTCAGTGATAACACAGAGACAAGTAGCAGTCAGAACTCAAGTGACAGATGCATCACGCTGACCACAGTCGGTTCAGTTTGATGGACAGTTCTCAGTTGCAGCAACAGCAGATGAGAGACAATTGCTAGTGTTGTAGTGGTAGCAGCAACAGAGTTGCAATGCAGATGCAGTAGTTGGCAACAGTTTAGTAGGGTCAACAACAGCACAGATGCAGTGCATATCAGAGTTGCACTGTAGTTGGTGGGAAGAAGTAGCCAAACATCTGCAGTGCAACAGGAGATGGTGCAGATGCAGTGTATTGCAATTGCAGTACTAGAACACTTTCCTCGTTAAGAGGGAGTGTTAGTTTTTGTAGCATCGGATGTTAATAGCCTCAAGATTTGGCAGAGAGGTTAGGACACATACATTCTCCAAAACCCATAAATTGTTTCTGGAAATTCCATCTAGAATTGACTTAATTAAAATAATTATTCAGTTTTTAATATTTCCTAAGTCTAAACTTAGAAAATATGATTAATCTTAGGGTATTAATTAAGTCAGATGTGAATCTTCTAGAAATTTACATGGATCCAGTTCTAGTTAATCTTAGCCATCGATTAAGTTTTAATCGTGGTCGTTGATGTCTCGACGAGAGATTCTAAGAAGAAACTTGATGGGGCTTGGAGAACACACTTGTAGAGATCACTAACAGATCGATTTCCTGTGTAGCAGCGTTGAGTTTCCGGAGAGAGAGCAAGTGAACTCGTTGCAGTGAGAGAGGGGCAGGGATAGTAAGGTCGGAGGAATATTTTTCAGATCTGGTGAGTGCATAGCATAGAGCCAATGAGTGCCACAGAGAGGCAGCGCAGTGCTTCAGAGGAGATCTGTATTTTTGCAGGAAGGTAGAAGTGATTCAGTGCCAGAAGTCGGACAGAGTTTCCGGAGGATAGCAGGGTCCAGTTTCCAGACAGCAGCTAACAAGAGAGACGTTGTTCCTAATTATGGGACGCAGTACTGCGTAGGCTAACATAGTGACTGCGCAAAGCAGCTCATCTTGAGCCAAGGTTAGTGTCAGATCACCAGTGGGAGTGAGATTTTTCTCACTAGACTCTATTGTGAGGTTTTCTCTGTATGGTTTACTAGATTTTAGAGAAACCATAGATTTGTACTCAGATTTACTACTGCATAATATACAAACCCTCAATTGCTGCACCAGTTTTTCTGAGTTGGGTTTTTCCAAGGACACAGTCCAAAAAAAAACAGTGTTATTTGTGTGTGTGCATCTATCTTTCCAGCGCTATTTTCTTCCGCAATATTTTTATTTTTGAAGGCTCCGGTGTATTAGTTTCAATATTTACCGTAGAATACAGTAAATAATTTGTTCAATTTATTTAATCAATTGATGCAGTAGGATTCCAATTTGTGGAATTTTCATAGGGTGATCATAAGACACCGCAAAGCCATGTTGCCCGTGTGTTTGGTATTTGATATGTGTAGGTAACAGGCCTACGGTGACCAAGAGATTATTGGTGTTCTCATGACCTCCCGTTCGAGTAGCTTCACACACTTTTCCAGGAGCTCATGTTCCAGTTGGAGCCAAATGTTACTTGTAACAACCCACACCCTAAGTTTCTACTCCCTAATATTTAACTAATAGATAAATATAATATACAAACATAAAGAAAAACTAACTTTAAAGAATAATTAGAATAATTCATTAAACATTCAAAGCACCATGATTAAATATATTCAAATTAATATAACCTTATCATCTTATTCGAATGACCTCTCATTAATACAACCTTATCATATTACATTCAAAGGACATCTCATTAATGCAAACCATATTATTTGAGTGACACCTCTTTGAAAACATTCATTTCTACATTTATGGACGTCTTATCTCGATGGAGTTGTGGCGGTGGGATGTTAGCTGGATGGTATTGTGGCGGTGGGGCAGATTGTTATTTAAACAAAAAGACATGAAGGAGGAGGGGGGGGGTCTTTTGTTCTGAGATGAAAGGGGGGAGAAAGGCTGTTGTGAGGAAATGGAGAAGGCTGTGGTGGTGAAATTTATCAACTGTGGGAGGGAGACTTATTGTTCTCGGGATTCTGGGCACGGGGGCAGAGGAGGCGTCCTCTGGATTTGGGATTAAATCCTAAATTGGCTGGGAGGAACATTTTGGTTCTGTAATCCGTCCAATAAGCTGGAGAGGAGGATCACGGTTCCAGCAGTTATCATCTTGAACAATTCACCCAACAATCATCGATTAAACACTCTGGTTTGCAGCTCACTGTTTCCAGGTATTTCTCTGAGCATCAGTTACTAAGTGGGTTTGTGAACTTAGGAATATTCTGAAACCGTGAATTTGTTATTAGAGTTTAAATTTAAATCTTCCTGCAATTATTTTCTGCTTAAATATAAAGATTAGATAAGTGTTTTATAGCAAATGAAGAAAAGAGACCTTACACATAGTATCAGAGCGCTTGTTCAAACTCTCGGACCTGTTAGATTGATAATTACATGTTGATAATTTAGCTAGAAAGATTAGCATGGCCAAATAAAAGTACCTGCCAAGTCAGTATAAAGAAAGAAGAAATAAGACATAAAACCCCTCTTAGGAAATAACCACAAAAAGGAAGGAACTGGTCTGCCAGATGACATCTTCAGTCGCAATTCTATATATTTTGTGAGATATTAGGTTGTAAAATGCAGAATGTAACATTGATGAAGCACCTTGGTTGAATTTCTTACATCAGCTGTCTTCATTGTATTCTCTCTATAGGAGATAACTCCATATATTATAGAACGTAGTTATAGGGCATATGTGCAAAGAGGGAAAGCAATTACAGTCCCCGCTAACAAATTAAAAGTTTTTTTTCAGGACGTTAATAAGAAACTGTGCTGCTGAAGTGTAGAAATATGGCTATTTTGTCCATCCTACTGCTGTGATGGCAACCAGAGATGCACAAGTAAAATATTTTATCAAAACAGAATGCGGTAACTGTATTACCAAAAGCAATTAGAGCTAATCCACTCCTTAAATTGACAAAAGTCATTACAATCTGGAAAATATGAATATACCATATATTTATAAAGGAGATGGTTCAAAATGAGAGTAAATACCAGATGGTGAATATATATATACAAGCATAGAAATAAAATAAAAAAGAAACCATGGACATGCAAATATAGTCAACCTAAGCCCAGGTCAACAAAAGTAGTTATTTTATATCAACTCTCACAATAAAACTAGTTTAAAAGCCGATGAGCAACTTATATATGAGACAAAGCCAATTTGGAGAGTTTACATCGCTCTAAAAATGATAGATTTGCACTACTTTTACATTTTGGCGTGTAGGTATTATAGGTTATACAGTTGTAGTAAATACAATATTTGGAACATTATCTAATCCTTGTATAAAGGGTAGCAACAGAGAAAAACTCTGTAAATAGTATAGAAAACCCATACAAGTCATTCTAATGAACATTTGACTGTGCTATGCCAATCATGTTAATGCAAATGGAAGATTTGCTCTAAATAGAACATCCAGAAAAAGTAAGAATCTATGAAGACTGGAACAAGACTTAGAAGAGAGGCCAACAACCACCCTTGACGATGCTTTCTTAATCTTTCAATTTTCTCATGTTGATTTCAGCCTATTAACAGTAAGAAAAGCTAGGCTTTTGTTAGATATATAGCATATATACCTAGTTAGGCTACTTACACGTCGATATAATGTAAACTGGCAATATAAAAAAAAAAAAATGATTGCAAGTGTAAGATACATACCACAAAAATCTTGGAAGAAACACACACATTTTTCAAAGTTTAATGGGTTTCTCTTTGTGGTACTTTCACAAACAGTTTGCAGACATTGTACGGTGGGTAACTTGTAAAATGTTACAGCATACATGTCATAAACAACGCCAAACATATATGATAAAAACATTTAGGAACATATGATATCCACTTTGCATTGAATTATTATCACGCTTCAGTAAATAAGGAGGCTGAGATTAGAAATATCAGTGGACTAGAGTGCCCAAAATGGTTGTAGATGACTGTTAGAATAAGTTAGTACCACCAGCAACACAAGTTATTATTTCCACAGAGATAACAATATAGATATGAACATACCCAGTCTTAGAGATGCAGAGAACAACAAGGGGACAATAATAATGATCATCAGTCTACATGTTCAGGACAATGAGGTAATTTGAGACCCCTTTTAGCATGTACAAATAATCTTTGAGAAAAATCTATCACAGGTGAATGTATAACTCACAAACCAGTTATTCCATAGGTAGATGTGAGTCCATATGCACAACACGCAACCCAGAAATGACTTAGCTACCATGCACAAACAGAACAAGGCTCTCCAGATCGACCTCCAGCAAAGGTACACGCACAACCAGCAACAATAAAGTGTTCGATGTGCTGCTCAAGGGGCTCTATTCTACTTGTTCGATATTCATCCAATGAAATTGAATATGCTCTGCTCATGGATCGATCTCTATTCTGTTCTGCGAATGGGTTTTCTGTTCGATACACGCCCAACTGTTCCCAGACATACTCTACTTGTGCCTATGCCTGTGCCTTTACTCTAGCGCAAAACTTGTGGATTTGGATATTAAACAGGCTGTGGAAAAAAAAAAAAAAAACTCTTTACCTGAAATTTGTTTGTACCAGCATACAATATTTAGCATACTCTTTACATTTGCGCCACTGTACATGCTCTATTTGACTCTGCTATGGTAATGGCAGTGTTCGAACCTGCGCGGGCATAACACTTCAAATTTAAATCTGTCACTAACCTCTCGGGCTCAATGAAGCCATCTACATTCGAATAGGACCATCCCGGCTTTAAAAAAAAAAAAAAATCGAATGCAGGAAGAACTTAGTGAAAAATCGTAGGACAACGGATTGCCATCTGGGTATCTATATCACTCGCTGTCAAATTATTAATATCTGATAGGAAGCCACGTTATGAAATTCGATAAAGGGAAGCCACGCTATCAAATCCGATGTTAGTCGTGTATTGGAGTCATTTAGCCAGCAGATGTAATGAATTATAAAAATAAAAATAAAAAATTGTTGTATCACGATATACCCATATCCCACCGAATGTGCAATAAACAGAATATAATAATACCACCGATATGCATGTATGATTAGATTAAAATATATCGTATAGATTTAAAACTATATTGTATGGTTTTTTGTATGGTTTTATATATATATCGTTGGGTATTATTTTGGGTTAAAATTATATCATATCGACGTCAATTGTGTTTCAGGGTCCGAATAAAACAAGATTTCCAATTTATAATCTGCGTCCTGGTATGTGCACTTTTTATGTCATTGTTATGACAGAGACATAGTAGAGCATAAAAGATTTTGAAGTAATAGTGGTTTTTAGTTGCTGAGGGTGGATATCATGTCTATGTTAAGGCCTCTAGACCCGTCTGAGCATCCAAGCAGTGAGAATGACATATATGGGGGAAGAAGTAGCAGAAATGGCTTACCTGGTACAATACATACCTTGAATAAGATGAGGGTACTGTATAAACCTGAACTCGGTGGTATTGCCATAAGCTCTCATACATATCGTGATTCTTCTCCAGCAGGATTGGATCCGCGTGTAACACAGCTACTGTCCAAGGGTTCACTGCCTGATGTTGAGAGGCAAGCTATATTCAGGGAAGAAAAACAACACAACCATAGCTCACCCATATCACCTCTGTATCCTATGGATTCTGTGGGAATATCTGACTCGTCATGTCACAGTGCTGGATCTTATCATCAATATATATGGTTTTAATTTATACCGTATACTTTTTTTTGGTTAAATATTTTGTTTAAAAGATGAACAGAGACCCTGCATATTTGAAAAGCCGAGTTTGTTTGAAAAGCCGAGTTTGTTTGAAAAGCCGAGTTTATTTGAACAGCCGAGTTTTGCAAGTTATGGATAAATTGTAAAGCGGAATTGTATATCGTATGAGGTTATAATATATTTGTTTGTAAAGCCGAGCTTCAGTTGCTAAACTCCGCCGTGTCAAAGATTTGTTTTGTTTGCGCTTATACGGCAATGGTACCAATGCCCACTGCCAGCTAGACTCCACATCTTTGATGTGCACAGAAAAGATGATAACGCATAATCTCTGGCGAAGTCTGTTGTCTCTGTCAACTGTATTACATCAGGTGAGGGATAGATTCAAACTCAAATCCTTATATATATTTCCTTTCACACTTCAAGCTAAATAAATAAATAAATATATATATATATAAAATAAAAATGTATGCATTCCATTAGATTTTAGTAGAATGATCATTCTCCGTGAGTTTCTTGGAGGCTGTTATGAATCTGTGCAAAACATAAAGTCAGCCTTGAGAATATGCATTGAACTTTTGAGGAACTGCCAATATGCAGGTTTAACAGTTTGGGTTGATGACAACAACCTTTATGTTTGACTTAATTTACTGGGATGAATTTATCCAAGGTATCCCAATATTTATTATCTTCGCCTTTGGAGCAATTTTCAATCCAGTTTGAAACTTTGAAAAACATCAAGACAAAAGGGCATTAGAGGACTGGTTCCGAGTTTGAACAATGTTATTTTTATACTAATAAGATAGTGGTTTACAGGGTTCAATCTGTCAACTTATGATTCTCTACTTCATCCGAGTAGGGCTTCCAAACCTTCCATAAAACCTTCCATATACGAGACTTCCGAATATATAGGAATAAGTTTCAATAGATTATTTCCACGAAGAATTATATTAAGGTAATACGTTTGTTACCTGTGCTAGAATACACTTGATAATGGAGCTCATAAAACTTTAAAAGGGATTTCTGAATTAACACTCGTGGAGTCCGGAAGAGAACTTTGGATTGTTCTAAGTTTCTGCTTGCTTGAATGTTTTTTTTTTCTTGCTGAAAGTGTTGCTGAGTTTGTCATGAGATCCTCGTGTATCAGCAGTGATGATAGGATTTGGGAGGGGCTTTTTGTGTCATGAGCCTAATTTGAAAAATTGACTTACAAAAACAAACAAAATAAAACGCGCACAAATATGAGACTTTACACTGTTGAAAGCATTATACAATATCAGTTTTGAATGTTCAGATAAGTCTCAGATACAGTTTTAATATCCTTATAAGTCATAACAAAACAAAGAAGAAAATGTGATAGAGACAAAACCGTAACTACTGTAAATTTTGACAATCTGCCTGAATTTATTGTTTATATTCTAATTTCTAAAGCTCGTATCTCTAAGGTATATATATGTATATATGCAAAATGATATATTTTGAAAGAAATCGAAAGTTTAAAACTATCTCTGGAAAGGTATCCGAACTTCTTGAAATTTGAACTATCTAATGAAGATCTAAAAGCTTATATGACAAATTTGAACCTTCTGTGGTGGCATCCAAACATTCTATTGCAAGTGGCATCTGAACCTTCTATGGCACAATGGTTTATAAAAAAATGCTAAATCCTGTATTTTGCTGACCATTTGTGTTTTACTCAACTGGGAGCCTTAGCATGTAAAAACAAGTCTGTATTCTTTATTAGAGGTTGTGCTACCTTGCAGGCCTTGTTGCATCAAGAAACTAAATTGGCTAACCTGAGTTTTTGGTATTTCATGGAATTAATAGCAATTGCTATGTGTACATACGTCTGGATGACCATGGTGTATATAGGATCTATATCAATTATTGAATATAGAGAGACTTTTTCGTATGTCCACATCTTGGTTATAGATTGAACACATATAAGCAAATCAATTGACCCTCATAATTATATCAACATCACTAGAAACTATGAGAAGTATGACTATTGGAGCAATTTTGGATGTTGGCAATCACATGTGAAATATGGCAATCATAACTATAGATGTGAATGATCCTCAGATGTTTCCTTTTGAATTCAAGAATCTGGTGCAAAGTAACTGTGTTGGCAATGACTGAAAAAGTAAAGTAAACTTGGCATCGACCAACATATGTTATATTCAGTATATTCCCTATATGTCTTATATTTTCCCTGCTTTATGCAATAATATTCAACTTAGGTTGGTACAAGTGGTACAAGTGAACAGGTTAGAGCGCAATATCTAAGTGGTATAGGTGATTTCAAGTTTATTGCATAACTTACTCATACTAATCTGAGTGAATAAAGTTAATTAGGTGAATGCTTACTATTGAGATATCACTCTTTCTCTGTAGTTTAGCTGATCTAAACTTGTATAAGCTGTATTAGTAACCTTGTTTGTTCTATGTATCACATTACTTGAATTTACACTTGTACTTTATGACTAATTTTAGCCCAATCAACACTGTGCTTACTATCCCTATTGATTCACCATGCTTAAATAAGTTACCAGCTTGTTCAACATCATGGATATTACTTAACTAGTGCTATAACTATGCGGGCTTGCAGTAGCTTATCACATCAACTACTAGTACTTTTATTAGAATGCTTGATTACGATATTCCCATTTGATTAGTAGTATAAGCTTGTAACATATTATGAGTACAATGGGCTTTCTCATTAGTGTTGCCTATTCTCTAAGCTTTGATCTGAATGAGTACCACCATCTCATATAGCAAAGATACAAGCTCATGTTCATGGAAGAGTGGTGACTCTATCCTCTTAATGGCCTTAGTACTACCTATCTCTACCATTGACCAAGTTCCATATCACAGATTGACTGTACGACTCTATGCATATAGATGAGGTAAACGAACATTCACTATGCTCATATAGGAGTAATTAGGCATGTATGGATACTAAGTGCATAGTAATTATGATTTCATGGAATTTTCTCATAATAGAGCTTATCATAACAGTGTAATGGGTTTAATACTACATATATATAAGTGATAAGATTGGGATAACATAATCATTTCCATTACTTGGTGGTTATACTATCTGCCCATTTGTCTAGTACCATTATGAGATTTACTGTGTTCCATATCTATGGGAACAAAAGGGAAGCGATAGGATGGATACTCACAAATGGCACTCATTATCTAAAATACATGTATTCTAATAACATACGTATCTGCTTATTACTATTACAATAACTGTGATCTACTTGACTCTGTTAATTACAGTTGTGATTATAACAATGGTTACAATTAATAAGTATCCATAATAAATACTGACCAATGAGCTTAAGTAACACGTATATTGGGTAATAACAAGAAGTGTATGACCATAATCAAAGTGAGTGCAATATATGAGTGACAGTGAACCATATGATCTTCATAGCTTACTGAGTGTAATACCATATCTAGTTGGATTAGAGCTTACCTATAAAAGCATGGTTTCGAGTGCTCTAAGTGATTCCGTAATAAATCTGTGTCATATATGTACTGAGCTCGTGTATCTCGTGTTCATTTACTAATATATCATTACCTAAGTAAGTTTCATAATAGAGAAGGTGGTAGTAACGCATATTATGCCTAAGATATCACCCTATCTAAGCAGTTAAGCGACTCACCGGTCGTAACCTCATATCATGCTAGCTTAGTCTGTCTGAATAGGGTTCCAATCATAACCTAACAAGTAGTTGATCTGTGTGTTTCCACATCAATAAGCTCATACCTGTACCTGCTTTAACATTTCGATTGTTTCCATCACTATTAGTAACACATGTACCATTCACTAGTTAAGTATGAATAAGGATAGATGTAATGGCAATCATAGGCTTGATAAAGGTGGAACCCTATCTGCTATAACTTCTACTCGTATATAAGAGAGACCTTCTTGCTTCACCTATTTCACATGGTATACTTATTATGGAAATAGCCATACTTGACCAGTAGTGATACTCGGGCTTGTTATAAGATTCTAGTAGTCCACATGTTCATAAGATCAGTATTATATAAGCTATACTATTCAATGGATTCACATGGTTAACCTTTTATAACGGTAATAAAAGCTCTTTTGTATAGAGGTTTATCTCTCACCATGTTACATAATAAACATGATAATATTGTACTAATATGGAGCTAAGGGTAAAGGTTCAATATTCTTTATTAACATACCACTATCTTCACTGATTCCCATTGATTTTATTAACTATGAAGAGTATGACATAATCAAATACTAGCCTAACTTACAGCTTTGTAATCACAATCACACAGCTTACTGGTCATGTATAGAGAGTGGTCATAGCCTATCCATGAATTTGTAAACTTTATTTTGAATTATCTCTTAAGAATGAATTTTACTTGCTGGTACATGGGTAACCATAAAGAACGGATGTTACTTAACTCTAGTGATACCGAATATATGCTATTGTTTGACTTTACTAAGTGCAGGGATACCAACATGCCTTATGTCATTTAAATTATCATTGCAGGAATATGAACAATATAGATGCATATGTTGTAATGTGTGTACGAATGTTTACATTGATAACAGTATATTTAGAATGTGTAGAGATTGTTATATGGGTAACAATTTGTTATGAACAATATAGATGCATGTGTTGTAATGTGTGTACGAGTGTTTACATTGCAGATTGTGTATAAGTAATTGCTTTGCAGAATACTGATTTCAGAACCATAATACGTGATGACAGAATCCCCAGAACAGTTGAGACTCCCGAGATTCCATGATAGGGTGTTGACCCTGGTACTATTGGGAGGGGTGGAAGTGTTGCCCACCGGTTATCCTCCGATACCTGGAGTCATGGGAGGACTGTGCGAGTCACACTCCCCTAGACGTGTGATGATGACTGCCGGATGCCTACAAGCATATCAGTTCGACGTACTCGACGCTGATATCCTTAAGGTCTATGAATGGATCAGTAAAACTGATGCCATGGCATATTCCTGTAGAGGACGGATAGGGTGGGAGTGGAAGAGGTTAGGAAGGATAGGATGATTTGAGAATAGTTTGGAGATTTGGTTGAGATGAGAACAATTAAAATTGCAGGTACATACTTATTCAAACAGAAATTCAATCTTAAAAATCAGCCTTCTACAATCACCCTAATCTCTAAAATACAATTATCGATATGAGTATATGAAACCCTAACTTCGGGACGAAGTTTTCCGAAGGGAGGAAGTATGTAACAACCCACACCCTAAGTTCCTACTCCCTAATATTTAACTAATAGATAAATATAATATACAAACATAAAGAAAAACTAACTTTAAAGAATAATTAGAATAATTCATTAAACATTCAAAGCACCATGATTAAATATATTCAAATTAATACAACCTTATCATCTTATTCGAATGACCTCTCATTAATACAACCTTATCATATTACATTCAAAGGACATCTCATTAATGCAAACCATATCATTCGAGTGACACCTCTTTGAAAACATTCATTTCTACATTTATGGAAGTCTTATCTCGATGGAGTTGTGGCGGTGGGATGTTAGCTGGATGGTGTTGTGGCGGTGGGGCAGATTGTTATTTAAACAAGAAGACATGAAAGAGGAGGGGGGGTCTTTTGTTCTGAGATGAAAGGGGGGAGAAAGGCTGTTGTGAGGAAATGGAGAAGGATGTGGTGGTGAAATTTATCAACTGTGGGAGGGAGACTTACTGTTCTCGGGATTCTGGGCACGGGGGCAGAGGAGGTGTCCTCTAGATTTGGGATTAAATCCTAAATTGGCTGGGAGGAACATTTTGGTTCTGTAATCTGTCCAATAAGCTGGAGAGGAGGATCACGGTTCCAGCAGTTAACAGCTTGAACAGTTCACCCAACAATCATCGATTAAACACTCTAGTTTGCAGCTCACCATTTCCAGGTATTTCTCTGAGCATCAGTTACTAAGTGGGTTTGTGAACGTAGGAATATTCTGAAACCTTGAATCTGTTATTAGAGTTTAAATTTAAATCTTCCTGCAATTATTTTCTGCTGAAATTTTCTGCTTAAATATAAAGATCAGATAAGTGTTTTATAGCAAATGAAGAAAAGAGACCTTACATTACCCACCACCTGTAGGTAGTGCATATGAGAAGAAATTTTTCTCATAGATGGTCCTCAGTCGATAGCCAACAATGCCTTGCAACCCCCATATAGCTCGATGTGCCATTTTCTCCGCCACCTGAGCCAACCACGTGACCCCTTGCCCATCTGTTATGAATGTATGTTTGAAGGTGGGCCTCTCGACCCCAAAGGTATGGCTTTTCATTGGTATAGTTGAGTAGTTTTCCTTACTTGTCATGGGCACTTTTGGGAATGAATTAGTGAGTAGATTCACCGAAAAGAGGGGGTTAGGTTTGTATTCTTGTCTCCATTGCCCTATTTTCTGGTTACCCTTGTATCCTAGTCCCGTGGGATCTCCTTTATTGGCCATTAGCTTTAGGACTCCATTGATCCTCTTCTCTTCCACAATTAGGTCAAGCCCCTCCTTGAGTGACCAATTCCTCTTACTTGACCTAATTTTGGGTCCACCTGGTCCCGTGTGGTCCTGCAACTTTTTGAAGATAATTTCACAAAGACCATTTTGGAACCAAGTTTTCACAAGGGTTTCTAGGACTAGTTCCCTCCTTCATCATTCTTATTTGCAAACCCTAGCCCTTGAAATCCCCTTGACCCTTCTTAGAGAGCCTTACACCTTGCTTCTCAAGCAAGTAAACCATACATTTGAGTCTCTCTTGTGAATAGGCCTAAGGAATCACTCCTTACCTCTGTGTTGACTCATTCATCTAGTGATTCCCTTCATACCGGATCTCCTCCCATTGGTGTAAGTTCATAAAGAGTAAGGAGCCTTAGCTAAGGTGACAGTGGGTTATCGCTCCATTGTTGCCCTTGACCTAGTAGTTTCCCTTTAGGATCCCCTCCTAAGACCCCTACTACTTTGAGCGGTAACAATACCCACTACCACATACCCCAAATACACAAAAGATTGCAATGCAAGCTCACACTTCTCAAAATTTGCTAGCAATTGGTGCTTCTTTAATGTCTCTAGCACCTGCATCAAATGTGAGATTTTATCTTCCCAAGTAGCATTGTATACCGATACATCATCCAAATAAAAAATAACAAATGAATTTATAAAAGGGCACAATATATCATTCATTAAGCTCATAAATATAACCAGTGCATTGCATAGTCCAAACGACATGACTAACCACTCATACAAACCTTGCTTTATTTTTAAGGAAATCTTCCAAGTATCTTCTTCGCTAACCCAAACCTATAGATATCTGACTTTACTCCCAACTTGGTGAAGTATTTGGCTTGTCGCAACTGATCCAGCAAATCATCTATCCTAGGGAGGGGGTACCTTTCATTTGCCACTATGACAAATTGCCTATACAACCCAATCTTTAGCAATGAAGATTCCGGCAACAACTGGATCTCGTGCGCCACTTTCCTCTTGGGTAGTGGCGTGTTAGGCTCCTGGAACACACCCCTATACGCCTATAGTAAACTTTCCAGTTGTTGATTTTGTTCCTTAGTATACCCCTCCAAGGATGTCTTAGCTCTCATGGACTCTTCAACAGACTAATTTTCTCTTAAAAATAAAAATAAAAACATATTTTATGCTAGAATTGATCAACTATTTGGCTGAGTTGGCACTTATCAACGCGATCTTCGACTTGCCCTTATATGCATTGATGATGAAAGATTTCTCGTCCTTGATGAGGCGATACTAAATGGCCCTACGCATGAATATTGCATCTCACATGTACATATAGGAACTCCCAAGCACAACACCACATAGATCCAGTGGAACTACATCCAATTCTACTTCATCAATGAAGTCAACATTGATAGCAAATTGATTCAACAAAAAGTTTGAATCTATACTGTTTGGCTACCTTTATCTTTGCCCCCTTCTTGACATGTCCCAATGAATATGGGCTAGGATTGTCATGAGTCTCCAGCCCCAGTTTCGTGATCGTATTTGCTACAATGAGATTCACCTGTGATCCTAAGTAGAATAGAGCATCAATTTTCTTGACCTTATCTTTATATGGAAGAATCTATTCATTTTGTTCTCTTTATGTTGTTGAAGGCTACTTAGACTCACCTCCTTCTGCACTGATGTACAGACAATTTTCTCATCCACATCTGAGTTGCTTTCCACCTTGTTACTGCAATTTGCAGCCATGATATTTTTCTTCTTAGCATCTTTCTTCTAGTTCATCAAGTTGACCTTTGGATATAACTTCGAGCATTTCTCCTTTCTATGATCGTCAATATTATAGGGGTTGTTGTGACCTTTGCATTATTGTGTTGTGGTTGTCTCTCCCCTTTTCCATTTCTTCTTCCCCTACTTTGAAGCTTCCAAGTTCCTAGTGCTTCTTTTTCTTTGATCCACTTGATTGCACTTTCTTTTTGCATATGTTCTCCGGATACTTTGCCTGTACACAAGCCTCATCCACCAATCTGAGTTTGAACAACATCACTTGCTTCTACAGATGGAAGTGTAGATCCCTTGGATACGTGAGTGTATTAAATCTAGGTTCTATGGGGAGATAACCAACATTATGGCCATCTTTCTAAATTCCATGGTGTACTCCTATACACTCTACCCCTGTCTCTACCTAAAGCAATGCCACTAAATCCACCAGTCCTCCTCATACCCAATAGGGTAAAACTGTGACTATATGAGGGTTTTGAAATCCTCCCACTTAGTCACTAGAGATCTCCCGCCGACTTCAGGGTCTTTGTGTGGCTTTCCCACCAGTTTAGGGCATGGCCCTCTAATTTTAGCCAAACAAACGAAATTTTATGTTCTTCCTCAATATGATGAATATTAAAATAAACTTATACTTGTTGTAACCAGTGATTTAGCTTCAAAGCATCAATATCACCTTGATATGACTTGATGTTCACCTTCGCTTCCATTTCGAATAGGGACTTTGAATGGTTCACGACACTTAAACTGGGTTGTTCCTTTTCAGGTTCTTAATTTTCATGTCCAGTTCATCCCACTTTGCAATGTTTTCACCCCCAAACAATGTTGTTTGATGCCTCAAACTGCTTCCAAAAGGTTTCAAACCCCAATTTGCCAAACTAGGACCAACCAGTAAAAATGGTTCAGCATGTTGATTACTCCACTTTTTCCACTTTGAAAGCATGAAGATGGATAACAAATAATAGAATGATTCAATTTGGATCAAACTATGAAAGATACAAGTTAACTGACATGCATATGACAAGAATGATGGAAATGAATGAATGACACTAAAGATTCTCTCCTCCCTTTATATAGAATAGGTGAGGGGCCTAAAAATATTAAATTTCCCAAGGTCCACAAAAACTCTCAAGTAACCTAACTAAGCATTAATCAATAGATAGGTTCACATGTGACGCTCTCCAAGTGTAAGGTGACACATGTCAAGATCTAGGGTAAGCGTGTCCATCAAACAAGGGTATCAAAAGAAGAGTTCCACAAGACAAGGTCCAACACTACCCTCTAAACATCTTCAATGCTCTAATGCTACCTCCTAAGCCATATGTGTGTCTTTGTTTTGCCACAACAATGAATGTTTCTCAACCCAAGCACCCTCAAGTCAAGCACAAGCCTCCCTGTATGCAACCAAATGATCTAATACTACCTAGGGTTGAATGTGTTCCTCCTAAGATCCCAAGCATTAATCCACCATGCGGCTTCTCCATCCAATCTAGCAACCAAGCCCCTCCATGTACACCTCATGAAGAATGTCACCATGCCACATAGGATTCCAAACTCCTAAGGATGTGCACACCATAAGGTAATCCATCAGTAAGCTATATCCAATATGTACATCCAATATGATATAACCAAGGGTAGGGAACGCACCATGTATTCCACATCACATGAAGCACCCTTAAGCATGGTGTGAACAAATTTAAAGTAACCCACATCCTAGAGAGTCCTTGAATGACTTTGACCAGCATATTCATGAGCTTTTGAACATAACCCCCATTTGATCCCTGAGAATATCTAAATTGAACACCTCTTATAGACATTATCACCATCTCTATGCATTCTTGTTATAAGTGTAAACCCGCCCATCCCACCCCCCCACGCACACTAATAAGAATGGCCTCTAGAAAATTGATAAGTCCATCAATCTTATGTTGTTATCCATTATAAATTAGTTTAAGAATAATGGATAAGATCGACTACTTCATCAACACTCCCCAAGGGAAAGACATTTTCTAGTGTGACAAGAAGAACCCAAAGCCCATTGCTTTTGTTAATGTTGAAACAAGTTTCCTAAAAGATTTTTAACCCTTGATCACTCTTGATGTTGGTGTGTAATCCCTACTCTAGTGCACATGGTGACTTAGAGAGCCCTCAAACAACTTCGACAAATCCCTTGGTGATATCTCTTTTTCGCAACCCCAACCTAAAAATGTCAGTTTAAGAATCCCAACTAAGTGTGTGTTCTTTGTATCTTGGGTCAGCCATGATATACCTAATTGCAAAAGAAAAATTGCATCATTTAGCATATAAATAGTTCCATAATGTAACAAAGTACCCAAACAACAAAATTCCACAAGAATAAAATATTCTCATGTCCAATGATCCCCTTTCCCACATAATAAGATCAAATAGTTTCCTAGGCCCTATCCATGCCCTCATACGGGTGGCCTATTGTGGGCTTATCCTAATTGACCAAGTGAATAACCTCTACCAAAGGTTCACTAATTGTGCACACTTTCTCCACTCCTTCTGAGGAGTTAATCTTCACTAGTTTAGTCATGACTCTCGCACCCTATCTTGTGCTAAATGCTAGAAATGAAACTATTGGCAAAATGTGCAACTATAGGAATGTAAAAACTTCCTATTTATTACGAGTTTCCTCAAGAGGCTAAGAACAAATGACTGGTTACATATGAATCTTGTGATGCTCCTATTTTGACCAATGACCTCCTTGATAAAAGGATATTTTTCCCATATCCTCAAGCATCAAATCACTACAATGGGCAACACATGGAATTCAGAACATGGTGAGGTGCCTCTCCATTAGAAAGTTGTCATCAACAACATAATTAGCTAGATTATTTGTTACTATGTTGAACACCACACTCTTGGATAAACCTATCCAACAACTAATACAACAATATTGCATTTTTAACATGCAACGGATTTAATAAACACTGTTCTGTTGAAGTAATGTACCAAGACATCAGCATGAAATCATCCTAGTTGTTGATTCTGCTAATTAAAAAAAACAGATGTACAAAGAAATCAAGGATGGTCTAACCCCTCCCATGTATCCACCCATTAGACATCATTGTGCATTTAGTGGCCTCCCATAACTTCCTTAGGTCCTCCAATCATGTATTTATAATATTCTTTTCCACTTATAGGATTGGCCTCCACAATCCCTCATAGGTAGGGCACTTATAACCCACGCCAACAATAACAACAACATAAAATATTGACTAGAAGAATGGAGTTGTCTTTGTAATGCTCAAAGATATCTCGATCTATAAAAGGCACCTCCTCGCAATTCTAATTTCTTCTTGCCTTTCCTTTCTTTTAATCATTGATGATGTAAATTTGTGTCCCATCTATGGCTCTTGGAACAAAGAAAGGTGAGGTCATCATTGATAGGAACTCGTGTAGCCTCCCTAACCTAATTCCATAAGATCCCTACAATATTGGAGAACCATAGCCACTCCACTGATAGATGGTTCAACTTTGAGAGAGGCTACATCTTCCTTCTTTTTATTCTTTTCAATGTTCACAATTAGCTTCATCAATTTCTTGCATAACATCTAGAGATCATGGGATCATGAGCACAAGTTACATAAACATCATGTGGTTGAGACTCTAAGGACTCCTCAAACTCCTCAAGGACATCTTATCTATGAGCCACCAAGATGCATTCCAATCAACATTGAAAAACATCTTTTACAAGTTTTGTTATTGAGAAGTGAGAGATTGCAACGTGGAAGTGAGCTACAAATTTTGTGATAGCAAGCCTAACAAGTTCCTTGCCCCTAGCGTTCTTCCTCATAAGGCTCAATACCCATGATTGGTTGTAGATTTATTTAGTGATACACTTGGCATGCTCTACCATGTTCTTTACCCAATCCACTGTGAAAAATTTTTAATCTAAGAAACCCTACTGCTAACCATTGATTTACTTCTCCTACTTCATTAAATACATAAGTTATTAATCTGAATATTCAGAAAAACAATGAAGTAAACACAAATAGCAGCCTACACATACAGATCATTTATTGAATAGCACGCTCATAATTTCTTGCATAACATCTAGAGATCGTGGGATCATGAGCAGAAGCTACATAAAAATCATGTGGTTGAGACTCTAAGGACTCCTCAAACTCCTCAAGGACATCTTATCTATGAGCCACCAAGATGCATTCCAATCAACATTGAAAAACATCTTTTACAAGTTTTTTTATTGAGAAGTGAGAGATTGCAACGTGAGGAAGTGAGCTACAAATTTTGTGATAGCAAGCCTAACAGGTTCCTTGCCCCTAGCATTCTTCCTCATAAGGCTCAATACCCATGATTGGTTGTAGATTTATTTAGTGATACACTTGGCATGCTCTACCATGTTCTTTACCCAATCCACTGTGAAAAATTTTTAATCTAAGAAACCCTACTGCTACCCATTGATTTACTTCTCCTACTTCATTAAATACATAAGTTATTAATCTGAATATTCAGAAAAACAACGAAGTAAACACAAATAGCAGCCTACACATATAGATCATTTATTGAATAGCACGCTCATATGAAAAAGTGATACAGAGATTTTTCAGACAAATGTCCCTGGAAAAACCCAATGCGGGAAAATCGGTGCAGCTAGCTCTGGAGGGTTTTATTATTAAGCAGATTCTCAATACAACAATTTCTGGGCAACAAACATGGTTGGCCCTACAGAGAAAATCACAGCAGCTATACCTCTTTCTCTTTGAGACAGAAAATATGGCTGATTCACATCCTCAAATGGGATTTACAGAACTCGAGCCCTTTCTGGCCACAGCGAACTCCAGCGTTGCTCCTCAGCCCTCTGTGTCAACCTTCCTGGCCTGCGTCAGCGTCTATGTTGCTCTAGAAGGGCCTACGTCACCCCTGAAGGGCTTACACTGCCCCTACACTGCCCTGACTGGGCCTACATCAGCCCTGTGTGGCCTCTGCTGGACTGCATGACTCTGGCTTGCCTCTGCACTATTGGATATGCTGCCTCTTTGCCGCTGTTGTACTCTTGGCCTGGGATTAGATCATCCCCTTTCCAACACTGCCCCTCGTTGCATTACAAACTCTTCCTCAAATTCTTAGCAAACCACGCCCTAGAATTTCAACCTAATTTCAGTGCTCCGCCAATGTGTGTTCTCCAACTGACCCCAAGCCCTTCTCTTATACTTTTCTTGTTGGAAAACCAACAGCTGTGATCTAATCTCTAATCGACGGCTAAGATTAGAAGCTGCTTGATCCGCGTCACTTAAGTCATTCTCATCACATGTTTAATTTAATTCACTTTAATAATTTAATTTTCCTAAGTTAGACTTAGGGTCCTTAATTAAAAAGATTAATTATTTGAATATCTCTTCAAACTAATGGAATTCTTCCAAACACTTTCTGGGTCTTGGAGATCTCATGTACTCCAGTTCCTCCACAAAATTTGGGAGCTAGAGCACATCTGATGCTACCCCAAAATCTCAACACTCCCTCTTAGCGAGGAATGTGCTCTAGCAATACATCAACCCCGAAGTACTGCTCTAATCTCTGGCATTGATCTTCGCGCTAACGTTTGGCCTGTTGCCCTTCATCACTGTGATGTTGTTGCTCTCCGTATTGTTGCCCATGAATCTGTCACCGTCACTGCCACATTCGTACTGCAGCTCCCTCTCAAATTGTTGCATTATGCTGCCAATTGCTACACTGCAACTTAGTTGCTAAGAGTAAGAAACTGAAGAACCCCTACCCAAACACTAACAGACAAGTCAATCAGGCTGCACCTCATCATTGAAGCTCCTTAGGCTGTTGCTCTACGTTGTCCTCCTGAAGCCACTACGCTGCTACAGCATTGCACTGCGTAAGCACTGCATCCTCTGCACTGCTGAAGTCCCATCAGCCCCTCTGCACTGCTGCCTCTGCACTATGTTGATCCCTCTACAGTGTCCTAGCCTCTGCCTCTGCTTCATCTGTGATCCTCTGCACCCACTGCTCCAGTCATTCCTGCTACTGTCTTAAGGCTCCCGTAGCACGGATGTGATCCAAGAGTTGGGCTACTGAAAGATCCCGCCACAACTTTGTAGCTGCTCTACAGATCAATACCGTCTCACCTCTTCTCTCGAGGTACATGAGCACTTATGTCCATGTCATCGTCAGAGCCATCATCTTCTTTAGTTGTAGTAGGCTAGTAGCCTTGGAACTAGAAGCTTCCTTGTCCTTCTTCCTTAGAGGATAATTGGTGGCGAAGTGTCCAAGTTCACGACATCGGAAACATTTGCTCGTTGACAGATCATGCTTCTTTTTCCCTTGCTTCTTCTTAGATGCTAGGGTTGCATCTTCCTCTTCCTCCTTCTTTACTTTGCTTGACCCGATGCTAGTTTGTCTCTTGGTCATTCGGTGGATTTCCTCTTGTCGGAGGATAGCCCACATGTCATCCCAATTTGAAAGGTCCTGTCTGCCCAAGATGCTTTGGACCAAACATTTCCCAATCATCTGTGACTACATTTAGAGAAGTCCTCACCATGACGTCATCCTCCACCTTGACCCCCATGGCAATCAGTCGATCCCGAATCGCCTGCAACCTGAAGAGGAAAGGATCGATTTCCTCTCCCTTAGTCATCATAAACAACCTCATCTGGTTCTACAGAAGCATCTTCTTCTTGAAAAATTTCCCTTGATACAATGTGGTTAATGCTTTCCACATACCATTACCCGTCTTCTTCTCGGCTATGTGTGGGACCACATGACCCTTGACCTCGTCCATGATGAAAAGCTTAGCATGAAATTCATCTTCATTATGCTTTGTTGAGAAGAGCAGCATCGATCGGTGTAGCCAAGACGCTCTTTGCTTGCTCCTGTAGTTCATATGCCTCCAGGAATGTCAGGATTTTGGCCTTCCAAATAGCAAAGTTGGACAAGCCATCCAACCTATCCTAATCACGCAGTCTGTATGGCGCCATCTACTCAAAAATAATATGTCGAAGCAAATCCTCCTCTCCCCACTTCTGTTGCTACCCTCAATAGAAACTCGGATCTAGGGTCCTTGGCGAGAAAGGCACCCTCTGCTCTCTCTGACAACTGATTTCCTCCCTTGGAAATCTGCCAAATCTTCTAAATCAGCCCTCTTCGATCACCCTACGATTGATCCTCAGATTTCTTTGGAAAAAAAATATGTTGAGCAATTGTTCTCCTCTCGCTCTTTGTCAACTTAGCTAGGCACAATTCTGAACCGACAGAATCTTCGCCACACCAGCAACTGCTGAAGATCTAAAGCTCTGCTTCCGGACCACAACAACTCTGCACATCAACTCGAAATTGGACTGCGTCCCTCTGGCTAGATTCTGCGTGAGTAGACTAGGTCAGCGCAGCCTCTGCTGGGATTGCATCATCCTAATGCTGTGATGCCCTCTCTGAATCTCTGTCGCTTCAGCTGCTCTCTGCAACACAAATTTCTTCAGCCGATTTTGTTGGAGATCCAGCTTGATCTGCAATGCTCTGATACCATGTGAAAATTTCTTAATCTAAGAAACCCTACTACTAACCATTGATTTACTTCTCCTACTTGATTAAATACACAAGTTATTAATCTGAATATTCAGAAAAACAGCGAAGTAAACACTAATAGCAGCCTACACATACAAATCATTTACTAAATAGCACACTCATATGAAAAAATGATACACAAATTTTTCGAACAAATGTCCCCTGAAAAACTCAATGCGGGAAAACCGATGCAGCTAGCTCTGGAGGGTTTTATTATTAAGAAAATTTTGAATACAACAATTTCTGGGCACCAGACATGGTTGGCCCTACAGAGAAAATCACAACAGTTATACCTCTTTCTCTCGAAGACAGAAAATATGGTTGATTCACACCGTCAAATGGGATTTACAGAAGTTGAGCCCTTTCTGGCCCACCAAAAACCCCAGCGTTGCTCCTCAACCCTCTGTGTCAGCCTTTGCGCTGCTCTGGAAGGGCCTGAATCACCCCTGAAGGGCTTACACTACCCCTACCCTGCCCTGACTAGGCCTGCGTCAGCCCTGCTTGGTTCTTGCTGCCTCTGCGTGGCCTTTGCTGGACTGTGTGGCTCTAGCTTGCCTTTGCTTTGCTGGATATGCCGCCTCTCTCCGTTGTTGTACTCTTGGCCTGGGATCAGATCATCCCCTTGCCAATATTGCCCCTCGTTGCACTGCAAACTCTTCCTGAAATTCTTAGCAAATCACGCCCTAGAATTTCAACTTAGTTTCAATGCTCTGCCAATGTGTGTTCTCCAACTGACCCCAAGCCCTTCTCTTATACTTTTCTCGTTGAAAAACCAACGGTCGTGATATAATCTATAATCGACGGCTAAGATTAAAAGTTGCTTGATCCCGTCACTTAAGTCATTCTCATCACATGTTTAATTTAATTCACTTTAATATTTTGATTTTCCTGAGTTAGACTTAGGGTCCTTAATTAAAAAGATTAATCATTTGAATATCTCTTAAACCTGATGGAATTCTTCCAAACGCTTTTTGGGTCCTGGGGATCTCATGTACTCCAGTTCCTCCACAAAATTTGGGAGCTAGAGCACATCCGATGCTACCCAAAAATCTCAACATCCACTTTGCATATGTTCTCAAGGATAAGGTCTATGTAATGTGCGGCACACAGGGGTCCAAAATATGGTCCTATTTTCATACTCTAGCATCTTTCAGACAAGAACATAGTTTGAGGCATTATCTGTGATTCCCTACATAACATTCTACTCCCCCACTATCTTAACAACCTCATGCAAAAGCTCAAATAACAAGTTTGGATCTTACACCCTATTAGATGCTTCAACCAATTTCAAGAATATTGTTCCTTGAGGGCAAGAGACAAGGAAATTTGTGATAGTACAATTCTTTCCGTCAATCCATCCAGCTGACATGAGGGAACAACCTATTTTGGTCCATGGCTCTTAAACTCCTTCAAGTAATCATCAATGGACTAAACCTTTCTCTACAAGAGACATCCCTTCAAGTCATGCATACTAGGGCTTTTGAAGACTTTTCCTGCAGTTGTAGTAGAGTTCTACATAGCTTGGCAATAAGGTGAGCAGGCAGCATTAAAGGGGATATCTGCATCATACAACCATCTGGCAATGTATTGAAAAGTAACTTCTATAAATTGTATTTTCCAATAGGCCTCTAAGATGGGTTGAGTTATACTTGGTCGGTAGTTAGTGGCACTAACAAAGGCAAAGGTGGGGGCAGCTGTGAAATAACTCTTAATGTTATCCTCTTTTTACCTTTAGCTTGACTATGAGACTCAACTCCAAGAGAGGGAGGAACATAATGGAAGGGGTCATGGACATTGGTGGAAGGGACGGAGGAATGCTGGAGTCTTGAACATCAAAATCATTACATCCACTTGCTCTCACAGCTTCTACAAGTTGCATATTCTTCGCAATTCCACAACCCCCCCTGCCCCCCCGCCTTGCACCATCATTGGATGCTCACAATATTTTCAAAACATTTTTCCATCAACAACATCACAATGAACCCATGCAGCATCTTTCGCTTTTCGGGCCATCGTAGATGTGGGAACTTCAATTTTCAAGGGAAATAAATCTGCAAAGTGGAAAAAGAATTATGCAATTAAGTAAAATGAAAAACATATAATAAATTTTAAAACAAAAAAAGGGCTGATTTTTACTTGAAAGTTGAAGGATGAAAAAAAATTAAAAGCAGGAACAGCAATAATATCTGCAATTTTTATGGAGAGGAAGCTAACCTGGGAATGCAAACTGACTGCCTAATCATCCTCCCAAAGATGCCAACTCCACAGGACAGATCCAAACTAGCTCCAAACCAGCTCCAAGATGAGAAACAACCTCCAAACTTGCTGCTGTTAGACTGCTGCTGCAAAACACAAGGTTGTTGCAGAAATCTCCAAGCCCATATATGTTCATAAAAAACTCAAAATGACAAGTGTGAGGCAAATAGGAGGGGGGGGACCAGTTTTATAGGTTAAGGGAGCTGTTTCTGGAGGCTAACAGCCCCTGGTTTCCTCCAAAACTGCTTTAGGAAACCACCATGGGTCCCTTTCCAGCACCACAGGGGTCAAATAGCTAACTGGGCCAGTTGGCATCGGAACCAGCCAGTTACGGCCGGTTTATACCAGTTAGGTACAAACCAGCTCTACAGTCCGTTTCTTTGGCTAGTTCATTACTGAGCCTGATCCAACCAACCGGTTTGACCCGTTCTGGTTCGGGCCAGATGATTTTTAAACACTGCTTTGAACTTCAAACATATGGCAAACAGACCTAGGGAAAAGAGACCTATATATTATTTTACGAGCCATGAAAAAAATATAGAGAAAAGCAACTTGCACTTTGATAACCCTACATAGTTCTGGAAAAGAACTATTTAAGAGAGTAGAATTTTAAGAAATATCAGGGATTTGAAAGTGTGAAATCCACAAGTATCAATCCCCACTCCAAGAAAGAAATCTTCGATGGCAATAAGAATGATTGTTTGGCCCTAATAGGATCAACTTTTGATGCTAAACTCCTTCCCTCCCAATCCCCAACATCTACCTAGTGAATTTTTAGGTCATTGTGGGATCTTTTCTCAAGAAATTGGGATTTATCCTCTCAACATTGCAATGTTACAATTTTTTAAAACCATGCAAGTTTTTGCTGCCAATTTCTCATTTCAGATTTAGACTCAATTTTTCACAATGTCATCAATTTTTCATCGATTTTTTCATTTGTGCATCATACACACCATTCACAACTCAATAAATAAAAATATTAAAAGATAAAAAATAAAATGATGAATCATTTGATAAAAGTAAGCAAAAAAATAGTCCAAAATGGAAAAGCACCCAAATTGGTTGGTCCTTTACTTCAAGCCTCCATGGCAAACCCTTGAATCTCCAAACACAACAGTGTCCAAAGCTTGAGAATAAGTGCCATGGATGTTCCCAACACCAATAATGAGTGGGGATTATTTTTTGGTTCATTTATGTGTTTAGTATTCACTACGAGTCCCTTCTTGCCTCCAAAATATGTCAAATAGTTGAAAAAATGGTGGGGATTGTTTCATATTATTGGGCCTAGGGTCAGGGTTTTCATTTTTTTGTTGCATTTCTTTATTTATTTCTTCATTTCCATTTGGCCACCTTCAATCAATAGTCACCATAACATTGGAACCAAAATAGGTGACAAATGCCCAAATGTCCCCACAACATCCTCAATTCTAGCAAGGGATCCCCCCAAGGACATGGGAATATTCCCAATATCCCAAAGGTCCCCCCATTCCAAACGAGGTGATCCCCTACCTAGTCATAAGTCCATTGGGACATGGGAACTCAATGGACAAGTCCTAGAGAAATGGAAAGCATTCTTCTGCAACAATGCTTAAGCCCCTCCTATCTTGATTAACACAAATTTTCTTCACGTTACTCATTCTTTAAGCATTTTAGAAGCATTCATTCAATTTCTCCTTGTCTCAATCATCATCTAGATTTACAATATTCATCTCGGAAAAATAAAGAATTTATCCTCAACTCATGACCATTACACCTACAATCTTTTTTCATGCTCTACTCTCTGAAGAAAACATATTATAACACAAATTAGAATAATTCCTTGCAACTTCAAGAAAATGGAATTCTTCTTACCGAGGAAGAACAAACTTAGAAAAGAAAAAACCCATGTTATAAGATATCCTATAAAACTGTTGACTTTTATTTAATGTCGTCAAAAGAAATGTGCTCAACTAGAAGAGACATATAGTCCTGCTGAATATAGGAAAATTTCCTTGTGTTAAGCTACAACACTAAAAAAATTTAATAACAACCTTTATAACAGGGAATGCTAACATATTTAATCAAAATTAATGCAACTGACGTGTTCTCTTGTGCATGACGCACTTACTTTCAACTGACGTGTTCTCTTGTACATGACGCACTTACTTTCATAATTATGTCAAATGATTTTGTTTAATGAAGAGCATCACTGTCATTATATTTATTTGTGTGTCAGAAAAGTATCAACTTACTTGGAAGGAATTTCGCAAGGAAGCAAACCCTTCAGTTAACTTTCTTCGTTTCATATCATTTATAGGCACACCTATGTCAAGTGCCCTCATGCCCTTGCCAGCTGCAAGTGTTCTGTGACAAATTACATTCGGTAATACCATTCCATCTTTGCCACCTACAAAATTAAAAATTGTATCAAAAAAATGAAAAACTTAGCAATGACACCACTAATTGCCACAAAAACACTCGTCAGTTTCTATAAAAGAAAGCCCAGGTTTCTAAGAAGGCGTGTAGTTCTATGTGTGTGTGTGTGTGTGATGTATTTTCTTGTAATAATCACTTAACCTCTCAATATAATAATTTATCTGATAACATTGTTTATCTAGAACATACCCTTCCTAACAGAACATAGAACGATATCTCATGACAATGAAATAAGCTAATATTTATTATTTTCTACAACAAAGTAGATCACCCTTTACCCAAACAGCAATTAAAAAATTGGTAGTTATGGGAGGATCAACAACATTTCATAATAAAAAAGTAGAACGTTGATTTAATCATATATATCATAATGGTTCAAGTTTTGTTTCTTGTATCACAAATTTTACTTCATAACAGATTTCCAGGAATTAATGGATGACGCATTCAATTTTTCAAAAGGATTTTGGATGTGATTTGGGTAGACCTTTTGTTGGCAGTGGAAGAGGCCAGATACACGGGAGATCCTTTTCCCTTTCAACTCCATTTTCATTGCCACCATTCCTAAAACTGATACCCCTCTGCAAATCCTTATGCAATTTTGTTTACAAAAGCATTGCCAAGGTCATTGCCGAAGACTAAAATCCATCCTTTCCAATGCCATTTCAAAAAACAGTTTGGTGTTTTTGGATCAATTAATCACTTATACAAGAGAGGGAAGCAACTCATCAAATTTGTCACCATGCATATGAGAGTGAATTACTTTCTGGCACTCACTCTAGATTGCAAAACTATACTTGTTAGCTATTACCTCACATTTAGGTGCCTATTAAATGTGAGACAAGCTTTGGGTGCTATGGTGATAATTAACGCATGGGATGAATGGAGCATGGAGCACTGTGTTGTTGACAGTTATTTTTGGCCAAGGGTTTGGTACATTTTGCAATCCACGAAGCCATTTATCACATAATTTAGTTTACAGATTCAGATCAACCAGTCACTGCGGAGGTGTATGAGCAGATGGCTGACACACTAGGGAAGATTAAAGACAATGCTCAGCCTAGAGATGACAACTTGTATAATCATATCAGTGTAGAGGTTGAAAAACGATGGGAAATGCTAAATATTCCACCACCTGCCTTAGCATATGTGCTCAGACCTAAACACTATCATGTATCATTGTTAATTTTGGACAACTAGGTCCAAACTCCATGTTGTGATGCTCAGATGATGATGCCAATATTTTTATTGGATTCCTCTTTCGGAGAGGTGCAAGATCGATCTAAAGATCATCTTGATCCGATGAGAAGAACATTTATTTTGAATTAATTCCACTTATGTGCAAGGTCGGCCAGAATTGTAATGTAGGCTTGGAGCCCCAACAGAGGTGTCACACACCCTCACTAATGGATATATATTGGTCAACGTTGGAGAACATTTTCACCATCACTCATCACACATTCTCTCTTTGCATCTGAATGGTTCAATCTCACACTTGGAGGCTTCTCTTCTCTCACACGTGGGAAAACAGCAGCTAGGGCTTTCTGTTCTGATCTAGGGTTTCAACGCAGCTTTGACCAGCATTGACTTTGGTCAACGATTGGTTAACTTGACCCAAAATTCTCCCAAAATTCCGATTTCTGCAGTCCGCATTTTTTGGCACAAAAACCGAGGCTGGACATTGACTTTGACTTGACTGCATTGACTTTTCTGTTGCTGTTGTTCTGCGTTGACCGTTGACTGGACAACATTGACTTTCGTTGACTTTGGGTTGACTGTTGTAGAGCTGTCTGAGAGGGTCGTGTGACACATTTTGGTTAGCTGATCGTGAGGAGACTTTGCTGGTTGAAGCATCCTCTTGATCGCTGTAACGAACCACAACACATATATTTTGCTGATCAAGTTAAGTGTATTTTTGGCTAGTCTTCCGTCGATCTATTGGTATGTTATATCAACATTTTACTTTCATGATTATGTGATTGCTATTTGATTTCGGGTATAAAGTAAAGTTGCATTAAGCATAGAACATCTACGAAAATTTACAATCATGACTTTCATCGCCACCACTTGCTGGTGGGTCCAAGAAAAACACATACCAATAGCCAAAGGTTCAAGCTAGTTCGCTGAAAACATTAGACAAATTGGTCCTTGATGACAAGCAATGTGACACAACATAGAGAAAATTGAGCCATTACATCCTTGGCAATGGTTCCTTTGGGAACAACCACGCAATTAGAGAACGAGGGAATATGAGTTCTCTCAAGTGATGGAACATGCATGGCACTGCTACAGCAATGGGCAACACAGGTGCTTTCACATGTAGTGAACAGTTCCTTTCCAGAGAGGTGTTGGAGCACCTATAGAGCGCTCCAAAGCAGGGCAAGATAAGCGCTCTCGGAAAATAGTTTCCTATCATGTCCAACATCACCATCATAAGATAAGCTAAGATAACTCCAAAGCTAACAATACTAAAACATGACTAAAATAAAACTAAAGTGAAACAAAAGTACAATTAGAGAATGTATAAAATTGCATGAAGTGAACAAAAATGAGAGATACGGAGTATGTCACTGCTACACTGTGTAACTCCAAAGAAGCAAAACGGAGTTGAAGATGAGGCCAATGAAGTCAACATCTCCTGGATTTGATGGCCAATGGCAAGGGAGGCGAGCAAGACAATCTCTCCTTGTGAGGGTCCTCTAGAACCATCAAGGAATCCAACTGTATGATCCTGGTGGGAGTAGAGGAGAGAGAGCTACTCCTAACATCTGAGGCTGAAGGGAAGAAGTTGTTGATTATTCTTTGTTTGTTGAGTGGTGGTTGGGAGGTTTGGTGGGCGGGAGGAACATTTCGATGTCTCTGTCTCAAACCATTCCCTCTAACTCTCTGAGTATAGTTTGATTGAAGCATGGTATTGCATCTACTGGCCAATCTTAAAGATACATGTCTGTCCATAGTAGAATAGACATGTAAAGCACTAGGGTGATCCTCTACAAGAGCCACATCTCATCATGTCAATGTTATGGTCGCACCTCCATACAAATATATAGGGAACCATGAAGCAAGGGACTAGAACCATCATCAATTGAGTTGCTCCATCCAAATATAGCACCAAAAAACATGTCACCACTACCATCTAAGCATCAAGTATACCATGAAGAAAAAACCATGCATTGAGATGAGCCACCACACAAACTACTATCACTGAGATGAAGTAAATGAATCCACAACCATAGATATGCCTAACCAAGATGTACCATCTCTAAGCAAAAATGAAAACTTACCCCTCAAAGTTTGTCATGTGATGAAAATCACACATTCACCATTCATGTAAACATAAGGGGTAACAAGTCCTGAAGAAAGTGTAAACACTTTCCAGCTTCTTTGATCATGTTGAATCGATGTGTAAGGAAGCCTCAATGTCTCTATGTCGATTAGAATGGGCCAGTCTCTTCTCTTTCTCTAGTCACAAAATGAAAATGAAAATTGTCCAAGGGCTTTGATTAGCCTTTGAGACTTTGAATAGCTTCATTGAGTAAGCTTGGCCATCCTTGACAAGTTTGTACATGTCATCAATAAAATGATTCACAATCCACAGCCATGGATTTCCAAAAATGATGCACAGAAATCCATGAAACAACTTTGAACTCTTCTACAATCTCAATCAATGTGCATTTCAATTTCATAGCATTTAACTTCAAAAGTTGTCACAAAATGAAAACGAAAATTGTCTTACGGCTTTGATTAGCCTTTGAGACTTTAAATAGCTTCATTGAGTAAACTAGGCCATCCTTGACAAGTTTGTACATGTCATCAATAGAAAGATTCACCATCCACAACCAAGGATTGCCAAAAATGATGCACAAAAATCCATGAAACAACTTTGAACTCTTCTACAATCTCAATCAATGTGCATTTCAATTTCAAAGCATTTAACTTCAAAAGTTGTCAGAGCTTATGAAAACTATGAAAGTTACTCCATTAGCAAACATCCCTGTCTCTTGAACCAAAATTCTTATTACCATTTTGGCAACCTTAAACATTCTAGGAAATAATTCGCTTTTCTTATACAAAGTTTCTAGATTTGAGTTTTGAACTTGGGAATTTAGTGACTTTCTAAGCACTTAATGCATTGAACCCATCAGATATTGCATTTAGAATATCCAAAATATCAAAGTGCGCATTCAACATGTAAGTCTGATCCACGAGTGTTTTGTAGGTACTGAAAATATTATGGGGACGAGAAAATGTGAATAGTGATACTATACATTCCAGATGCAAAATTGGCATGCAATTGCTATTTCCAACATATGCCATCATCTACATCTCTATGAATGGAAAAAAATGGTTTTATTAAACATCCACAAGACCGATTGGTATACATGGCCAAAAAATTACATCTTATGGTAGCTTTCCTCAAGAAAAGTGGGACCCATCAGAGGTGTTGCTCTACTTATCTGGACCCAGAGAGGAGGGCCACATATTTCGGTTGGGTTGACTTGCAACGTTATTTCCATGAGGAACATCTTATGACTTTTGTTTCACCATTTGCTTTTTTATTCCATTTAAAACAACTCAGGACACTTGCATATGTTGGAGATAACAATGACATTTTTATTCTGCATTCAGAATAGAAAATACTGCAGTTAAAGTTTTTCCCTATTTCCATGATAATATTAGTACCTAGTTATTTCTTTTCGATTGGACTTGAGATTGTACCTTTTGTACAAAATATTACATTAGTTGGACGCTAAGTCATCTGACACGGGGACACAGGACTCGATGGACACGCTGATTCGAGTGTCGGACATGGGACACGATGGACACACTGATTCGAGTGTCGGACACGGACACGGTGACCCCCCGGAACAGGATACATCCGGACACGTTAGATATATATATATATATATATATTAAAAATTAGATATTTCTTACACAATTTCATACAAATTCATTGATTCAAACATAGATCTTCATCTAGATGTAAGTTTTACAAAGATACATGATACATTATACAATCATACAAAGTAATAGACATATTCATCAATGATCCAATAGGAGAAAGAAAAGATACTGTGGTTTTCTCATTAAGTCATCAAAATCAAAATGTGTTACATAAGTACTAGGTTGTACAATGCCAATGGCAAATAGAAATAGCAAATACAAAACAACTACAAGTCTACAAGATTACAAGCCTCAAGGCAGTGCCGTAGTAGGTAGCTCATGACTCATGAGTCATCAATCCTCATCATCATAATCAACATCATTGTCCTCATCATGATCATCATGCTCACCACTGCTCTCCTCATGGAAGGTCCATCATTCAGCCACTCATGGCTATAGTATTTTGGGTTCAAGGAGTGAGCCAAACAATGAAAATATGTGCAATTCTTGTCCCATCTTCTAACAAGAATATCCTGTATGCTGGTGAAGAAAGCCTCTGGTGATGTCTCATACTCGGGGCACTAACTATGTAAAATAATGTTCCTCACCTACTCAACCATGGAATCCCTACCCTCATAAACCTCTCCTAGGATGGGTTGGACTGTATCTGCAAATCGAAGAAAGGAAATGATAGAGCCCATGATCTAAATAAGTAGATCTACCCTCTCTCACCAAACATCATCCAAAACTGTGTCCTTCACCCTTTTTGAGGTTGTTTGATCTATCTTTCTCCAAAAATACCAAAACTTCGAAATAACCATGGCCCCAAGAGCGGTCTTGACCTCCCTCAACCTCTTCAACATGATGAATGAAGAGGAAAATCGTGTATTCGCAATCTTCAACATTGATAGATTGGTGTACTCCTTGTACATAGTGAGGGCATTTCTATGGTTTTGTACAAAGTTGCGGATAAGCTGTGCATCCTCAATAAGGCTTCCAATCCAAAGCACATTAAAGGCAATAGATTTCAGTGCTAATTTCAATGAATGGGCAATGCAAGGTGTCCAAAATATTTGTTGATATTTAGCTTCCACAATCATGCCAGCAATCTTGCAAACAGGTGCATTATCTGCAATGTTTTGCACACAAGAATCGACACCTACATCTTCAATAACTTTAATAAATAACTCACCTGTATATTGTGCATCCTTGTATTATCCAAGTGCATCCACTGATTTCAAGAAAACTGGACCATTAAAGGAAGACACCATGAAGTTGATGAGTGGGTGTCGTGCTGGATCTATCCATCCATCAGAAACAATGCTATGCCCAAATGTTGGCCATCTTGATTTAATAGGCTCAAGCATTTTGTCTACCTCTTTCTTTGCCTTCGTCAACAATGTGGTTCTAATTTTCTCTGACCCAGGAGGCACATACCTTGATGGAGCTCTTTGAGTTAGAGCTCGGCACATCTCAATAAATAGAGGTGAGCGTGCAACATTGAAGCATGTGAAGTTCTGATAGAAAAAAATGCAATGGTGAGATCAAGCTCTTCCCTCTTCTCTTTCTGGAAAATCTTGTCCATTGGACCAAGTGCAGTTTCCTTTCTTTTTGCTGCTTGTCCCCCACTAGAACTCTCAAATGGGAACTTGTTGCTACTTTTCCTCAAGAATGGAAGGGGTCATCATTCTTGTTTTGTTTTGTTTTTTATGCCACATTTTTCGCACCAACAAATGCCTCTCTCTCCATTTCCTTCCTCTTTGCTAATGGTGCCTATGTACAAAGCTGAAATGCCACAACTTGGCAAAGCCAACAAATGAGCTTTCACACAGTAATATGTGCTCATGAAATGGTTGTGGCAAAAACTGCATTTTCAAGCAACATTGTCTCCTCCCTTCGCCTTGCTGCTTGGCCCTACCTCTCTTGTCACATATTTCCACAATGGATATTTGGGGTCTTGAGTTTGTTTTACCTGAACATTTGAAGATGTTGTTGCAGCCCCACTTCCAATAGATGGAATACTTGCAGACCCTAATGAAATAGGGACAGGAGGGGCATCTCCAATGGGGACATTCTTCCCCTTTCTTTGCCCCTGCCTTGCTGCCCTTGATTGAGCCATGAATGTTGTAAAAAATAAACAAAAATGACCCAATTTGTAAAACATATGCACATGCAAACCAAATGCAAAAAAATAGAGAGACGATGCACTTACCGGTTGCTTGAATCTCCTTGAAAACGCTCTCTTTCACCTTGCTACTCCTTTCTCCTTGCTTCTTGCTCCTTGTTCAACTCATACACTAACAATTGTGAAAAACAAATGAAAAAATTGGAACTTTAAAACCCTTCGGACGCCTTTTCGTGTTGTTTGAATTAGGACAAGAAGGCAGCAACAGTATGTTGCAGATGTCACCTTGTTGATGGATAATTGCTAGAGGATGAGGTGCTAGGAGTGGACAGTTTGTGAAGCCTATGAGCAACCAAGAGGAAGGGTGATCATAGTGGTTGGATGCCCTAACCTGTGAGCACTAGCAGATGCTAAAGCAGTTTATGGAGCCCAGATTTGTGCAACAGATCCTCTATTATAGAGCAAAGGGAAGAATTCTCAGAGCTCTAGATCAGTCAAGTTTGGATGGTGTGTGAGAAAATCTGAAGGGTCCATATTGGACAATGAATTGGGTGCTTGTGGACCGTTAGAGGGAAGCATGCGAGTGGACCAAGTGTGGGCCTAGATAAGGCAGAGTTGGAGCAACCTAAAGAACAACTTGGGAGGATTGTAGAGGTTTGCTTCAATCCCGAAGAAGCAAGTCTCTTGAAGAACTAAACGATTATTAGAAGTGGAAAAAGAAGAGCTCATAGGTCTAATCAGCCAGGAGCAATTTGAGTAGCCCTAGACTTGCCTTGTGGAGAAAGACATCTATAACAGGTGGTCAGTCCTTGTAGCCTATGTTCATTGTCGAAGAAGGACATCTTGCAGTGATAGGTGGCAGCCCTACATGCCCTATGTTAGTCTTCATTGGAGCAGTGCAAGAAGACTATGTGAAAGTTTCAAAACAGAAAACCTACTACAGTGTCTTGATTTACTTCGCCTACATGTTTGATTAATTAACAAGTTATTAATCTAAAGTATTCAGAAAAAACATTAAAGAAAATACAAAATGGAGCCTACACATCTATAGATCATTTACTGAATAACACGCACATGTGACAAAATTACACAGATTTTTTGAATAAATGTCCCCGGTAAAACCCAATGTGGGAAAACCGGTGGAACAGCTCTAGAGGGTTTTATTATTATGCAAAATCTGAATACAGTTATATGGGCACCAAAAACGGTCTGTCCTACAAAGAAATTACACGACAGTTGTACCTTTCATTCGAAGACAAAAAATATGGCTAATCCAACCCTCACCGGGGACTTATGAATTCGAGCCCTTTCTAGCCTACTGGAACCCTCAGCGTTGCATTTTCAGCCTCTGCGTCAGCCCCTACTAGCCAGCATACCCACTGCGTCACCCTGACTGGTGTTGCACTACCTCTGTGTTGCCCTGGTTGGGCCTGTGTCACCCTGGCTGGGTCTCTGCTGCCCTGGCTGGGCCTACGTCACCCTGACTGGGGTTACACAGCCCCTGCGCAGTCTTCTGTTGGGTTCTAGTTGGATTGCGTCCCTCTGGTTGGCCTCTGCACTGCCTGGTACAAGCTGCCTCTCTGTTGTTGTATTCTTGGCCTCGTATCAAACCATCCCTTGCCGATCTCTGCCCCTCACTAGCATTGCAAGCTCACTCGAAAATTCTCAGCAAACCGCGACCCAGAAATTCGACATAGCTTCAATGCTCTATCTGTATGTGTATCCTCCAGCTGACCCCAAGCCTTTCCTTAATACTTTTCTTGTTGGAAAACCAACGGCCGTGATCTAATCCCTTATCGACAGCTGAGATTAAAAGAAAACTTGATCCATGTCACTTAGAACATTTCATCACATGTGTAATTCAATTCACTTTAATTTTTTAATTTCCCTAAGTTAGACTTAGGTTCCCCATTAAAAAATTTAATTATTTGAATAACTATTACACTGGATGGAATTTCTCCAAATACTTTCTGGGTCTTGGAGATCTCGTGTGTCTTAGCGCCTCCACAAAGTTCTGGAGCTAGCGCACACCTAATGCTACCCCAAAATCTCAACACTCCCTCTTAGCGAGGAGTGTGCTCTAGCAATACTTCCACACTAAAGCATTTCCCTGATCTCTAGACTCGGTCTCCGCCCTGATGCTTGAGCTCCTGTCCTTCACCCACTGCGCCACTGCTCTCTGCACTACTGCCCATGTCTCTATCACAGACACTGCAACATCTGTACTGCAACTCCCTCCCAAATTGCTACATCGTGCTGCCAACTGTTGCACTGCAACTCAGTTGCTGAGAAGTAAGCAACTAAAGGACCACCCAATCACTAAAAGATAAGTCAGTCAGTCAGGCTGCATCTCATCACTGAAGCTCCCTCAGCTGCTGCGCTACATTGTCTTCTTGAAGCCACTGTGTTGTTGTTGCTCTACACTGCCCCTCTGCGCTGCTGCTACTACGCTACCGCTGCCTTTGCACTGCACTGCTCCCATCTATAGTGTCCTAGCTCTGCCCTCTTCTACATTGTGATCTTTTGCACCCAGTGCTCCAGTCATCCTACTACTATCTTAAGGCTCTCGTAGCTCGTATGTGATCCAAGAGTCTGGGCAGCTCAAGGATCCTGCCTTCCCATCTGTAGCTGCTTTACAAATCAATATTGCCCCACCTCTTCTCTTGAGGCACATGAGCGCTCATAGCCACATCATCCTCACTACCACTGTCTCTAGCTGTTGTTGCCTTGGAGTCAGAAGATTCCTTGTCCTTCCTCTTAGGACTAGTGCTGGCGAAGTGTCCAAGTTCGCCACATTTAAAGCACCGGACCTTTGATAGGCCCCTCTTCTTCTTCACTTGTTGTCATCGTTCCTTTGATGCAAGGGTTGTGTCCTCTTCCTCTTCCTTCTTCACCTTGCTACTTCCGCTGTTGAATTCCCTCTTGGTCATTCGCCGGATCTCCTCATGTCAAAGGATGACCCACATGTCACCCCAATTAGGGAGTTGTTCTCTGCCCAAAATGCTTTGGACAAAGGTCTCCCACTCATCAATGACAACATTTAGGGTTGTCCTTACTAAGAGTCCTTCATCCGGAGTTGAACCCATGGCAATTAGCTAATCCTAGATAGTCTACAATCTGGTGAGGAATGGATCAATCTCTTCCCCTTTGCGCATCTGGAATATCCGCATTTGATTCTCCAGAAGCATCATATGTTAGACTGAGCTCCCCTGATACAGTGTGGTCAAAGTTTTCCACACCTCATTTGTCGTCTTCTTCTCGACAATGTGTGGGACCACATGATCCTTCACCCCATCCATTATCAAGCACTTTGCTCACGCTTGATTCTCGTTAAACTTCTACAGAGCGTTTGCATCGGGCGACATAGCTACGATATTTTCTACGTGTTCCTTGATGTCGTATAGCTCCAGGACTGACAAGATTCTAGCCTTCCAGATCGCGAAGTTGGACACACCGTCCAACCTATCCTGATCACGTAGTCCGTATAGGGCCATCTAGCTCAAATATGTCGAAACAGGTACTCCTCTCCCTCCTCCTGTTGCAACCCTCAACAGGAGACTGGATCTACGTTTGTTGGCGATACAAACCCTCTAGAGTAGCTACTCTCTCTGACAACTAATTTCCCTCCCGGAAATCCTCCGCCAAATCACCTAAATCTGTCCTCTACGATCACCCTCCTGATCAAATCTCAGATTTGTTTGGCATAAATCCGCTGAGCGACTGTTCTCCTCTCACTTTTGTCACCTTTGTTAGGCACTATGCCACACCAGCAACTACTGAAGATTAGAAGTTGCACTTCCAGACATTGGCAAACTTCACAGCAATTCTCCACACAGACTGTGTCACCCTCCTGGTGCTAAGTGAACAGACTGGCTCAACATAGCTTCTACGCAGCGTCTGCACAACGTAGGCTGCCCTTGCGTCACTCTGGAAGGCTTTGTGCTGCCTTTGCGTCACTCAGACGGCTCTGCGTCCCTCCTGGTGATGCACTGCCTTCTTCTGGATCTTTGTTGCTTCAACTGCTCTTCCTGTAGCAATTATCTTCAATCGCTCTGCTGGTGGATCAACTTGATCTGCAATGCTTTGATACCATGTGAAAGTTTCAAAACAGAAACCCTACTGCAGTGTCTTGATTAATTAACAAGTTATTAATCTGAAGTATTCAGAAAAACATTAAAGCAAATACAAACTGCATGCACATGTGACAAAATTACACAGATTTTTTGGACAAATGTCCCCGAAAAAAATCCAATGTGGGAAAACTGGTGCAGCAACTCCAGAGGGTTTTATTATTATGTAGAATTTGAATACAGTTATATGAGCACCAAAAATGGTCTTCCGTATAGAGAAATTACACGACAATTATACCTTTCACTCGAAGACAAAAAATATGGCTAATCCAATCATCACCGAGGAATTACGAATTCAAGCCCTTTCAAGTTTTTGGCCCACTGGAACCCTCAGCGTTGTCTCTGTAGCCTCTGCATCAGCCCCTACTGGCCAGTGTACCCACTGCTTCACCCTGACTGGTGTTGCGCTGCCTTGGCTAGGCCTGCATCACCCTGGCTAGGTCTCTGCTGCCCTGGCTGGGCCTGCGTCACCCTGACTGGGATTACGCAGCCTTTGTGTAGTCTTTTGTTGGGTTTTGGCTGGACTGTGTCCCTTTGGCTGGCCTCTACGCTGCCTGGTACAAGTTGCCCCTCTGCTACTGTATTCTCGGCCTCGGATCAGATCATCCCTTACCGACCTTTGCCTCTCACTAGCACTGCAAACGCACCCGAAAATTATCAGCAAACTGCGCCCCAGAAATTCGACTTAGCTTTAGTGCTCTGCCTGTGTGTGTATCAATGTATCCTCCAACTGACCCCAAGCCTTTCCTTTATACTTTTCTCGTTGGCAAACCAACGATCGTGATCTAATCCCTTGTCGACAGCTGAGATTAAAATAAAGCTTGATCCACGTCACTTAGAACATTTCATCACATGCGTAATTTAATTCACTTTAAATTTTTTAATTTCCCTAAGTTAGACTTAGGGTCCCCATTAAAAATTTTAATTATTTGAATAACTATTACACGGAATGGAATTTCTCCAAACGCTTTCTGGGTCTTGGATATCTCGTGTGTCTTAGCCCCTCCACAAAGTTTCGAATCTAGAGCACACCTGATGCTACCCCAACATCTCAACAGACTATAGTAGGTTGAAGTCCCTAAGTAGTTGAGAAGCAGTATTGGGCAGATGAGAGTTGTGAAAACTCTACAGGAGTCTTGATGTGTTGATGCATTGAAGGACTAACGGTCAACGAGAGAGCAGGCGAAGCTGAGTTCAGTGACCCAATGGAGTTGGTTCATTGATAGAGGCAGAGATGTGTTGTTCCAGGTCGGCATCCAAATGACTGGGCATATGTGTACAGGGTACAACCGAGAGGAGCTAAGAGAGCGCGCTACATCCAGATGGTTAGAGTATCTTGTTCAGGGTAGATTGGTGGTCATCACGACACACACCAACCCCTAATTGTTGTATATATTGTATCAGTGGATGTATGAGGGCCATTATCCCTGGTATGAGAGCCCTAGATTGTTGTATTATCAATTTGATTAATATAGCAAATTTGGGTTATTGTAAAAATTGCACGAAGTTGTCTATATTTTGAGCACTAGTAAATTTATTGCTATATATTATTCCGTTGTGCAAATTAGACTTGTTGTGATATTTGGTTTGGTAGCGTCAATGATTTTAGATTCTATCCTAGACACCAGTATCGTGGAAAATCAACAGATTTGAGCTAAGCAAGCCATTTTTATGGAGAGCGATTATTGCAGCAGAAGCATGACTTCTAAACTGTACAATTTCTTGACAACAATTATGGTTGATGATAAAAATGGATGTTTGATATTAAACTTAAAAAATTGATAGGGGAGAATGATTATTTCTTAAGAGTGATAAAGACACAATGGATTGTTTAGTTTCACAACTGCCTTGAAAAATATAGGTAATATTGATATTTTACATATTATCGTTGTCTAAGTGATACAATAAAAGGCTACAACATGAACCATCAACAATGGTGAGTTATTTTTTAACAGTGTACAACTGTATAACTATCATAGAATGTAAAACAATAAAATGATAGGATCATGTTGGACCAAGTGTGGGCCTAGATAAGGCAAATTTGAAGCAGCCTAAAGAACAACTTGGGAGGATTGAAGAGGCTTGGTTCAAGCTTGAAGAAACAAGTCCCTTGAAGAATTAGGCGATTGTTAGATGTGGCAGAAGAAGATCTCATAGGTCTGATCAGCAAGGAGTAGTTTGAGTAGCCCTAGACTTGCCTTGTGGAGAAGGACATCTACAGCAGAAGGTGGGAAGTCCTCCTAGCCCATGTTCATTGTGGGAGAAGGACATCTTGAAGTGATAGGTGGCAGCCCTCCACACCCTATGTTAGTCTTCATTGGAGTAGTGCAAGAAGACTATAGTGGGCTGAAGTCCCTAAGTAGCCAACGAGTAGCGATGGGAAAATGAGAGTTGTTCACAAACAGAGTTGTGAACAACTCGACAGGAGTCTTGATGTGTTAATGCGTTGAAGGACTAACGGTCAACGAGAGAGAAGGTGGAGCCGAGTTCAGTTACCTAATGGAGTTGGTTCATTGATAGAGGCACAGTTGTGTTGCTGTAGGTCGGGAGTCGAATGACCAGACATATGTGTACAGGGTATGACCGAGAGGAGCTGAGAGAGCACGCTACAACGAGATGGTCAGAGTATCTTGTTTAGGGTAGATTGGTGGTCATCACGATAGACAAAAGCCCTAGTTGTTGTATATCTTGTATTGTGGATGTATGGGGGCCATTATCCCTGGTACGAGAGACCTAGATTGTTGTATTATCAGCTTTATTAATATAACAAAGTTGGGTTATTGCAAAAATTGTAAGTTGTCTGTATTTTGAGAACTAGTAGATTTACTGCCATATGTTATTCCGCTGTACAAAGTAGACTTGTTGTGATAATTGGTTTGGTAGCGTCAGTGATTTAAGATTCTATCCTACACACCAATATCGTTGAAAATCAACAGAGTTGAGTTAAGCATGCCATTTTTTTGGAGAGTGATTATTGCAGGAGAAGCATGACTTCTAAACTATACAATTGCTTGACAACAATTATGGATTGATGATAAAAATGGATGCTTGAGCTTAAACTTAAAAAATTGATAGGGGAGAATGACTATTTCTTAAGAGTGATACATACACAATGGATGGTTTAGTTTCACAACTGCCTTTAAAAATATAGGTAATATTGATATTTTACATATTATCATTGTCTGAGTGATACAATAAAAGGCTACAACATGAACCATCAACAAGGATGAGTTATTTTTTAATAGTGTACAACTGTATAACTATCATCAAATGTAAAACAATAAAATGATAGGAACATGTTATATAAATCATCTTTGCAGAGAAAACAAAGGATTAGGACTATAGTCTTCCAAAATAACTTAGCTGGAATGTTGGCCATTAATCTACTCTGTCCGCCTACCTAACCCCACCGCCCCCCCCACAAAAAAAAAAAAAATTAACAAATTGGATTAATGAATAGATGATAAAAAATGGCCACCAACTGGAGTTGATTGCAACGTGCAATTTGTAGTTATTTGTAAATTCTGAAAAGTGTTGTTTTTAAATTTAGAGTGCAAAAGAAATCTGGGACAGTTATTGAAAATTGCATGTTATAGTTGTTGGGTAACTAATGAGCCGTCTAGAAATCAACTTGAGTTATAAAAGAAATTATTGAGCTTCACTTCTACATTGGAGTCCATGTAATACAATTGCATGATATTGATGGAATACTGCTACTACTGGATAAAGATGGAAAGCAAAAACTGTTCATTAAAATTGAGAGAACTGAAAATGTGTCAGTGAAGCCCAAAACGGTTGAATCCAATGGTAGAAAGGAGTTTTTCACCATTGGGCAGGGTTCAAATCCCATGAAGGCCTAACCTAGAGCCATGGGGGCACCTTAAGGTAGTAGTCGAACATGTGGTTGAAAAGAGAGAGATTATCTTAAATGGTCCCATCACCCATGCACGCATAAGTGGATCAAAGCGCAACCCATGACATTCTTTTAATAAATTAATTCCTGTTAGCATAGTGTGACTTAGAGGGTTTTATTCTATAAGGAATTCAAGGTTCGAAACTTCTGGTAGTCAGTAGGAGACAACAAAAAAATCCAGCAAAGTAAAGGGTTGGTCTGGCCCATGCCAGGGTAAATCTCCGAGTGATTTTGACAGCTTAAATCTCTGTGGATTGTGGTTTTTTAGACCACATTCTAGTCCCAGAAGTCACAAACACACTAGAAAACAAAAGAAAAATGTGTCAATAAAAATATTAAACTCAACTGAATATACATAGTCAATGTCCTATCTAACGATGGTACTGATATTTTCTAGGGACCATTCTGATCTGGCTTTTTTCCCACATTGGCTGCAAACATAGCAATCAAAATCCCTTATAATTGTGCCTCTATATCCCTAGGACCCCTTATTCAACACCAAAATTAAGCACTAAGAAGCCAAGTTTTTACAAAATTCAATGACCCATTACCCGTTTCTTAAATTTTCATTATTTCCATCTCTTTATTCCCTTCCTTTTACCTAACTATTCCTTATAAGTTCTTCTTTACTACCTTACAGGCCTGCGCCAGTTGTCTACAAGCATCATTAGGAGTATCCTCTTTTATAAATTTTACTATTTTTCTTTATTTCCCACCCTTTCGTCCAACTTTCATTTACCTTTGAATTTACCACCTTAATACTTATTTTTCATCCATCTTGATGAAATATCGAAATACTAATTCTTTTCTCCAAAGAGAATTTATCTTTATAAGCAATTCAAATTTATTTGGTGAGTTGCAACTAACAGAGGAGATTCCCAATAAACATGTATTTTGATTTAAGAGACTTTAGCCTCAGAATGTTCCAGGACCATTTGCAAACCATATAAAGTTTCTTTGTTAAAACCCCAAACTCTTGGAGCAAGATTCTTCTTGCCTTGTACCAAAGCATGATGTTATCTTTTTAGTTATATTTTCTTAAATCAAGATTCTAGCTAACTGTTTCAGAATTTAGTGGCTAGCACTGCAACTGGCCAATATTGCTCACATTCACAAGGTCATCCAAAAACATCAGTACCTGTATGAAGGTGATACCATTCAGTCCATTGGGGTGAAAGGGCGATGCAGCTTTGCACAAAAAAGTCCAATCCAAAAAGGATCACAAAGTAGTGATATTAGCATGGAAAGACACAAAACCATAACTGCAATATTTTATACTCACAATACAGAAATGGAATGCCATTGTTATCTCCAACATATGTAAGCATCTAGAGCTGTTTGAAATGGAAAAGAAAAGTAGATAGTGAAACAGAAGTCACAAATTGGTGGAATGTCAATGGAAGAGACAGAACAGATGGAAATTGGGAGATAGTGAAATCAAAATATCAAATTGTTGTAATCTGATGGGAATAGGCATGATGGATAGCAAAACGGAAATGCATATCTATAAATATGAAAATTCTCATATTTGTTGATCCCCTTTCTTTCAAGGTAATGCCCCATACTACCAAATTTCAATAAAGGATTTCAAAATAACAGTAATCCCTCAGTCTTAATTAAAAAACAAATCTGCATAATATTGTCCATTCGTTGTCTCTGCCCAAATTTTTGTGCCCTGATGAAATATATATCTGTTTGGTTGAACGTTTCATAATTTTTTGAAATGTTTCAGAGCTGCAATTTTGCATTTAGGGCCAGAAATCAAACTTTTTAGATGAAAAATGACAACTAAAATGCCTCCAGTCCTTTCATTTCCTGTACCTGCTAGAATAGGAGTACATCCTTCTCAAGGGACTCTAACCAGTGGATCTATAGAGACATATTCTATAGCCAGTCCCTCAAGTTTCAACCTCTATAAATGTGTGTCAAATTGTTCTGGGAATGGTCATCTTAGGCATGCGGGGAATAGTCATCTTAGAAATGCAGGCTATACAATTTATAGGTTCGTTAGGTGGTAAAAAAAGAGCTGCATATGGCAGGACGAGACCCTGGCTTTTCTAAAGGGAAAAATCTTGTAGGGGTTTTAGAGAATTTAAACCATGCAATCAGTACCTACAGGCTACAAGTATGACTGAAACTGATCCCAGAAATATGATGTCTTGGAAGAGCCAGAGTGCAACTGTCCATGGTGGTTTGAGAATAATTAGAAGGATAGTTTCTCAAAGGATGCCAATGTCCATACTATCACTTGGCAGAAAGAAAATGCTACCCAGAGAACAATTTATACTTCAGATTATATAGTACAAGCATGTGTGGAACTGCATTCCATAGATGGCTTGGCAAACGGCACCCAAAAATATGTGACTTTGAGGAAGGACATAACGGATATCTCCCAGACATACTGGCATGGGAGGGAAGAGGGCCTTTGGCATGTAGATTCAGAAGATTTTAAAATTTATCAGGCCATAAAGAAAACATAGCCTATTGTTATAAATTATAAGTTATAACCACTAGGAAGCATGAGAAAACATGCAATTGAACTATTTTACATATACAAATGGGGAAAGCGCCCTTTGGGAATGAACTGTATCCCAGACTTGCTGTCATGCTTGTGGATATTATGTTTTCATATATTCAACCTCAAGCAATTCGAAATTAATGTGTTGATTTTTAAAATGATTCACATTGTACAGATTTTATTTTTCAAGGTAGAATTCATGATACTAAATAATTGTTATGATGATCTACAATGTCGAGTTTTAGGCTTCTAAATCTAACTGATGAATGCTTTACCTGAATTTTGGTCTCATGGTTATTTTGCATATAAATAAATGTGTGTGTCTGTTTGTCATTACCTTGTCATATCATATCCAACATATCCAGCTTTTCTAAAAAGTTGTCATATCGATCCCCTCCACCCCCAATATCCGATTCCATGCAACTTAGGTTGGAATACAAGGGTAAGTTAGGCCTATTTCACAGCATAGTTTTTCTTTCCCCTCACTTAACAAGCATGTCAAGCGATATGCCAAAAGAAACATCATGGTTTTGTATTTCATATAAAACTGCAATGCATTGCCATATTGATATGTGTGGTCAGAATAAACTAAATATAGAAACCTAAGGATATTCTAGCATGAATCTAGTTTCATCCAAAGTTCAGAATCCTGATTATGCAAATGTATATGGATGAGCAAATTGGACTAATGAAGCTTACCACGGAGAATTGTGTTGATTTCAGCATCACGTTCTGCAATCTCCCTAAGAAGTTCTTTTGCTCGAGCTTGATAATGTAACTGGCAAGTCAACTGCGAAAATAAAAGAGAAGATAAGAAATTCACAGAATATTTACATCACTAATGCATTTTTTTCATGAATTTCCTAGACTACACTCCCCAGTGCACACTGAGGTGAACTAATGGGATTTTAGCAACTGTCCTTCAACAAGAAAGGAAGATATGGATCATGTCCCTGGTCAGCAGGACTGTTCACTGTAACACAGAATGGCAGGTGCAGATCTCCCAATGGCCAGGAAATGGAAAGAATGTGAGATTCTGAGAACCTAATTAGTGCAGATATACATTTGAGCCGGAAATTTTACCAGCTCAAATAAATATTGAACCACCCTTAAATGGAATATGCATTCATCTTCCAATGTAACAACTCACTATTTTCCCTATATAGACATAAAGTGAGCTCAGAAGCAGATATTCAAGTAAATTAACAGCACAATCTCTAATATATAGTAAAAGAACAGGTTACATATAAACATGCCAATGCTTTAAATGCATACCAGATCCTCCAATAGACCATCTCGTTTCTTACAGATTTCTTGAACAGCAGCTTTTAAAACATCAGTGTCCTTGGAAATCGCATGTTCTCCTAGTCCATTTGAGAAATTGTCATGCAGTACTATTTTGTGAGTAACATCATTGTGTTCAGAACTAACCCCATGCACACCACTGCTCTTGTAATTCTGAGGCTTCCCTCCATCAGACTCCGTATATGGAGGAACATGTGTTTCTTGTCCTCTTGACTCCATTCCAACTGAATTATTAACTTCTTCAACTAACCTTCCCATCGATTTTCCTTCCAGCGATTCCTGAGGAAATATTCAGACAAATGCAAATTAAACAGGGCATATGGAAATTTTAAATAGCAAAAGTTGTTAATCCAATTCTAAGAACAAATGTTTCAATAAATATGCAATCATATGACAATCAAGAACATGAAAGGATAGCCTTTCACATGGATCGAAAGTAAGCTTTCAGATCCTCACACAAAAAAAATAACTATAGTTAAAAGTTATAAAGCATAGCCTGCATTAAAAAAGTAAAACTATCAACAAGTGTCCATGTTATACAAAATTACTACTAATTTGTTGGCAATCGTCAACTTCTTTTTGGGTGGACATCTTTCCAGAAGAAACACTAGAAAATTAGAAATAGAACAACATGCATGCAGATCCTCTGGGTTGCGTTTGATCCCTGTCTCACCATAAGCCATGCCTAAAAACTTAAAAGTCCCATTGTACGGTGTTCTTCCATGTTCTCCCTTCTAGCTCGCATCATAAATCCTTGTGGTCCTACATACATAGATAAAATAAAGACTATAGATAGATAGTCTGACTAGAATGAACTTGTGGCCAAACCAAAATGAGTTTAAAATTTTCTTTGGTGTTCTCACCAAATTTTGGACCTCAAACTAGAAGTTTAGCAAATCCTATGAATTAGCTAAACTTCTCGTTCAAAGTTTTTTTAGTTGCAGGAACTACTTCAAACAACTTGCCATGCAACGATTCAATAAAAAAAAGGCATTCGCCTTGAAGATACTAAATAGATACATCTTAACCTCAGATCTATTAGGCACTGTGAGGGACCAAAAAAGGACAATATCACAATAGTAAGCTCATGCTACTTAAAAGATTCAGGGTTAAGGCCGATCTATGCCAGTTTTTTTACATTCTAGTAATTGATTAAAAGAAATAAAACGTTGACTCTTCTTTTTTAACACTAGACATTGGACATCATCCTCTTCTTGTTTTAGTTCATTAGCATTATGCAACCACAAGACAAATCTCTTCCATCCCATGTTGTAGGGGCACCTTGCTTCTCTAGGCCTAAGTTGCACTGAAACGGATACGGATACGGGGTTTGAAACGGAGAAGGAAAATTTTCAAAAAATCAGGATACGATACGGCAAGGAAACGGCATATATATATATATATATATATATATATATATATATTACCATATATATATTTCATATTACCATTCATCTTTTAGAATCTAGAATCTATATCCAAAAATAGATGATGATCATCATCAATTCAACATAAACAAATCATCATCATCAATTCAGCATAAACATTGTCATCATCATTAGTGATTATTATATCATTCAACATATTATCAGCATCATTACTAATGTAATCAGAAATGCTACAACCTTTTTGCTTTCGAGTCCAACTCCTTCAAAGAATGTGTCATGCATGGCAGATGAGATCTATCTTCCTTGCATGGAAATTAAAAGGCCCATGGGATCATTGGGGTATTCCATCAAGACCTTTTTGAACATTTCAATCTTTTCAACGTCAGATTGGTCTCTTGACTATATGTAGGCAAAAGATTGGCTAGAGAAGATTTTGTTATATTGGGGGGATTTATGAAATCCAGAGCAAAATCAATGACAATTAACAAAACCTTAACCAAACTGAAAATTAATCACTCAAATAGATCTCTTTACGAAGACATTCATCAAACCCTTTTGTTTGCATTTTTTAACATCTATCTTTTCTTAGTAAGAACCCTTTATAAATATATGTAGTGTTGTTGTTTATAAAGATTTAGAAGAGATGTTATGAGACTGTTTTTGTAATGAGTTTATTTGCAAATCTGATTTCTTCATTTTTATTATTTAATTATGGCTATACAAATTTTCACGCTTTTTAACATTTTAAGGGTTGAGTCTGATCACGATTTTTGTGGATCTGTTTCCGGAAACGGATCCAAAAAAATTTAAATCCCTTGGAAACGTATCCAATTCCAAATCTGAAGTTTACGATTTTTTGAAACGGCACAAAAACGTTTTTACAGCGTTTCCGACAAGAATCATATCCGTTTCCGTATCGGAAATGGAGATCCGTGTTTCCGGCAAATTCTTCAGGAGTTTTCGGTAACTTAGCTTTAGGCTCTTCAGCGTTTATTCCACTACCAACTCCTACAATTGTCTTTCATATTCTTGTTCCACAAATTTTGAGCGACACATATTAATATGTATTCCACCAATTGTCAATGTCAATGTGGACCAAGTAGATCCTTTCTTTGCTTACCAGCTCTATTTTCCCCTATCACATAACATATACATTAAATATTGCCACTTGTTGTCAATGATGGTTTGTTGGGTTAGTGAATACAGGGTGTTTTAATCACCCCCACCAAGTTCAAATCTCTCTAATAACATTCTAACTTGAGTCAAGCTCGTTGTGTGCCTATGCTTGCAATAATAGTTGGGATCGAGTACAAATCTCAGGCTACTTTGGCAGAAAAGATACCCCCACTCATGGTTCCTTGGCTAAAGGATTTTAATTGGGATGTTGTACACTAACTATAATACTTGTAAACTGTCAAATTGGGGGAGGGAAAATTTGTTTCACCAAGATCATTAGAAACCAATGAATATATATATATGGCACAAGGGATAAGCTCAATTGGTTGTCACCAATTTTGTTGGGCAATTGGATAGTTCCATGACAACAAGCGCCCAGTGCAAGTCTCTGTGGTTAAGGCACATTAGTCTATCCTAACGACATCCTATCAGGCAGTATACCCTGGGAGCAAGTCATAGGATCCATTTGCACCAAATTCCAGAAGGATATCAACCACTATTACAGGTGAAGTCACTGAATTTTCCGAACCTGAACCTTAAGGTTCGAAGTTCGACGAACATCAAAATAATTTAGGTTCAGCACAAATATTACTAAGGTTCAATTTGGTTTTGGTTTCTCTATTCGCTTCGTCCTCGAGCCTCCATACAACCGTCAAATGTGCCCTTCAATATCTATCATGTGTTTGGGTTCGATTTTCTTCGTTTGCATCAATCTTAGGCCTTCATACATCCCTAAGCCATCAAATGCGCCCTTCGAGACTTGTCCTGCAAATTAATAACTATAATTGTAGAGATTGTTCAACCCATAGGTTCACTAAGCCAACAATTTTGAATCATCAATCTCTACGACTGTTCTTGTTTTGTGGACCCCGAACAAAATATGGATAAAGACCCACATTTTCATGGAGTCTATTCGCGACCTACCAACCTCCCTCTGCCGAATAAAGTTGTGCAGTAACATTTCTTTTTTTTTACGTTGTGGTTCACGAATCCAATGCGCCTACACACATATGTACCCGCTACGTCCACAAGAAAATCTCAGCAGACCCTCCCAAGGGGATCTAACCATCGACCTTAAACGCGAGGCCTAACCCCAAGGGCATCAAGGAGATGTGATCCTGTGACCTCCCAAATGGCAAAGTACTTAGCAGCAAGGACTCGTCCAATTGAGCTAACTCTTGGGGCTTAGTAACATTGTCACTTAGTCACCAAATACAATTTTAGTAAGATAGTTAATAAAATCGTTTTCTATTTTATTTATGCATAAATGGTCATTTATGCACAACTATACCAGCTCTATTTTCCCCTATCACATAACATATACATTAAATATTGTTACTCATTGTCAATGATGGTTTGTTGGGTTAGCGAATACAGGGTGTTTTAATCACACCCCCCCACCAAGTTCAAATCTCTCCAATGACATTCTAACTTGATTCAAGCTTGTTGTGTGCCTATGCTTGCAATAATGACATCGAGTACAGATCTCAGGCTGCTTTGGTGGAAAAGATACCCCCACTCATGGCTCCCAGACTAAAGGATTTTAATTGGGATGTTGTACACTAGCTACAAAACTTGTAAACTGTGAAATTGGGGAAGGGAAAATTTGTTGCAGTAAGATCATTAGAAACCAATGGATATATATATGGCACAAGGGGTAAGCTCAATTTTTTGTCACCAATGTTGTGCATTTGGATAGTTCCATGACAACAAGCACCCAATGCGAGTCTCTGTGGTTTAGGCACATTAGTCTATCCTAATGCCATCCTATCAGGCACTATACCTTGGGTTTCCTCACAAAGTTTGACCTTTTCCACTAAAGCATATTGCCTAGCAGGTTATAGAGTCCATTTGCACCAAATTCCAGAAGGATGCCAACCACTATTGCAGCCTAAGTCACAAGGTTTGTTGAACCTGAACCTTAAGGTTCGAAGTTCAACGAACCTCAAAAAATAATTTGGGTTTGACACAAATATGGCTAAGGTTCAATTTGGTTTTGGTTTCTCTATTCGCTCCATCCTCAGGCCTCCATACAACCATCAAATGTGCCCTTCAAGGTTTTTCATGTGTTGGGGTTCAATTTTCTCTGTTTTCTTCAATCTTAGGCCTCCATACAACCCTGAGCCATAAAATACGCTCCTCAAGACCTCTCCTGCAAATTAATGACTATAATTGAAGAGATTGTGCAACCCATAGGTTCGCTAAGCCAACAATTGTGAATCATCAATCTCTACGATTGTTCTTGTTTTATGGACCCCGAACAAAACATGGATGAAAACCCACATTTTCATGGAGTCCATTTGCAACATGCCGACCTCCCTCTACCAAAGAAAGTTGTGCATTAATATTGTCACTTAGTCACCAAGTACAAATTAGCAAGATAAATAATTTGTTTTCTATTTTATATATACATAAATGGCTATTTATGCTTTTTGTCGCACAGATTGTCCAGGCACCGCGACAACGACTCAGATTGGGAGCTGTCACCTTTATCCCCAATCTCTCTCTTTAAGCTGTCTCCTTGCAAACTAAGGGAGGTAGACCCTATTATAAATGAGGATGACAAATCCAGGAGACACAGCTAAAACATCAAATACTTGATAAAATGAACGAGATTCCACAGATCTAAATTAGATTTCACGTTTAAGACCAGTGCCTTATGGAGTCAAACAAAATCCTGCTATGCAATTATAAACGAGTAAATGACGATTAACTACTGCTTATTAAAAACACGATTGATCAATGATATTTAATTGAAAACGTCACAACCATGAATAACTTGAAATCACAATAATATGAGAATGCCAGATGCTCGCAATATTTCCAGATTTATGATGCTTCAATTAATTTCGATCCAGAATATGTTTCTATAGTCAAAACTTTAGATAAAAAATTTAGCGCATTTGACTATAAAAATTTTGAAATTTTTTTATATTTTTGTATTTTCTAAATTTTTTTAGGATATTTTGAAATTTTTTTATTTTTTATTATTTTTTAAGTCTAAATCTAAATCTAAAGAAAAGTTCTAAAATGAAATAAAAGTTCTAATCTAAAATCTAACTAAATTAGAACCAAAAGAAATTATAACCAAACTTAAACTAAATAAAAATTAAAACTAAACTTAAAAAAGTTAGATCTAAATAAAAGCTAAACTAAACCACCACCAAAAATCTAAAACTAAAATGGAGATCAACCTAACATCTACGTTTTAAAACTAATTAAAAAAAATCTAAATGTAAAATTTTAAAACTAAACAAATCGACTTTAGGATCTAAAATTAAACTAAGTTAAAACTAAAATAAAAAAATTTAAAACTAACTAAACCTACGGCTATACACTAAAACTAAAATATAACAAATAAAATCTACGACTAAATCCTAACCAAACTTATGCTAAAACAAAGCTAAACATCAAATTGAAATTTAAACCTAACTCCTAACTGAAACTATACAAAAAGAAAATCGAAGGATCAACGTATATGCATATATCTGCCTTTCAATGTTTGCGTTTGTTGTTTATGCAGGTTTGACGGCGTGAAGGGCTCTTGGACGGTGATGATTGACGGTGATGGCAAAGGGGATGCAGCAAGATCGGATAACGTTAAGAAGAAAATCAATAGCAGCGTGGAGAAGAAATGGGATAGTGAAAGAAACGCTGAAAGAATGCTGGGCAGTGAAAGAAGGACGGCAGCAGGGTATGGAATGGACGAATTTTCAGAGGTGGCAGCCAAAGATTAACGCAGAGATGTGGCAATGGCGAGGGTGAAGCTTTAAAACGCTGAGCAACAGAAATGAAGGCGGATAGGAATCGATAGGATTGAATGGAAATCGGAAGATATGAGGGCAGCGTCTTTGCAGTGGATGAACCTAGTACGCACAAATACATTAACCTCAGATTTTAAAATTTCTTCATTTATGCCCAGATTTCATGCTCCTTTAAAAATAACGCCCAGATTTCGCCCACAGCAGCAATTTGAGACCAGATCTGGCCTTTGGAGGCTAGATCTGCTTCAGATCTAAAAAAAAAATCGATTTGAACCCTGAATCCAACCAGATCTGAAGATACACACCAGAAAATGATTAAACCCTCACAGTAAAATTACAAATTTACAACTAGTTTACAAGTTAAAACCCTCATGGTCAGATCTTAATTCATTTTAGCACAATTTTCAGAAATTTAAAATTTTTTGGGAGATGCACAAGCCTTTGAAACCCTGCAAAATCACAAATATCGTAAGATAGACCTGAAAATTTAACAAATAAGATCTTATCAAATTTATGTTTATTGAGAGTCGGCTGGTCCAACCGAAGACTTCCCCAGACGCTCAATCTTAAGAAAAAATTCCCTGCACACTTAGATCCGGATCTTAGATCGATAGAGATTTAAGAAAACAACATGAAACCTTTGCAGAAAAATCAGAATGTTATTTTATAAACCCAGAAAACTGCACAAGATACCTGTATGCAGATTAATCCATGAAGGCCATCAACCATAAAATACAAGAAACAAAGTAGCAAAGTTTAGAGACAATTCACCACATAGATCTGAGAAGGAACATCAAGATTTGTAACCTCAAAGTCTTTATGCTTTATTCCTCAAAAATTTACAAGAGCTTCTAAGAACAAGTGCACGATCTTGAGATCGGATGATTCAAGAATGAGAAAGACCTCTAAATTTATAGGACAAGATCTCTAACGGCTAGTTTGGATGATCCTCGTCAAAATAATCTCAACCGTCCAAAAGATTTAATTATCTTTTAATCCGGAGCGTTGAAATAAAATTTTGGGGAAAAAACAAATTTATCATTTAATTCAATTTTAATTAACTCAAAAATATTATTTTTGAGTTAATTACCCCAAAATTTTGACCTTGACTTAACCACCAAGGCCAAAGGGTCCAATATTTCTTAAAATTCTCAATATTCCCTTGGCCTGGGGCTGTCAAAATCATTTTCCAATGACCAACAAATTTTGCCCTTAAAGATTTAATCCTAGTTTAGGACCCTAAATTAATTAAATCTCTGGTTTAGGATTTTATTAATTAATTGACCAGAAAATTTAATTAATTGACTAAGAGGGGATTATAATTATTTTTCCAACCCTCTTTTACATGAGATAATACATTTACATACATGAAGGGGGAATACCCATTTGCATAGACTCTCAAATAAATACCCAGTTCTGCGACTCAAAATATGATCTAGTAGACCAAGTAGCTCAAACTACTTTTACAAGGACTCGATAGAAACACTAGAACTCACTTAGTATGCTGATGACAAAATCCACCCTAGCTTTGGGGTGAGGCTGGAGGGAAAAACTCTGCCGATCACTTTCGTGAATCAGTGAGACAAAAAACCTCCTAGGATACAGATCATCAACAACATACTAGGCTTACCTAGGTTGTTACATACATGGACGGACTTACTTAGATCATTTACATCATAACATGCAGAATGGGTTTACATTATTATAAAAACTGTCGATCGGCGATGAAATCTGGATGACACGAGCCTCGAACATGATAAGTCCCATTTGAAAAAATGGGGGTGTACTGCTATGGGGTCGTTGACAAAGTGTGGTCAACAATGCTATATATTAACAATTACATATTGTATTATATATTAGTAATTACATCTAGCCTTGAGGGTTAGCTCAAATGATCGAGTCCCCGTCATTAAAGCACCTTTGCTATTGAGAGGTTAAGGGTTTGATTCTCTCGGCTCCCTCGGGGTCAGGCTTCGTGGTTGAGCCGACAGGAAGTGATCACTTCGAATGGATCTACATGGCACAAATATTTCGTGGACATAGCAGTCACCAATCTTTAGGGTCTGTGAACCACATAGAGGAAGCCCCGAGGGTTTGCTCAGTTGAACGAGTCCCCGTTGTTCAAGTACCTCTGCTATTGAGAGGTCACAAGTTAAATTCTCTCAGCACTCTCGGGGTCAGGCTCCGTGGTTGAGCCGACAGCAAGTGATCCCTTTGGGTGGATCTGCCTGGTACAAATATTTCATGGACGTATGATCACCGATCTCTAGAACCGTGAACCACATAGAAAATATATATATATATATTAGTAATTACATCTATATTATACTATATAAAATTTATTATCTATAAAAAAAATTATATATCATTTTATAGAATATAATAAAGTTTTTATATTAATTTAAACTTCTTATTGTATAATTTAATTATATGAAGTTTGTTATAAAGATATGTGAATTATATTAGCATAAATATTGGGCAATCTAATTTATTATTCTATATTTTATTTTATTTAAAAGAATTCACACACACACACATATATAATGAAAAATGTATATAGTCAAATTTAATGATGAACCTCATTCGAACATTATCTGAAGACTGAAAATTTGAATTCGAATTGAATATAATCATTATTGAAGCCAAACCATGTGACATAGATTGGAGCCACCAGTTAAAAATGCACTCGATCCAGAAACTTGAGGAAGACAGGGAAATCCACAGAATGGCCCTGAGAAGGTACCATCTCTCTCATTCTTTGCTCAAAGTGCCGGAGGATGAGGGGAATAATTTCACTGACTGATTTTATCTCTATATATATGGACTCTGGAGATATGGATTCCCTATTGCAATCAAGAAATGCTTTTAAGCATTTGAAGAATGTAATTTCACTTTTCTTAATGAATTAGATTTTTCTCCATGGAATATATACTATAAATATATATCCCAAGCTGCAATGTAATTTGACATCATAATGTACACATTACGAAAAAATTCAGATGATACCTCAAACCAATAATGCCCTCAATTTCACAACTTAAAACATAGACACTGTATAACAAAACTGAATAATGATGGAAATCAATAATACAAAAGTTTAATTCAAATATAATGTCATGTCTACATATGGATATTTAACAGTTACTTTTTAATATGCGTGTCAAGAGTGATATTTTAAAGAAAATTTTGCATATTTTTGGTAGCAAAAATTGCTAATGGCTGTCAACTTCCAAGCACGATCATGTGTTCTCTGTGGGCATGGAATGAGACGAACAAGAAAGCATCAACTCTGAGTCCAAAATTGCAACCACCAGTAAAAGCATCAAGAGATGGACACTAGCACACTAACATAAAAATTCAATTCAAATAGAATGTTATGATTGTAATTGTATATGTGGATATTTAATGGTTAGTTTTTAATATGCGAGGGAAGAGTGACGTTTGAAAAAAAATTGCATGTTTTGACCGAAAATATTGCCAAAAACATTCAAACAGCTGGCAATTTTCAGGCACTATCCAGAGTTCTCTGTATACAGCTAATGAGACAAGTGTCAAGAACAAGAAAGCATCAACTCTGACTCCAAAATTACCACCAATAAAAGCATCAAATAAAGTATCACCTATCATTCTAACTCTCAAACCAACATAGAAACTAATCCGGAGCACCTTCCCAACCCACCTTATATGCAGATTCACAGAGTAAAGATATATGCAGAGTACAAATGTATCAAAGAAAACAACATACCAAGCCTTTCCTGTTAACCCCTTGACCATTCGACGGCGATGAAACGTGCTCAGTTGAAATGGAATTATTCTGCATAGAGATTAAATGATTGCCGGAGGACTGCTGCATTGGTTGTCTTTTATACCCTCTCCTTTTTGTTGTCACTATAACCTTCTCAGCCATGCTAGCTTTATCTTTTACAGGAAATAAAGGATTCTCTGTGGATCTTAAGGTGCGCTTAGTTGAATCTCTTGCTGGGTTATTTCCAGGCACAATCAGCTGACTTCCACTTTTGACTTCTCTGATACTGTCAAAGGGATCCTCTGGTAAATCTGCTTTCATATTGCGAAGGTCGTCTATTGTAGCTGAAAATTTTGGTGCAGTACTTCCTTGCTTATTGTTCTTAACTGTAGGTGAATGTGTTGGGTTGTCCTGATGATCCAGTGCCATATAAATTGGACCCTCAGCACGCTGCACATTCTCTAGTGTCTGTGCTGAATCCTTTCTGCAAAGATGAAGTCAACAATTATAATTCATGCCACATAATCAACTATAATGGCTAAGGTATAATAACTGAAAAAAAACTACAAGACTGGCATAGCTCTGCAGCTTGACGGCTAAAAGTGAAAAATTACAAGTTTCCAGAGCATGTACACAATTTAGCTAATGCAAAGCAGATGATTCAAAACATAAAACATCTTAATTCAAAATACTACAAAATGTAATTGTTCAACATTATATATCACTACGTACCTGGACCACCAATCATGAATAGCATTATAATATGGTCGTAGATGAAAGTAGGAAACTGTTTTTGCAGCCCCATAATTACCTGGTGACACAATTTCAATCAACGGCCCTTCTACACTGCAACAAAAAAATACAGTTGATATACTTCAGTAACCTGAAAAATACAAAACAAAATGCTGCGACGGACTGGCGCATATCAACTGGAGGTAATTATTACATCTCATCCACAGCATCCATTTCTACATATCTAAAAAGTTGTAATATCCACCCAAAAGGACTGACCTAACTTTACTTAGAGGAGATCCTAACATCTGAGTTTAAATCCAAAAGAAAAATTGTACTTTAGACAAGGGATACAATGTTTGAACCTGCATAAATCAAGAACTCTACAGAAAGAATATTATAAACATATCATCTTTTCTGGCAACTTAAGAATGGCAATCATTGACAAGTGAATTAACTGACATTGCATACCTATTAAGAGCTTCATTTAGTGGAACCCATTTCGCCTCTCTATGAGTTGCAAACTCAAGAGTTTCCCCTACGTACCGCATCATATATAGAAGACAGCCTGTCTTAGTTTTCGTTAAAGAATAAACCAACATCTTTGACATTACTTCCAGGCTATGTTCATCAATACCTGTTCAAAATACATGTGAGCAACATGATCATCTCATCTTCACAATATTTTCCTTGTAGACCTCCATCTAAAATAATAAATCAAACTAAACTTTTTCAATCAGTGTTGTTATCCAGGAATAGGTCTTCTAAAATGAACAGTTTCTCAAAATACAAAATAAATGTTAATGATCTAATAGTAAATACCAAAACCAAATGCCGATAAAAGCCAAGAAGAAGTACGAATGAAGAATATAGAAGAGAAGCTACAGACCTAAATGTGTGTGTACAAGTGGTGGATTGCCTAAAATACAATAAATCAACTGCATGGTAGATAATCTACAGATTGTTTCTGGAAAATGATTGCAACAACAACAATAGTAATAAAGCATTCTTCTGATGTTACTCCTTTTTGGCAGTTTCATATTTGCTCAACAGCAATCTTGTGATGTTACTCTTTTTTGGTAGTTAATATTTGCTCATCATAAGATATTGCGTGGGCAGATTGAAACAATTCCAGATATAGAGTGAAAGCAGATAAAGAGAAGTACCTGTTTGTTCCTTCACAGCTGAAAAGGCCAACTGGAGAAACTTGTCCTTCATTACACCTTCATTATCTCCATCATTTAGAACACTTCCCACTGCCCTCTTATTTGCACCTTTTTCCTTTTGCTTTACCCAATTCTTCTTGTCAGACAAAGAAGATCCTCCAGGTAAGTTGTCAAAACCATCGACTTCTTTCTCGACAAGAGACCAGACTCCTTTTGTAATTGAACCATAACTGAGGATGCACCTCTCTTTCATAGCATCAACTATGAATACTGCAACTTTAGATGTTGGCCAAGCCTTTATATCAGACATTGATCTCGGAGATTCGAGCGCTATGCATGTTTCACATGCCTCCTTAACCATTCTCTCAATGGGTGTAACACAATGCTGAGGCAAACTAGATAATGACTGGTTAGAACCCTTCATGACTCCCATATATGCTAGAAGTTGTGGGCATGAAACTACAGTAAGATTGCAGAAATTGAGGCAGTTAAGGAATTCAAGATGTGGATAATTTTTCTGATGATAATAATTGTACAGCAATACAACTGCCTGCATCTGCACCAAACAAAGAGACAATATTGTCAGATAAAGCTAACATATCTGCTGATAAAAGCATTATAAAGAGATTATTTCTGTGTTCATATGAATAATTCCCTGTACAAGAAAATCCATGTATTGATGAGTAACTAGTCATACTCACACTCATGAATAAGAGCTTCACAAAATTCCTACCAATATATCTGGATAGTATCAACCTATTAGTCTATTCTGTTAGTTTGCAAACTGGAATGACTTTTTATGTAGCTAAAGTTGACCACATAAAACATAAAAACATCACTGTTGTTTTACTCTCAAAGAGTGATGGAATACTGATTAAAAAAATGAGGATATCAATCATTCATGGCAGCGGATTTGCTAAATGGACTTCTATCCTTTGATGGTATACAGCTCTCGTTTCCAAGGGTTATAATTTCTATAAAAGCAAAACCTTTTTTAAAATATTGAAACTTGGAAAAAACAAAAGTACAAACCTTTCTACTCAACTCCTTCTGGCTCTGGAGTATCTTCAACTTTGTTCCTACAACTGCCCAAAAAGGCCTGAACGTGAGCCCTAATCTTGGTCCTGCTACTCTGCTTTCTAGAGTTTAGTTCAGCCCCATTCTACGATATCAATTAATCAAGAATACTTCATCTCAGCAAAGCCACCAATTGATCCAACTTCAAGTGGCATGAACATGGTCCAGAATTCTTAGCAGATCTTAGATGATTGCTCAATCCTGGGAGAATTCTCTAAGATGCCCTTTAAATCTCCTAGGTTAATTTCATATGATCACTAGTGGATCTATGTTGCTATTCACCCCAAACATATTCTTTAACCATTTACTCATTGGGACTATGAGGTTAAATCTCTCCTCCTATTAAAATTTGTATTTTACTCCATTGGAATTAGGCTATAATCCACCCACATAGTCTTTGACTTTGTTAAATTGTTCCTCCATAATTTATGCAACTCTTTGCATAAATTTAAGAGAAGTAAAAAGTAATATGCCGAACATTCTTTATATTATGGTAATTAAACAAATTTACCAGGAATTACTACCCACCATAATTTATGGAATTCTTTGCATAAATTTAGGGAGTAAAAAGTAAATATGTTGTTAAATAAAGATTGTAACAACCCAAAAATTTAACACGTATTTTCTTGCAAGATCTTATAGCTCTGATACCATGTTGATTTTTCAGTGCTAATTAGACAAGCACAATTTTCTGCATCTAGTAATTATTTCAAATGATATATGAACATCATTAAGTAATTACACTAAGAAAATTCAACTTTTTAGAAACTTCGGCCTCTTGCTTGGATTACTTTCTACGTGTGTGTGAGAGAGAGAGAGAGAGAAATATGTGTGTGATAAGTGTGTAATGAGAGTATGATTAAATGAGAGGTTCGAGTGTCTTTTTATTCTGATGTCAGGTTGCCTCAAAGAGGCACCTCTCTTTGTAAATTAAATTAATTTTTTTTTCTTAAATTAAATTAAATTTTCTTTCTTATGATTTTAACTTGTGTAGCTAGGGAATAACTCCCACGACTACCCAAAAATCAACAAAGCCATCTAAGCTTACCCCTACTAGGAGGAATGGAAGAGGCAAGCAAGTGTTGCAAAACAACTAAACAAATTTGTTGTATCAAAGGCACTGCTTAATTGCCCATGGAACTTGAATGCATGGGTGGATTCATAAGGGTTTTCAAACCACTTGCTAATCCTGCTTAAATCGGATCCCAAGGAAAAGAAACCTCCTTCACCCTTAAAGTTTAACCATATTTCGCTGGTAGAAGAATATTATAATGACCTCATCACTTTAGTTTGGGTCCATCTCTCAACCAACACAAGAAGTTTGTTTATGCGTCTGGTTTCATGAAAATTCCAAAGGGTCAAGGAGGCTACGAAGAAGTGGGTAGTTTCTTTCAATCAAAAATCCCAAGCTCTCCTTAGGTAGACCAAGATTAAAATCTCCTCCCTTTATGCTTGAAACAAGACATGTCTTTTCTCGAAGGAGGAAGCGGAGGCATTAAAACTTTTCACGAGTACGAGGTAGGAGATATTAGCCAAAGAGGAGGATATGTGGAGGTTAAAGTGCATAGTTGTGTGGTTAGCTAAGGGGGATAATAACAAAGTTTTTCTACGATTATGCCTCCTTTTGGAAAATTCAAAACACAATTTGGGAGATATCTAACAAAGATGGAGCATTAGCTAAAACACTTGAGGAGAAGGGGCCAACAGAGCTCATTTCATCTCCTTGTTCTTAGAGTCAATCAGATGCCTTGTCAAAGAAATTTTTGCAATGCTTAGGTCGCTTCCTAAGGTGATTAGTTACGAAATGAGGGTGTCAATGTTTTGAAGAATGAGCTACATTCTACTCTCTCTGCCATGAAGAGAGGCAAAATCCATAGTCATAATGGTTTCACAATAGAATTTTTTCTCAATTTCTATGAGCTCCTAAAAAATGACCTTAAAGTTGTTCTAAAATCCAAGAGTGGAAAAATCCAAGAAGATATGAATTTGATGTTTCCAACCCTTATCCCAAATAAACAAGACCCAATTTCCTTTGACAACTTCAAGCCTCTTTCTTGCTATAACGTGGCTTATAAAGTGATTTACAAAACCACAGCAAATAGATTGAAGCCTATTCTAAGTGATATTATATCAATGGAACAATTTGGCCTTTTAATTTTATTTAGACATCAAATCCATGATGTTGTTGCTATTGCCCAAAAAGCTCTGCGCTCAGTCAAAGCGCTTAAAATTCCTTTTGTTATTATTGCGCTACATCTTTCCAAAGCATATGATAAGGTCAACTAGACCTTCCTCAAACTTGTTCTAATCCAAAGGGGCAAAAGCCTAGCATCTATCAACAGGATATTGGGGTGTGTCCAATCAGCTAACTTTGTTGTCCTTATAAATAGGTCCTGATCTAGTTTCTTTGGTGCATATCAATGGCTTTGGCAAGGATGCCCTCTTTCCCCCTTCCTTTTCCTACCTATCGCTGAAGGGCTAAGCAAGCTTATTATCAATAACATAAATAGAGGTGAACTAAAAGGATTAAAGATCTCCCCCTCAAAATTTATTTCTCATTTGCTTTTTGTTGATGACATCTTACTCTTTGGTGCAGGATCAGCTCAAGAATTTGAAAGTATCAAAAGTATAGTAAATACTAGACTTGATCTATAAGGCAATGAGGATGGAGATAAATTGGACCAAATCGTGCATACATTTCTTTTTCTCTCAGTAGGACCTGTCACTATCCTGGAGACATCTCCCCTAAGAAGAATATCGAGGAAGGGTTATAGTATTTGGGATCTCATCTCAAGCCAAATTATTGCAGGTTTGAGGACTGCTTGTGGCTATATAAGAAAGTGGGGGCCCATATCTCATTATGGGTTAACATATGGCTTTATAAAGGAGGAAAACTTGTCCTTCTCAAGTCAACCCTACAAAGCATCCTCATTTATTGGACACCCATTGTCAAGGTTCCAAAACATAGTCTCACAAAGATTCAAAAGAAGTGTCTTCAATTCTTATGGACAAGAGGACGTGGTCAAGGAGGAGTCCCTTGAGTTAAATGGTTAGCGTTGACTCAGCTTAAGTGCATGGGAGGATGGGGCATCAAAAATCCCATTCGATTCAGTCTAGCTCTCACAAGCAAAAGCTTTTGGAGGTTTACTCAGAATCATGCTCTATGGGAGCATGTAATGAAGACCAGATACATGGAAGCTTGTTCCATTGAAGAATGGTTTCATTGCCCACGTAAATCATCCAAGAATGGCTCAGTCATTTGGAGAACCATGGTGGAGGCATTTCCTGTGGTAAGAAGATAGGCAGTACAGAATATAGGTGATGAGAAAAAATTGAGGATCAAGAAGGATCCTTGGGCAGGCTCAAATAATCAGTTCAAGCTTTCCTTTGATTTAGTGGACCAACTACATGAATAGGGTGTTTTCTCGCAGTGAGATGACTGGACTCAAGGTGTAATCAAAATTGGTAGGGATATCTGGAAATCAGAAGAGGAGTTGCAATTGGAAGGTGCTCTAGCGGCAGAGTGGCACAATTATGTTTGTAAACTATGTTCTAGCCATATTAAGCTGAATGAAGAGGACCAAGAAAATCTAGTCTAGTCAAAAAATTCTGAATTAGGAATCTATATGGCCAAATTGGGCTACAAGCCACTCGAAGAGGAGGATATGCAAGGTCATCAAATGTGGTAATGGGATCGTATCTGGAAGCTACATGGACCGATAAAACTCTAAAACATTCCTCTGGCTCACCCTCAGCAACAAATTGTTAACCTTGGAGTCGAGACAATGGGATAAAGAGAGGATTAACAGGTCCCAACAGGTGTGCTTTGTGTAGACAGGAAGCTAAATCTATAGGCCATATTTTTATCTCTTGTTCTTTTGCATGCCAGGTCTGGTGCCTTTTGGCAAACGTATTTAGCCCGAAAGTTGTAGGGAACTTAGAGAGCTTGGACCAGTGTGTCCAAGATTGGTTAATGAATGATGAGGTGAGAAGTTATGGCTATTTCCTATGTCAATATGTATATTTTATTTGGTGGACACTCAATTGGCTGTTTTCCAGGACAGACTCACTCCCGCTGAAGTAATAGCCAAGTTGATCGAGAAGCTTACCAAGGAATTTAGATGTGATCCAAAGAGGAAAAAGGCTAGGGTGTCTGTTATGCCTGCTCTAGACTATGATACTACCTAGGGCTTTTTTGATGGGACCAACCAGGGTCACTCTACAAAATGTGGGATCTAAGTTGTTCTGTTTGTAAATCAAAACCATTATTATCACATCAAATATATTCCTAGATATGGGTCTAATTCAAAGGAGGATATGCAAGGTCATCAAATGTGGTAGTGGGATCGCATTTGGCAGCTACATAAGTCGACGAAACTCTAAAATAGTCCTCTGGCTCACCCTTAGCAACAAATTGTTGACCTGGGACAATGGGATAAAGAGAGTATGAACAGGTCCCAACAGGTGTGCTTTGTGTAGACAGGAAGTTAAATCTATAGGCCATATTTTTATCTCTTGTTCTTTTGCAGGCCAAGTATGGTACCTTTTGGCAAACATATTTAGCCTGAAAGTTGTAGGGAACTTGGACAACTTGGACCAGTGTGTCCAAGATTGGTTAATGGTGTTAATCTAGATTATCATTGATGTCAATAGTTGATGTCAGTGACCGGGATGGCAAATATTCTTGAAGATGCCAGAGGATGATTACAAGTGATTACAACTCTTGTTTAAGATGTCAAGACACAAATGAAGTGTCAATCATGTATCTTGATGATCATAATGGAAGACTACCATATCACTGCACTTGATGAAGGACTAATAGACATACACACGATGATATGTCCTACCTCCAATGATCTTGATGATAACACTACATGATTACATGTTCTACCTCCTATAATTTGATGATGACATGACAAATCTCCAATGATGTGAAGCTTGATGTCCTTATGATGAAAAATACATAACGATGCTGCATTTGGTTGATGCAACATCTCCGCACTATCTTAAGGACAGCTGACCTAATGACCCTATGTTGAAGAAGGCAAGGACATGATGATGGTGACCCTATGTTGAAGAGGCTAGGACATGATTATGAAGACAATCAACGAAGAAATCAAACCACGAGGCCTTACACTCAAAGGAATTCTTCCTTGCCTCCATTTCTGCACTCATAAATAATCAGTCACATTAAAATATATTTTGCTACCTTAGAGCCAAAATTCCTTAATGAAACCTACACCATCTTTTAGAGCATAATTTTATCTTTCTAAAGAGCTCTTACTTGGCCGGAAACTCCAAGCGGTTTGGGAGATGAATTTTTCAAGTTAAGGAAATGATTCTGGTCTTGGAGCCGACATGTCCTAGCCATCCCTTGTCGGCCTGCTTGTGGAGACATGTCCTTTCATTTAGCATTGAAATAATACTATATATATACAAGGTTTTCAGTCTTCATTTTGAACATAGAAATTCGGTTATAATCACAGAATTAATACCACTGTTCACAACTCGTGAACATTGAAGAAGGGAGAGATATATCTGATTTGGGTTTGAGGTTAATAAAATAGTGGATTCTTCTTGAACAACTTCAGACTTTCGGACCTGTAGTGAGGTTGTTGCAGTGGGTAATTTTCAGACCTATAGTGAGGCTGTTGCAATGGGTAATTTTTGGACCAGTGGCTGCTTCAACCTAAACTACATTGCTACTTGTGCCTTAGAGGAGCTATTGCAGTGACAACCAAGGTACTTTAGTCTCGGAACTGGTTTATAACACTTGTTTCAGAGTTGTGGAGGGACAATCTTGACTGTGGTTTATTCTTTGCCTTGGACCAATGTTCCAGCCTATGGACTAAGCTTGGATTAGACTTAGCACCGGAACATATCACGGATATGAACCTTAGACAATTGTCTGTGGAACTCAGACCCCAAGTTACAGTCCTATAGGAGCTCAAAACTGTAGATTATTGCAGTGAACAGTCATCCTTGAAGGCTCAGTCTAATCACTTGTTGGAGGACTCGGATTTGCAAGAAAACTTCAGAATTACATTCTACCTCGGGTTGGAAAAAAATTTAGACTTATACACAATCTTGGAACCTACCTTAGTGACCTCAAGTCAAATATGTGATGTACTGTGGAACTCAGGAGAAGACAAGGAGCATGGATTAACAATGAACTGGTGAAGGATCTGAATTTGTAATCAGTCGCTCATTTCAGAGACTCGGTCTAATCATATAAGGAGGAAAGGTCACCTATAATAGCTCATATTGTTGGCTTGGATCTGAAGAAGGATTGCAGTGGTATATCTCATAAACAGTTCCGTGGATAGTAAATTGACAAGTTCAGTCTTGAGCTCGGATTAGGTGGTGAAGTCTTAAGAAGCAGATTTGGAAGCAACCCTTTGATATCTCAGAAGCAAATTACAGGCATTGTTTGGAGCAAGTGTTGAACAGTGAAGAAATTTAAGCTTGGTGCAAGTTACTGAAGTTACCTTGAAGAAATATTGGGGCACCTTATTGAAGACATTGAAGCAACCTTGAAGGAAGCTTGGAAGAGCATTTTGAAACGATTGGAGTCTTATGGAAAACTTTGAAGATCATGATGCATCATTGATGTCATCATGATGTGACTTGAAGAATTTGATTGGGTACCATGAAGGGCAGCGGAGACAACTTCATGTGAAGATCAAGGTTGTCATTGATGACGTGATGTGGAGACTAAGTGAGGGGATAGTTGAAGATTGACAGTGCTCGTTGAAGAAGACATTGGGAGTCGTGAAGTATAAGCAAATATATATTGACGAAGTAAAGAGGTTGGAGCCTCAAAGAGACAAGGTTGGTGCCTTGGAAAATAGGGTTGGAGCCCTAGAGGATAGGAGTCCTCAAGAGACCAGGTTGGAGCCTGTACCAGATGTAGGGTTGGAGCCCTTGAGGTTGGTGCCTCAGAATTGACAATGTTGGTGCCTTGGAAGATAGGGTTGGAGCCCTAGAGGATAGGAGTCCTCAAGAGACCAGGTTGGAGCCTGTACCAAATATAGGGTTGGAGCTCTTGAGGTTGGTGCCTCAGAATTGACAAGGTTGGAGCCTTGGAAGTCCAAGTCGGTGCTTGGCAAATACAGTTGGAGCCTGGGAGATTGAAGATTGGTGTCTTCATCTAGGGTTGGAGCCCTACATATATTGTACTTGATTTATTGTAAAGAAGAAATTAATAATAGTATATATTCCATCTTTGTTTATTTTGTGTTCTAAATATAAGTGATCTAACTGGTAAAATTAACAATTGAAAAGAAATACTGATTCACCCCCCTCTCAGTATTTCCAACAAATGGATGTTGCGGTGAGAAGTTATGGCTATTTCCTATGTCAATTTGTATATTTTATTTGGTGGACACGCAATATGGTTGTTTTCTAGGACAGACTCATTCCAGCTGAAGTAATAGCCAAGCTAATCGAGAAGCTTACCAGGGAATTTAGATGTGATCCAAAGAGGAAAAAGGCTAGGGTGTCTGTTATGCCTGCTCTACACTATGATACTGCCTAGGACTTTTTCGATAGGACCAGCCAGGGTCACTCTACAAAATGTGGGATCTGAGTTGTTATGTTTGTAAATCAAAACCATTACTATCACATCAGATATATTCCTAGATATGGGTCTAATTCAAAGGCAAATATATTTCTTTGCACTTTTTAAGTTGCTTCATTTTGCATTATAATGTTGATTCAACCATCTCAAGTTCTAAGGGACTCCAAGGTAGTTATTGATTGAGAAACAGGTAAAACCAAGGTGGACACTTCCCATCTCCACTCGTTGTTGTCCCAAATATGCATTCTCATTCAAGACCTGATTTGGTCTTCCTTCTCTCGCATTCTACGGGAGTTAAACCAGCAAGCAGAAAAGCTAACAAAAGAAGCTTTGGAATTTCATGTGAGCGCTTTTTCTGTTTATGAGTTCTATAATGGACATGAGACCGAGAGAATGGAGTCTCTCTTTTAAAATTCCTTTCAAATTTTCAGGGTGACTGACACGCAATGATTTTGTTTTTTGATATTGTTGGTCAAACGATAAGAAAGGATATTGTTTTTTGGTTTTCTGGAATGTTGTGATAAGGAGGTATGCCTCTCTTGTCAGAATGAATCACAGGGTACAGAGTAGATATACTTAATGTCTGTCTGATAAGTAATGGAGTTTAAAAGGACAGAATCTGAAGCTATAAGGTTATTTTTGTCATGTGTCCAGTGGACAGGTTATATGTAAATTAATTTTGGGAATATAAAGATTTTTCTTGAAGGAAAAACCTTCATTTTCCCACTAATTCTAATTAAAATCCTAACCAATTCAAAAGCTTGAGATGTAAGGACCTTAAACTTTGATTTTCGGAATGCAAACATAATTCATAAAATTTGAGAAATGTAAAGCCCTTAATTTTCAAGATTTACAATCATTCACAGAATTCATACTACACAATTCAGAGTGGGATTTTTGAAGCAGAATATATACATCAATTGACAATTTAATACTTACCTGGAACCGTGTTTGGAGATGTTCCTAATCTGCCATGGCTCCAGCTCCCGTTACCAAACCGCCGTTTTTTCCTCCTAGCCTATCTGAGGTCAACCTCTCCGGTCCCCAGATCCAGAAGACAAGTCTTCTGGCCCCCGTGCCCAAAACTCCAAGAACAATCAAGAGCATTCCATAACTCAGTTAGAACTCTCATACTCACTGCTCATGAACCACGCAGTTAGAACTCCTCTGACAGCATCTGGGTCAGTTTTTCCCTCCACTCCCCATGCTCATCAAGTTTACCCCTCTTCCCTTTTTATACACAAACTCCATTCCTGATATTTATTAGAATATGATCTTTTAATAAATATCTTTGAAAAATATCTTTGAAAAAATATCTTAAAAATATTATATTTTAATAAATATCTTAGATTTATTAAAATATCTTAAAATATTATATTTTAATAAATATCTTAGATTTATTAAAATATTATATTTTAATAAATATCTTAGATTTATTAAAATATTATAGTCATTAATGTAGATATTATAGGCATTTATGGGGATATTGACTTATTGACCAAGTCATTTATGGAGATATTGACTTTACTTAATTATTTTAAGATTTATTTATTTATTTTAAATAATGCTCTACCATGCATACTCATATAAGAGTGGTACATGCGTTCAGTCTCTAGCTTGATGTTCCATCATATCTCGGTGAGATAAATGCATTACGATATTCAGTTTGTTACTCTAACTTAGTTAGTTTCCATACTAGCAGGGATGTATACTAGTGCAGTACACGTGATACATGCATATGTAGCTATCATATGCAGGTCTCATATGCATGCTAATATTTCTAAGTTCCATATAATTCGAGTTGGGTCGTTACATGAGACCAATGGGCTTGTGCAGATAAAAAACTAGAATTAGAGGAAAGCACTTTCCAAATTGAATGAATTCCATCACTTAAATTAACTATTAAGCAGGGTAACATTCGATTAATAAATAAAAGAAAGTTTATCAAAAATGAAACTCTATTTCAGAAGAAAAAATGAAAAGAGATATTTGATGATTCAACAAGGATTATGGCAAAAGTTCAACTTTAACGGGATAATCATCCTCGGAATTCTCAAGAAATACATTATTTATACTAATATGTTAATGTGGAAGTGAAACTTGTTAATGCTTGAAGAAATTATATGTTTGTCATTATGTTACTTATGCCAAGGAGACCAAATTCCTATTTGAAGGGTTTCTCGAAAGTGAAGTTGGGGGATCGATAACATGCAACCTCTATTTTAATATATATGATGCAGATTTTCCATCTCCTTTCTAGGAAAAATGAGAAACTTCAAATTATCCATAACACTGCTTAGTTCTAACACAATAAACTCGCCAACAACAATACAGAAAGTAGGTTCAAGATTATCAGCCACCCAAGACCATAAATTATCCCTTTTCAAAGAAATATTAAGCGCAAAAGCATTATCGTCCCCCACATAGAATCTAAGCATTTAAAAGCAACTCACAAACTAGACAGGCAACTTACAAAACAGTGGAAATACGAACTGGGTTAAATCAAAGTGACCAACTAGAGTGGATGAATCCTTCCTAGATAAAATTGAGGGCAATTGTTTATTGAAAACCAAAAGCTTTAACCTCCTGAAGGAAAATTTCCAAATCAGCAATTAAAGACTTCTCAAATATGACCATTGTCTTTCTATCGGAGAAGTAGCATTGACTACTCTCTCCTCCTGTTCTAAAAAAACCAAACAAAAGCGACTAACTTTGGTTGTGAAATAAAAAAGCCAGAAAACTTGACCAAATAAAGATAACTCTGAGACAACAAGAGAATAGAAGTTAAAACGACTTCTCACGCCTTTTTCTCAAAGCATCCCTCTGGCCAAAACCTAAACCTCACAGAATATAACATTCGAAAGACCTAGTGAGGGGTATCTCTTCCAGAGCTTGTATTTAAGTTCATCCAAAAAGCTACAGTTACACCAGAACTACACCTCCGTGTTATCATGGAACCAATGTCGCTACATTAACACAACCCACACCTCAAAAAAGAGTAAGGCTATAGGGTTTTAAACCCTGTAGCCTCCAAGCAACCAAACTTCTACTAGAAAATGTTAAACTAATCCTTCAATATTTGTGTATATTACTAGGTTTAGTTATTTTTTAGTCATTCTCGTATGGAGAAGTTATTCAAGCTAACTGTTTCCCTTTGTTTCTTCATATGTATAAATTCTTGTGTTTGATCAATAAAGAAGAACAACTCATCTTGCTAAAATTCATTTCGGGCCTGTCTGATAGTGGTATCAGGGCCTGGATTAATTCAAACGCCCACTCCACACAAAAACATTCAAACAAACATTCAAATAGCCCTCCGGATGATCAATGAGCACACCTTCTTCGCTAGTTTGCAGCAATGGAGGATATGGCGTCTGAATTAACTCAAGCTCTGATACCACTGTCAGACAGGCCCAAAATGAATTTCACCAAGATGAATTGTTCTTCTTTATTGATCAAACACAAGAATTTATACATATATCATTGCGGGACTGTCTAACAGTGGTATCAAAGCCTGGATTAATTCAAACGTCGGATCCTCCATTGCTGCAAACCAACGAAGAAGGTGTGCTCACTGACCGATCGGAGGGATGTTTGAATGTCTATTTGAATGTTTTTGTGTGGAGCGGGCGTTGAGATCCGGATACAGCATTTCTCGGATGCGATGTACCGAGTGTTTTGAACTGCCAGTGGAACCCTGTGGCAATGTCTCAATGTTGTGACAAAGCATCACAAAGACTGCCAGCGTCCAATTTTGAATTGGAGTGACTGGCAGCGTTTGGAGTGTGGAGATCCCCGTCCCTGGCGTGACCTGGCTATGGAGACAATGCTGGTTTGTGGCCTTGCACTTTGAGATCAGTGATTTGAAACGAGGCATACTCAGTGGAAGATACCCTTATTACAGTCCAAGTCATAAACGAGTCCAGAATTGTTAAATTTGGACAACTAGGTCCAAACTCCATGTTATGATGCTCAGATTAAGAGGCTAATATTTTTGTTGGATTCCTCTTTCGGAGAGGTGTAAAATCCATATATAATATGTCTTAATCCGATGAGTAGAACATTTATTTTGAATTTATTATTCATAATAAATTATATGTGCAGGTCGGCCTTAAGGTTTCACACCCCCAGCAGATGTGTCACACACCCCAATGATGGATATAAATACAGGCAAAGTTGGAGAGCATTTCAAAACAACTCAACACACATCTTCTTCTCTCATCTGATTGAGTACGAGCTCCTTGGAGGACATTTCCAGCCCACACGTGTGAAGAAGAAGGACGAATTTCTGTACGGCTGAGCTGAAGGACGAATTGCTGTGGCTAGGGTTTTGCTGGAAGTTTGACCAGTGTTGACTTTGGTCAACGCATGGTCCGAAAGGGCTGAAAATTGTTGGGAAGTTCGATTTTGGAAGGTCGTACTGTTTGGCATAGAAATCGAGGTCAAAGGGTTGACCAAATTTCTGCTGCGTTGACTTTTAGCTTGTTGTCCTGCGTTGACTTTTTCTGGACAGCGTTGACTTTTTTGGAGTTGACTTGGGTTGACTCGGTTGCTGATTGGAGGACTGTTGTGACACATTCTGGGTTGGCTGACCAAGGAGACTTTGCTGGTTGAAGCATCCTGTTGACCGCCGTAACGCACCACCACATTTTTCTGTTTCTAGTTTGTCTTCTATAAGATCCACTTATATGTTCTATCAACATTTTACTTAACTATTTGTGTGATTGCTGTAAGAAAAGTAAAGTTGCTTCAAGCATAGAACATCTACAAAAATTTACATGGTATCGGAGCTGAGGTGAAGACAAGCCCTATCTTTAGCAATCACCACCGGAAGAAATGGGTTCCACAAGTTTTGAATTCAAGGAGAATGACAAGCTGACTGGAAGGGATGACTTCCATGCCTGGAAGATGATATTAGATCTCAAATTGGAAGACCATCATCTCTTGGATCATGTGCTGGGTAAGATTCAAGAACCTCCATCCAATGCTACCGCTGCTGTTAGAAACAAGTATAAAAAGGGAGAGATCAAAGCAAAGCTGATGATCACGGAGTCCATACATAAGAGTCTGGTTGCTTATATATCTGAACTAGGCACATCCAAGGAGATGTATGATAAATTGATCCTTATGTTCAAAGTAAACAATGTGAACCAAGTGCTATTCCTCAAGAATAAGTTGAAGAATATGAAGAAGGGTCGGGATGAGTCTGTTCAAACTTACTTTCTGAAATTGACCGAAACAAGGAACAATCTGCTGGCTATTGGGGAGACAATAGCTGATCGTGAGATGGTTCTCACCACACTTGGAGGACTCCCATATGAATGGCATGTATTCACAACTACCATTCTCAATAATAATACCATTCCTAACTTTGATGAGCTTCTGTCTAGATGTATGCAAGAAGAAACAAGGATGAAGGAATTCGATAATGACAGAAATGCTGCCTATGGTGCTCATTCTCGAAAGAAGAACTTTGGTGGTTCTAAGGACAAAGGAAGAACAAGGACTCAAGAAAAGAAGGGTAAGTGTTTCACTTGCCATAGGCCTGGTCACTATGCTAGAGAATGCCCCTTCGAGAAGGATTCTCCCGATAGTGATGATAACAACAACAACCGAAGGAATGGGAATCGAAGAAACGACAAATCCAAAGGAAAGAGGAAGGCTCACTTTGGTGGAAACAATCAACCTTCTAAAAGGTCTAGAAACACCAAGTATGAGGAGTCTAATGCTGTTGATAAAAGAAATGAGTATATTCTTGTATTTGCTCTCTCTGCTACATCTCCGCCCGACACTATGGATGTCTGGCTAATCGATAGTGGTGCCTCAAGACACATCACTGGATTCAAGGAAGCACTCTCTGATATGGTTGAAAGAGATACTAATCTAGAAATTATCCTTGGAGATAATGCGACATATCCCGTGAAAGGGACAGGGACTGTGACCCTCCACTTGTCTCAAGGACAAGTCCTACGTTTGCAAGATGTACTCTATGTACCTAAATTGAAGAAGAACCTTGTGTCTGTATCAGCGATGGAAGACAAAGGGTTCAATGTAACATTCTCTGATGGAAATGTGCTCATGTGGAAGGAGAGCTTCAAGGAAGCTATCTCGATTGGTTTTAGAGTTGGTACACTCTACCAGGTTGGAGGAAGTCCGCTGGGAGCAATGACTTGTGATACTATCCGACAAACCGAACTATGGCACCGAAGGTTTGGACACCTTCATTACAAGGCCCTTTCCGAAGCAAGGAAGGTGGTGACAGAGATGCCTAACTTTGGAAATAATCATGAAGGTGTATGTAAGGGCTGTGCCGAAGGAAAGCATACAAGGGGACCTTTCCCCTCAAGTGTCACAAAGACATCTGATATTCTGCAACTGGTCCATTCTGATCTATCTGGTATGTTGCCCGTGACATCCCTGGGAGGATGTTCCTACTACATGACATTCACTGATGACTTCTCTCGCAAACCCTGGATATACTTCTTGAAGAAGAAGGATGAGGCTTTCATGTGGTTCCGTACCTTCAAAGCCTTGGTGGAAAATATGACCGGAAAGAAGATCAAGATTTTGAGGACCGACAATGGCACCGAATATGAGTCAAATGAGTTCAAATACTTTTGCAGAGAAGCTGGCATTAAGAGGGAGACTACTACTGCATATACTCCTGAGCAGAATGGTGTTGCTGAACGCAAGAATAGGACTATTGTGGAAGCTGCCCGTGCCATGCTATGTGACCAGGGTCTACCGAAGTTTCTGTGGGGAGAAGCTGCAAATACTGCTGTGTACATTCAAAACCGATGCCCTCATTCCGCTCTGGACTCCAAAACTCCCGAAGAGGTTTTCTCTGGTAAGAAACCTGATGTCTCACATTTTAGAATTTTTGGATGCCCTGTCTATTTTCATGTGCCAAAAGAAAAGAGAAGTAAGCTGGATGCTTCTGGGAAGAAAGGAATGTTTGTGGGCTACAGTGAGACTTCTAAGGCCTATAGAGTATATGTACCTGGTCAAAGGGAAGTAGAGATAAGCCATGATGTCACTTTTGACGAAGATGTTTCCCTGAAGAAAGTAGTAGATCTTCCAAGATCTGAAGAAAATCATGAAGAAAGGCCTGGAAATCAAGAAGAACCGCAGGATGAGACAATGCCTGATATTGAAGGACCAATGGACCCTATTGATCCATCTCCTTCACTTGGAAAGAGACCATCATGGCTCAGGGACACCCTCGAAGATGCTGAGGGTCATGCTGCCCCAAGGGGGACATTCCGAGAAAGCAAGAAGCCGTGTAGATACCAAGGGTATCTAGCCGCCATGAGTACTATTGTACAATCTGAACCTGGATCTTTTGAGGAAGCCGTAAAGCATCAAGTTTGGAAGGATGCTATGCACGAAGAATATGAGTCCATAATGAAGAATGATGTCTGGGATGTGGTCCCGAGACCTAAGGACAAATCTGTTGTCACCGCAAAATGGCTCTACAAGATCAAACATGGATCTGATGGGAGTGCTGAAAAGTTCAAGGCAAGGTTTGTTGCCCGTGGCTTCTCTCAAAGGGAAGGAATTGACTATGATGACATATTTGCACCTGTGGCACGATATACCACCATTCGATCAATCATAGCCCTTGCTGCTACGCAAGGATGGAGTCTTCATCGGATGGATGTCAAGACCGCTTTTCTGCATGGTGCAATAAAGGAAGAGGTGTATGTGGAACAACCTCTGGGATTTGAAGTTCAGGATCGAGACACTCATGTCTGCAGGTTGGAGAAAGCCCTCTATGGGTTAAAGCAAGCACCCAGAGCTTGGTACGAGAGGATGGATAGTTACTTGATGAAGCTGGGCTTCACTCGAAGTAATGCTGATCCGAACCTTTACTTCAAGGTTGTGCAGGGGAAGCCTCTCATTCTAGTGCTGTATGTGGACGACCTCTTCCTGACAGGTGCTGACCCTCTCATTCATCAATGTAAGAGGGAGCTCACTGCTGAGTTCGAGATGAAGGACCTAGGATTGATGCACTACTTCCTAGGCCTGGAGGTCTGGCAGAGACCTGGAGAGATTTTCCTTTCTCAAGGAAAATACATTGTGAAGCTTCTGGAAAGATTTGGTATGGTGGACTGTAAGTCTGTGTCGACACCGATGGAACTCAACTTTAAGAAGTTGAGTGGCAGCGCTGCTGGGCCTATCTTGGCCAATCCTACTAAGTATCGTCAACTCATAGGAGCTTTGATGTTCTTAGTGAACACCCGACCAGATATATGTTTTGCAGTGAACACTTTGAGTCAACATATGGTTGAGCCTCATCATTTTCACCGGGTTGGTGCCAAGAATCTTTTGAGATATCTTCGGGGCACGATAAACCATGGGCTGAGATACACTGCCGGGAGTGTGACACTCCGTGGATATACTGATGCCGATTGGGCTGGCAGTGTGGTGGATCGTAAGAGCACATCGGGATGCTACTTCAATCTTGGTTCTACTTCGATCTCATGGATGAGCAGGAAGCAGAAGTCGGTGGCTTTGAGCACCGCGGAGGCTGAATACATTGCTGGTGGTCATGCCAGCCCCTGCTGTGGGCCAGCTTTTGGTTGCAAGCCTTTTTAGGTGAGCTTGTTGGACAAGGTAAGTTAGGATACCAATGAAGAGGTCATGATAAACGTAGGGATTCATGACTGAGAATCCTCATTCACTGACCTGCATCCGCATATTGATATCGGGGCACACGGATCCGGATATGGAGGCGCGAGGCTCCGAAGGCTCGATCACAGGAATCAAGATGGTGTCATGGATATTCTCACTAAGCCCCTGGAGAAGGTCAAGTTCCTAACCTTCCGTGAGAGTCTTGGTGTCGTGGAAAGACCCTATGATGTGGGTCCTGTTGGACGATGAGCTCTGGGAGCTCTGAGGAACTTTGGGGATAGCTTCTCGGAGCTATAAGCACTCATAATGCTTCTGCCCCACCCTTGTGATTATTGAGCTGGTTCGCCTCTCATTTATCTGTGCCCCGTATGCATCCTACCCATTGAGTTCAGGGCTCATGGGAAGTACCTCTCATTTGGCCAATGAGGTGGGGAAAAGCTAGAGACTATTAGCAAAGACTGATGGACGCATCAGAGATTGCCGTACTCTCTATCTAGGATGGCACGGTCTTGTAACTCTGATCCGGGATCGTTTAGTGGAGGTCCGGGACCTCTGCCCCGACTTCGGGGTTTGATGGCAACCCAACTTCTTTATAGTTGGAGACTTAGGAGTCCACAGAGGTTTTAACTCTGAACTGTATTTATGTTTCACTGGGAATGATGTCTTTGTGACTGACTCACTTCTGTTCTGAAATAAAGAACCTAGAAAAGCAAGTTACGGCGGGATGACGCACGATGTTTGGATTGCACAGGTGGATGGAGTTTTCCCTAGTTGAGAGGGAGTGCTAATTTTGGACAACTAGGTCCAAACCCCATGTTGTGATGCTCAGATTAAGTGGCTAATATTTTTGTTGGATTCCTCTTTCGGAGAGGTGTAAAATCCATATAAAATATATCTTAATCCGATGAGCAGAACATTTATTTTAAATTTATTATTTATAATAAATTATATGTGCAGGTCGGCCTTAAGGTTTCACACCCCCAGCAGATGTGTCACACACCCCAATGATGGATATAAATACAGGCAAAGTTGGAGACCATTTCATCACAACACAACACACATCTTCTTCTTTCATCTGATGTAGTACGAGCTCCTTAGAAGACATTTCTAGCCCACACGTGTGAAGAAGAAGGACGAATTTCTGTACGGCTGAGCTGAAGGACGAATTGCTGCAGCTAGGGTTTTGCTGGAAGTTTGACCAGCGTTGACTTTGGTCAACGCATGGTCCGAATGGGCTGAAATTTGGTGAGAAGTTCGATTTTGGGCGCTCGTGATCGTTTAAGTACGGTAAATCGAGGTCAAAGGGTCTACTGCACTGCGTTGACTTTTAGCTTGCTGCACTGCGTTGACTTTTCTGGACAGCTGCTTCAAGCATAGAACATCTACAAAAATTTACAAGAAATTTTCGGGAAGCCGTGATCGGTGTTCGGTGAAGAGTGAAGACCACGAGGAGCGATCGGTACTGCCTCCATTACAATTGATTGGTACCCCGTTACAGCAAGACAGGAAGGGTTTTGAAACCCCATTACAATTGATTGGTACCCCGTTACAGCAAGTCGGGAAGGGTTTTGAAATCCACCGAATTATCAGTCAACATTTTTTTAACGGTTTTTTAAAGAAAAAAACCTTGGAGTAGACAGATTGGAGGGTTTTGGAAACCCGTTGTGCCCACAACCATGAGTCCAGACCTGCGATATCAATCCGCTATTGAATCTTTCGGTGAGGAAAGTCCAACTGCGCATTTTTTTTACAGTGTCTTAATATTAAACTGTAAGTAAAAAAAAAACAAAGTGTTTTCTCAAGAACTTTGTGCCTGGTTGAAATAGAGTTTTTTTGAAGAAGAATTTTGTGCCTGTGGTTGAAATAGTTTTTTTTTAAGAAGAAGATTTTTGTGCCCTGTAAAATTATCATAAAAAAATATGAATTCCTTGGTATCTTTAATTGGAATTGTTCTGTCCACAAAAGAAAATTACCAGGAATAGTCCAGGAAGGTTAAAAATACACTTATTTTTAATGTTCTGTGGGATGGAGTCTGTGAAGGAAAAGAAGGGGTTGCACTAGATCAGCTTGACAAGGCGAAACAATTAGCAATCTGGAAAAGTAAGAATAAGAAGGTCTATGCCTTAATCTCCACTTCAGTCTCAGAAGAGGTAAGCAGATACATTGCTCAAAGTAAAACAATGTATGGTGCCATAACAAAACTAAAAAAGCTTTATGATTCACATTCTGAATTGGAGATAGTTCAATTATTGTTGAAGTTATTTAATTTGGAAATGAAAGATAAAGATCCTTTAAAACTTGCTTCTGAAATTAAAGCCATCAATCATGAAATTGAATCTACTAGAGTTAAAGTTGATCTGCAGCTTACTGCCGTTATAAAAGCTTTTTACCCTAATTATTCACACTACTTGGAATATCTCCAAGCTAGTGGGCAATTAAAAGATTTAGATTTTGACAAATTAGTAGCGAAAAATGCAGAAAGAGAAGGCTTTTGGTAAGAAAGAAACATCTCACAATTCTAATACTAAAACCATATGTCTTGTTCAAAAAGACCAAAAACCTCAAGAAGAATCTGGCATGAATACTAAGGGTAATAGAGGACGAGGTAGGAAGAATTATAGAGGCAAGGAGGGGTAGAAATTTTCAGGGAGATATATAGCGAAATGATAAACAAATAATTTTTTCTGATAAAACAGTTGTAAAATGCTTTAGATGTGGTAAAATTGGACACACTGCTACAAATTGTAGAATTCCCTGGGAGAAAATTAATGAAAGAAGAGAACAAATGCTTGAAAAGAAATATCATCTAATTCCAAAAAAATGACAGTAGTCTGAGAATGCACATTATGTTGTTGCTCATTGTAATTTTCATATGGAAGATATATTTGGTACCTCTTTTTCTTCATGGCATGACAGTTGGATTTTAGACACGGGTGCCACTTGTCATATGACCTTTAGAAGAGATTTGTTTGAACAATCCAGTGATAATATTGATGGAGTAGCGTATTCTTTTTATAAGTCTCAAATTAAACCATCAGGCATTGGTTCTATTCAGTTAAAAATTCCTGGACTTTTAGATTATACTTGGAATGATGTTCTTTACATTCCACAGTTCCAAAGGAATTTATTATCTCTTCTACAAATAAGATAAAAGGGACATTCCATTCACATATTTGATGGTAAAGTGGAAATTTGAAGAGCAGACGACAATAAAAATGTAATGACTGGTGTGGAAGAAGATAAATTGTTCAAGTTGAAAGGTATGTCGTTTGTTGCATTGAACACTAATTATTTGGTTCGGCAAAATGAAACTCTATCATCTTCTCTATTGTGGCATGCACTCTTCGGTCATATTAATCATGAAAGTATTAGAATTATGAGACAGCAGGGGATTAAAGGACTTTCAATAGTTCCAAGAAAATTGACCCCATGTAATGCTTGTATATTGGGCAAGCATCACAAACATTCCTTTCAGAATTCTAATTCTAGAGCTAGAAGGAAATTAAGTCTCATACACTCTGATTTATGTGAACCTATGCATGTACCAACTGTGAATGGCAATAAATACATACTGACTTTTATTGATGATTATTCGAGGATGTGTTGGGTTTATCTTCTTAAAGAGAAATCACAAGTTTTTGATGTGTTTAAAAAATTTCATCTCTTGATTACAAATGAAGCTCAACTTAGTGTTGGTACTATAAGAACTGATAATGGAGGAGAATATACCTCACATGTTTTTGAAAAATATTTGCAAGAGAATGGCATCAAACACCAAACCACAATATCATATAATCCACAACAAAACGGTGTTGCAGAATGAATGAACATAACATTGCTTAATATGGTAAGGTCAATGTTGTTTTTTAAGAATGTAAAATTGATGTTTTGGGGAGAAGCAGTGCTATGTACATCATATATTAGAAATTGGTGCCCTTCTTTTGTCACTAATAACATAAATCCATATGAAATGTGGTATAATCATTTTCCTATTGTTAAACATTTCAGAATTTTTGGTTCTCAATGTTATGCTTTGATTCCTAAACATCAAAGAAACAAATTGAGTGAAAGGAGCAAAAAATGTATATTTTTGGGGTATTCTATGACTTCTAAGACATACCAATTGTATGATGAAAAAAACAAGAAGCTTATTTTGTCAAGAGATGTAATTTTTCTTGAATTTGATAAAGATTCCCTCACTGTTGATAAACAACTTAATCAGATAGAAAAGTTTGTGCCTCAAAAGTTTTATTATGAATCAGATAATATTCTTCCACATCGTGAAGGGGGGATTCCTATATTAGATCGGTCTGTGGAGTTTCCTTCTCTCAATGATCATAATTCCGCTTCTGAAGAGAAATTGATTGATGCAAGTGTTTCTACAGAGATGACAGGGACAGAAACAACAACAGAGTTGACAGGGACAGAGATGGCAAGAACTAAGATAGATGAAGAAGATGAACAACTTCCTACACATCCTTTGCGAAGATCAACTCATATTAGAACATTTCCAAAGAAATATGATGAGTTTAATACAAGAAGTTCCTCTAGTAACTATTCTCATTGTGAATTTAATTTTTCTGTGGATTGTGAACCTAAATGTTTTGAAGAAGCTGCTAGTTATGATCAGTGGAAAGATGCAATGCAAAAGGAATATGATGCTCTCAGAAAAAATTTCACATGGAGGCTGGTGTATCCTCCTAATGGCATCAAACCTATTGGTTGCAAATGGATTTATAAATCTAAGTATAAAGTTGATGGTTCACTTGATAAGCACAAGGCAAGACTTGTAGCAAAGGGATATGCACAGACATAGGGTATTGACTATACAGAGACATTTGTTCCTACATCTAAATGGGGCACTATTAGATTTATGTTTGCTATTATAGCTCAGAAAGAATGGAAAATTCATCATATGGATGTAAAAACTGTCTTTTTAAATGGATATTTAAAAGAAGATGTTTACATGTTTAAACCAGAGGGTTTTTCCTTTAAAGAGAAAGAACAAAAGGTTTGCAAACTAATGAAGTCTTTGTATGGCTTGAAACAAGCGCCATGTGCATGGTATGAGAAACTAACTAAACATCTTCTTAAATTAGATTATAAACGTTTTGACTTACATGATGCAACTCTTTTCGTTAAAAAAGTTGGAAGATTAGTTGTATATCTAGTTGTATATGTTGATGATTTGATGATCACAGGGAACAACGATGAATATATATCATCTATTAAGAAGAAATTGAAAAAGGTTTTTTATATGACAGATTTAGGTTTACTTCATTATTATCTTGGAATTGAAGTTGATAAAAAACCACAACATATTTTCATCTCTCAGAAGAAATATGTAGGTAAGTTATTGAACAAATATAGTATGCCAGATTGTAATCATGTTGCTACACCAATGGAGCAAAATTTGAAACTCACTTCAAAAGAAGGAAAATCGTTTGAAGATCCAACAAAGTATAGGCAACTTGTTGGAAGTTTAATTTATTTATCATTTACTCGTCCTGATATAACCCTTGTTGTCGAAATACTTTCCAGTTTTATGCATCATCCTTCTGAGGGACATTGGGTAGCAGCAAAAAGAGTTCTGGAATATTTAAAAAGAACTCAAACTTACGGCATCAAATATTCCAAAGTTTTAAACTTCCATCTTGTCGAATATTCAGACTCTGATTTTGATGGAGATAATGAGAATGGAGTCTCTACTTCTGGTTATTTGATGAACCTTGGATCAACAACCATCAGTTGGAAATCACGCAAGCAATCTATTCCTCGTGATTCTACCATCGAAGCCGAATATGTTGCAGCAACTCAAGCCACTAAAGAAATCATTTGTCTTCGGAAAATACTTGAAGACTTGAAAGAGAGACCAAAAACTTCAACTCCTTTATTTGTCAACAACTCTTATGCAATTCAATTCGCCAAGAATCCTAAGTTCCGTGATCGAACCAAACACATTAACACCAAGTATCATTTGATTCGACATCATGTAGAGGCCAAAACAATTCATTTGACACATTGTCCTACTTCAAAACAAATTGCATATATATTTACCAAAGCATTAGAACGTGAAAATTTTGAAAAATTCAGAGCATGTCACATATCCTTTCAGATTAAAGGGGGTGTTAAACTAATCCTTCCAGATTTGTGTATATTACTAGGTTTAGTTATTTTCAGTTATTCCCGTATGGAGAAGTTATTCAAGCTAACTGTCTCCCTTTGTTTCTTCATATGCATAAAATCTTGTGTTTTAGAACGGAGTTCATTATCCATTCCTGAAATTATAAAGTAAATTGACTATCTTGGGGAATATAATGTTTGATAATACCTGCTTAGCAACTTGCTGATGAGCAGCATCCGAAGGCTCTGGATGTCGATGATATTCGTTCAGCATAGGGCCCACCAGAGTCGACACGAAAGCTTGTATACTGTTCGCCATGGGAGGCATTCCCTCCTCAATGTCTGTGAACTCCATCTCCTTACACACCCGAACAATTCAAAACCCAAATTGGAATGTTTGGCTACGCGGCTGCTGCTCCTCAATCTCGCAAAACTCTTGATAACTATGAACTTGAAGAACAGCTTGGTTCAATATAAGCTGATATTTGTCATAATTCTACACCCACTGCAGTCAAAATAATCACAATTGCCCACATTTGTGAGGTGCGGTGATACAAGATTCCCGAATTAACTAACTTGTAAGAAGCGGCAGCAGGTAACACTTGCAGAACCTGCCTGACGTGTGAACAAATTGGGAATCTTCTTCTGCATGCAGGGCAAGGCAGGTTAATATTCATCTGACTTCACTGTTTTGATGCAATCAAATATAATACAATGCAAACAACTTGAGAATGAACAGAATAGCAATGAAATGGGCTATTGGAGGCCTGACTCATACATTACAGGATACGTACCACGACTGCCGGATTTCCAGCTTTTTCATTCCATCAACCTCTTACATGTAAACTCGCGGTGGCGACACTATAAATAGAAGGCAGATGAGAAAGAAAGATGGTGATTGATTCGGAGTTTTTAAATATGGGTTGGGAAACAATTCCAGTGTTTTGCTTTGGTAGGGTAGTATACAATAAAGGTAAAGCCAGACAGCTTAAGCACCTCCTTCCAAAACAATGCAACAAAATGATAACAAAGAAGACGCAACAAACTCTTTAGCAAGAAATGAGGAAGAAAGGTCATTATGGGCAAGCAAGGACAAAGACTCAACTGTGAGTCTTGCATGTCAAAACAAATAGCAATCAAGTCTTACCCAGGTTTCCTTAAGATTAGTTTGTTGGAACTGCAAGGGTTACCCATGGAGACGAGGACCTGGGTTAGGGCCTATTGCGGAAGGTAGAGACATAATTTGCCTCATAGAAACACATGAGCATGAAGGGTGTAAGACACCTTTGTTTGAAGGGTATTGGAAGATAGCAATGTGGAACAAGGCAGCAGGGAATGGCAAAGGGCACGGGGGTATCATGGTATTAGTAAGAGAAAAAGAAGGTCGTTTCATTCAGCTAGAAAAAGAAGACCCAAATAAACAATTTGTTTGGCTTAAAATATCAGAAAATGGGAATCTCATTAGAATTGCAGCATGCTATTTTGCACCGCAAGTTTCAAAATCCTACAAAAGTAGAGGGCTTGACCACAAAGATCCCTTTGCAGCCCTAAAAACGGATATTGCAATATATTCTCAGCTAGGTGAAGTCCTTATAGTGGGGGATTTCAATGCTAGAACTGCAAGTGAACAAGCTAGCATTCTTTGTTGTAAAGAAGACAATGACCCTATCTAGCTTACAGAAGAGAGTAATCATCAGTGGAAACAAATTTCAGAGGATAAAGGCTACAATATCTTTGGAGAACAACTGCTTATGCTATGTGGGGCTTTCGATTTAGTCATTTGTAATGGGTTGACTAAATGGGAAAAGTCCGGTAATTTCACTTGCAATACTTACAATGGAGCAAGTGTAGTAGATTATGTAATTTGCTCATATAGTTTGTGTGAAAAAATGGAGGAAGTGTTGATTGGAGATCAAATTTGGGACTTAAAATCAGATCACAAGCCAGTCTATTTAAGTTTCTCTTGGACCGGAAAAAAGCAATTGGGGTCGAAAAATCAATGTGTTCAACAAAATCCCCCAAAGGGCAGAATTCTTTTGAATCCAGCAAATTGTAATACCTTCAAAATAATGCTAGAGAGGCTCTTCAAGAAGGAGGAAATCCCATCTCATGGCCTTCATAGTCACAGATTAACACATTTAATTCAAAGCGCACTTGCTGAGTGCAAAAGAGCAAAAATTAAGAAGTCCGAAAAAAATTGCTTTCCCGTTAATGCTTGGTTTGACGAGGAATGCAAAAAGGCAAGGAGAAGGTGGAAGGAATCAGACACGGATAACATAAAGCTCAAAGCTTACAAGCAGTTAGTAAAAAAGAAAAAAGCCGATTTTATGGTTTCAAGGAGAGAAGAACTAATCTTCCTCTGGAAAAATAACCCCAAATTATTTTGGAAGGAGCTCCAATCGAAAAAGGTGCAAACTGAAAACAACATTACAGCTTCTAAATGGTTTGACTATGCAAGACAACTTTATGAGCAGGATCCCAAGGTTGACCCTCCTCCCTTGGTAAACACAGACACAAAACTCTTCACGGTGCAAGAGGTAGAGATGGGTATCAAGAAGTTGGGCGCTGGAAAAGCAAAAGACTTAGATGAACTCCAAGCAGAGTATCTAAAGTGGGGCTTAAAATTTCTTTCACCTCACATCACAAAAAATTTCAACAACATCTTACAGCAGGGGTTCCCCACAGATTGGACAACTAGTATGGCAATACCTCTTTTCAAGAGTGGTGACGTCAATAATCCTTCCAATTATAGAACCATAATGATAAACCCTTTGTTTGCAAAGTTATTTGGAAGCATGTTGGAAAAGAAAATTAGCAAGTGGGCAGAAGAAAGAAATAAACGTGCTAAAGGGCAAGCAGGTTTTAGACCTAAACATTCCACAGTTGATCATTGTATAACTTTAAGGCACATCATTGAAAAATGTTGGGAAAATAAGGAAGAAGTTTTTTGTTGCTTTGTTGATTTCAGAAAAGCCTTTGACACGGTTCCTAGGGATAAGCTTTGGGGCAGAATGGAGGAACTCGGGGTTCCCAAGCATTTGAGAGCAACTGTGCATAGGTTGTATGAAGAGGTGAAAGTCAAAATCAGAACTTCAGCTGGCATTTCTGAAAGTTTTAGAAGCGATATCGGGGTCAAGCAAGGTTGCCCATTGTCTCCTACCCTTTTTGGGCTATATATTGACAAGCTTGAAGAGTGGCTAAATTCGCAAGGGGGTGACGGTATCCATTTGGGCAAGTTCGTTATCAGGCTTCTTTTGTACGCAGATGACCTTATATTGATTGCTAATTTGGCTCTTGGTTTGCAAGAGCATTTACATTCCCTTGAGCATTTTTGTAAAAGGGTTGGGATGCAAGTCAATATTAGCAAAACGAAAGTAGTGGTTTTCTCTAACAAAGAAAGCATAACCAACATAAGTTCTATTTTGGAGGCAGCATTTTGGAAGAAGTTGCAGATTACAAATACCTCAGAATTGACTTCAACAGAAATTTAAGTTGGGATGGTTGTAGAAAGAAAAGAACTTTAGGGGGTTGGAAAGCATTTTATGCTCTTCAAAACAAGTGTAGAGAGGCAGAGCTGTGGGACTGGAAAACCACCCTAACTCTTTTTGGGCTTCTAGTGATTCCGGTGATTCTTTACGGTTGTGAACTATGGGCTAGCAGCACAACCAAGATGCAATGGAAACAAATTGAGAAAATTCAGAAACGTTTGATTACAAACAAATTCAAAATTAAAAGTGCAGTTCCTTATGCTATTCTGTTAAGTGAAACAGGGGCTGCTCCTATTGAAGCAATCGCTATGGTGCGAGTCATAAGGTATCCGAAAAAAATTGAGCAAATGGAAGAGGATAGATGGCCTAAGGTGGTGTTTAGTGACAGATTGTGTAAAAGACAGAAGACTTGGATGCGGCAGAATAACAAATGGTTTAGTAAATGGGGTATTTGCTTGAGCATGTGTCCTACCAACAGTAAAGAGATAAAAACTTTTGTTATGGATAAATTCCATAAACATACTTGGAAGAAAGAGCTAGAGAGAAAGAAGAAGTACTACATAGAAGAGTTTAACCCCACACATAACCATCAACAAAAGGCATACATAGGCGCTGATATTTCTCGGAGATCTAAAATTCTTATTGCTCAATTAAGGACTAATTCTCATCAACTCCGTTGTGAAACAGGGCGCTGGAAAAGGCCAAAAGAAATGTGGGAAGAAAGAGTATGTATTTTTTGCTCCTCCGGAAAAGTGGAAACAGAAAAACATTTCATTATAGAATGTGAGGCCTTCAAGGACACCAGAAAAAACTATGCAGGTATTCTGGCAACTAATTCTTGGGATAATCTATTCAGCGAAGAGTTTGTCGATAAGCTGGGAGTGCTCATTGTAAAACTTCACAGGAAAAGGGCCGAATACAAGAGTCAGATAGAGAAGCAATCTGTCCCATAGGCTATTTTTAGCCTCGTGGACATTAAAAATTCTTTCTTTCTTTCTTCTTTCTTTTTATTCTATGCATGCCAAGCTATAGGCCCCCTGTTGTTTCCTTTTGGCATGGCAGTGCGCACGAGAGGATGGAGATATTAGTCCTTTTAGTTGAGAGGAAGGTTTAAGAAAGAATTCAAATGTCTTTTTTTAAATCGTTTTGATTTATTAAACAAAAATTGAAAAATTGAATGTGTTTTTTTTTAATATAAATTAAATATTTACTGGTTATAAGTATTAATTTTTTTATATATAAATTAACTCACAAAAAATTGTTTTACGGATTATATGCATTAATTTTTTATATAAATTAAATGACACGTAATTATAAGTATTAATTTTTTTTATATATAAATTAAATTACACATAATTGTTTTACGGATTATGCATATTAACTCTTTTATATAAATTAAATGATACATAATTGTTTTACAGGTTATGGATCTCCCATGCCTAATATCAACAACATGTTCACAAATCTTTTGATTTAATTATCAAATTAATATTAAAACATTTCCAAATATTATTTACTATTATTTATTAATATTAATATTAATTAATTTATCATTACCATTTAAAAATATAAATTAATTTATCATATAGTTGTTTTACAGATTATACGCATTAATTTTTTATAAAAATTAAATGACACATAATTATAAGCGTTAATTTTTTTATATAAATTAAATTACACATTATTGTTTTGCGGATTATACGCATTAACTTTTTTATATAAATTAAATTAAATGACACATAATTATTTTACTGATTATACGTATTAATCTTTTTATAAAAATTAAATTTGTTATAAATTAAATGACACAACATGTTTTATGGATCTCCCATGCCTAATATCAACAACATACACTCACAAATCCTTTGATTTAATTATCAAATTAATATTAAAACATTTCCAAATATTGTTTATTGTTATTTATTAATATTAATATTAATATTAATTAATTTATCATTACTATTTAAAAATATAAATTAATTTATCATTTATATAATTGTTTTACGGATTATACGCATTAATTTTTTTATATAATTTAAATTACACATAATTGTTTTACGGATACCGATGATTAACCTTTTTATATAAATTAAATGACACAACATGTTTTACGGATTATACGATTAACCTAATATTGAATAAATTAAAAAACATAATTAGTTGGTATATAAATTCTTTTAGTTTTAAATTTAAGATATAATTTATACAAGATTACCTTCATAATATGAAGATAGTGTTGAAGTGGAAGATAATATTAAATAAATTATTATATAAAGTATTATAAATTATGTTTGAGAGTGTAAGCTTATGTGATCCATATCATATTAAAGAAGATTTATTTTAATATAAATTATCTTTTTACATAAATTAAAATGGCACATAATTGTTTTGCCAGTAATACAGATTAAGATAGTATTGAATAACTTAAGAAGCAGAATCGTTAGTATATAAATTCTATTAATTTTAAATTTAAGATATAATTTATACAAGATTACCCTCAATGATATGAAGGTGGTGTGGAAGTGGAAGATAATATTAAATAAAATATGATATATGGTGGAGCATAAAGCATTACAAATTATCACTTTTACTTAAATTAAATGACACATCATTGTTTTGTGGGTTATATACATTAAGTTAGTATTGAATTAATTAAAAAACAGAGTTAGTTGGCATATAATTTTTTTTAATTTTAATTTAGGATATAATTTATACAAGATTACCTCCCATGATATATGAAGGTGGTGGGATGTGGAAGATGATATTAAATAAATTATTATATATAGGGGAATATAAAGTGTTAGAGATTATCTCTTTTACATAAATTAAATGACACATAATTGTTTTGCGGGTTATAGGTATTAAGGCAATATTAAATAAATTAAGAAACAAGTTCGTTGGTATATAAATTCTTTTAATTTTAAATTTAGGATATAATTATAAGAGATCACTCTCCATATATGAAGGTGGTGTGGAAGTGGAAGATAATATTAAAAATATTGTGGGGAAAATTCCACAGCTTACCAGGTGAAAGCCCCGGAAGTGATGATTGACACCATGTGATTCATTTTACTAGTTTCAATCCCACTTCTTCACCCGTGTGAGCATCACCCAATGCAATGAGTGCTAAGTGGACTATTCAAAAATCATGAGAAATTAGTCAGTTATGACCTTCTCTCATGGAAATGGTCATAGTTGAATGACTTTCTTAACTCAGTTGAATCCCAAAAAATGATATCTAATATAGTGCACTGTGAAAACCTCTCAATACTTAAATTAAAAATATTATTATTTTTTATAGGTTGATACATTGTTTACAATGTTCACCCACGGAGGACTTGAATTCAAAACTTCGAGGATGTTCTCAATCGGACTACCTCACCTCAAAAATATTAAATAAATTATTATATATCATGGAGGATAAAGCATTACAAATTATCTCTTTTACATAAATTAAATGACACAAATGTTTAGACATTCTCAATCACACTACCATATTAAATAAATTATTATATATCATGGAGGATAAAGGGTTACAAATTATCCCTTTTACCTAAATTAAATGACACAAATGTTTATCCAGTTTTACCCACTAGGTAATATTGAATAAATTAAGAAACAAAGTTAGTTAGTATATTCATTCTTTTGATTTTAAATTTAGGATATAATTTATACCAGATTACCCTCCATGATATGGAGATGGTGTGGAAGTGGAAGATACTATTAAATGAATTTGTATATATCATGAAGGATAATATTGAATAAATTATATTAAATAAAAATTAGAAGTGTATAAACATAATTAGTTGGTATATAAGTTATTTTAATTTTAAAATTAGGATATAATTTATACAAGACTGCCCTCCATAATATGAAGGTGGTGTGGAAGTGGAAAATAATATTAAATAAATTATTATATAAAGCAATATATTAAATACTATTTTTCTTTCTTCTTTTTATTGTAACATAATATATACATAATGACATAAGAACACTGACAATTATGAAGACTGAAACTAGTTACATTTTCCAACACTCCCTCTTAGCTAGGGAGTTATTCATAATTGTACAACCAGTACAAGGATATTCTCAAACTGAAGTGTTCTCATAAGAAGACTCATATTTATAAGTCATCTTTTAAGCATCAACATCATAACCAACATTGCCATCGTAGTAAGTCCTTTAACTAACAAGCTCATTTTATTTTAGAGCATAAAGATGGGTGGATTTACTTGAGACACCACACTACCTCTAAGGCACATACACCATCAGGATGTTCACTAGGTATATCCTTTTAAGACGTATTCTTATCTTGGATTACCTACCCTCAAAGAAAATTGGTCCTCTTCCACCACTCTTGTCTTGGATACTTATCCAATCCTCAAAGAGTGTCAGTCAACTTCTTATCTTGGATTCTATATCTACGAGTATCAATCTCAAAAACTTATCCAATCCTCCATTCTCCTTCCTAGTGCCTTCATTAAGACTTATGACTATTAGTCCTAGTCTAGTGCATGGCACATGGAGAATATGATGTCTAACATCACTCCTCATCTAGAGAGGAGATCCTTATTTCCTCTTGATTAGGGAATAGATTTGTGCTTCTTCTTCAACATATAAGGAGATTTCTTAATCCCTTTTAAGTGTAGAGGATATTCCTAACTTCCTTTCAATTTGGGAATTTATCTCTTTAGTATGTCTTCATTAATACATCAACTATTAGTTCTTCATAGATATCTTCAAATAGTTCCATGGCTCCTTCTTCCTTTTGCAGTCGTCATTTTTAGCTTTTGCAATGGAGCCAAACTATGAGAGGGTTCATGCCATCAACCTCTAATATCACTTTCTTCTAGTCATCATCAACAAAGGCATTATTTTGAGTCAATCAAAGTAGAGTTAATCATAGCATCCTATAATAAGGAAAGTGATCAAAACATCAGGTTATATTTTTATACTGCTACCTTTCAATCCTAAGATGATATAGACATCTTGATCACATAATCTACCAAGGATTACCAAATCCATCCACTCAATCCATGTATTCGTTGAATTGAGTTTAAAATATATATTTGATTCAACTGTCATTATGCATTTCTACAACATATTCTAGGTAGAAAAACCATATGCCAACGAGATCATCAAAAAACCATATGCCAACGAGATCATCAATATTGTACATACCTCAATGTGATGGCCCCTTGACAAAATATCAAATTTGTTTCACTTATTTCCTTTAAAATCAACATATTTCTACATGGTCTATCTCCATATAATTCAAAATTCCTTCTACATGCGAAAGTGCTCATGGAATGAACTAATCATCAGGCTACATTATCTTCTTCCTTGGATTTGTCATTATTAACTCTCTTTCTTTCTTCAAGAGACCATATATGATGTTGATTAATATAATCATTTCTAAATCATATTATCTTGTGGAAGAGTCTTGATCTTTAGCCATTTCAAATCATACCAACTTCTCATGCTTGTGTTTATGACCAACTCTTTCTCCAATATTCTTGTAGACATGAATTATAACTTCTATAGAAGAGTTACTAACAACATGCATACATTTTCTTCCATATAACCATCTAGTTGTCCTTCCTTTGAATGAGCTTTATTCTATCCTTATCGAAGATAAGATTCCTTCTTTAAGAGGAGAGATACTTTAATTATGCCTTTCATATTGCAACTTGATCATATGCATCCTCATCCTTCAAGACTATTGTTTCCATATAATTAAGTGAAATATACTAGTCATGTCATAATGCTTCTTCCAAAAGAACCTTACCTAAATGTTGGTTCTTATTGGACGATCCTGGTGACCCTTCTTGCAAAATGATTGCCTCTAATATTATGTTTGGATCAACTATGATGTGTAAGATGATCCCAATCTACTCATTCTTTCCATATAGATTACTTCTTCCAAATAAAAATGATCACTTTGACTTTAAATATTGTATTATCATATGATTCATTCTATGATGCCATGCTTCATAAAAATAAAGACTCTTCTCTCCCAATGAAATAATGCATGCTACTTTAACTACTACTTTCTATAAAAAGAAATATAAATTCTAAATAACCCTGATAGATATGGATATTCCTTCAATAATATAGATCCTTGGGATATTCATCTTTTGGATTCTTCTCAGGATATTCCTTTTCTTTAGCTATGTGAGCTCCACTCCTCTCCTTCCTTTGTTGTTCTTCTTGCTCTAAGGATTTTTTGACAATCCCGCTTAAAATATCCATATACATTGCATCCATAGCATTGTATTTTAGACATATCTTGTTTTCCTTTTGAGTTCCCAAAATTCCTTTTCTTCTTATTATATTTTACAACAAAGGCTTGGAATTTTCATTTGATTTGGTGTCATCCTTTTCCTATATCCTTGTTTTCTTCCAAGATACATTGAGCCCAAAGTTTGTCAAAGGGAGTAGTATTTTTTTCTTGAGTAGACACTAGTTGCAAAACTGATCCATTCAGGTGGCAAAGCATTTAGCACACAAGTAGTCATCTATGAATCTAAAATGAATTCCCTAATCCCTTGCAATGGCCCCTTAACTAACAAATCCTCATAAGATATGAGGACATATCTTCATATTTTGACATCCTTGTTCTATATAGTTGATTTCTCAAGGATATATTTTGACCAACTTATCATAGATAGCTTTAGATGAACTCAAATCAGCAACAAAGGGAATGAAATGATCCTTTATGGATTCAATAGAATCCTTTGTTCCCTCACCTATCCCTTCTTATATCTTGATAATTCTTGAGTTTTCTCTTTGTTTGGTTGAGTAACTTCTCTAATAACATACTCCGTGACTTCTCTTTCTATGAGCACCAAATCAATCATCTTCTTCCTGTTGGAAATACTGAGAGGGGGGGGTGGGGTTAATCAGTATTTCTTATCAATTAGCACTTTTAAATATTTTTCAGAGCATTAGTTAATCTTCAATTATTCTTGATGTTTATCTAGTAACAACAGTAAAAAATATAACACAATAGGCACATGAATTTTAGGTGGAAAACCCCCTCCGGGTTAAAAAAAACACCGAACGCATTTATAATAAATTCTTTAATCTTCAGCCCCAACTGAAATGAAAGGTACAACTTCCTAGAATTCTAGAAAATTATTCTTCTCCAGCTTCCACTGGAAGGACACCCCAACACCTTGGTTTCTTCAGTAGTCAACTGAATGGATGCCCCGACATCCTAGACCGGCCTACTACCCTGAAGTGTTCACAGGTTCCAACCTGTAGGTGACTTCATGCACCAAACTAGCACCTCCCTGCCACGCTATAATGATCATAAATAATACAAGAGTGTGGACTCCCGTACCAGGGACAATGATCCACGATACAATATGATTCACAATGATTTTCTTGAACTAGACCAATCACCCAATCACACTACGACCTGCAACCCAACCATAACATTATCCAACAATGACATTTATACCTCCCAACAATGCCTCTCCAACTCTAGTAAAATTGACTCTTTTACAATAATGACTCTTTGACAATTTTACAATATTGACTTTTGACACAACCTGATACTTGACTTGACACTGCTTCTTTGAACACTAGCAGTTGTTTAGGTATCGTTGTGCTTGCTTCAAGTAATGGTACTTTGGTGTTGCATTGTCCTGCTAGTATGTGCCTGAGTTGTCCTATTATGTCCTCCTTCCTGCACATGCATTAATGAACAAGACCCAAACCAATATACAAACAAAATACTTACACTGTCTTGCAAACCATATGTCAGAGAAATATTCAAAATTCAAATTTAAATACGCTCAACATTTATGAACAAAACCCAATCAAACATACATACAAAATAATTGCATTGTCCTGCAAAAACACATGTCAGAGATGATATTCAAATTAAAATTCAAACATTAATCATACATACCTTGTTGTAGCAGACTTACCCTTGATTGTGGATGTGTTGTCCTTACTGCAATGATCCTTGAATGCATATTTTTACTTTCCTTCTAGAAGATCGATATTGAATCCGTTGTATTTATGTAATTTCAGATATCCAAGGTCTGAAATTTCATCTTGTGGTATCCCTCTGAGTCCAATTTCCAACCCCATAGGTCTTATCAATATTGGATTCTTCAAGAAATAGTTATGCCCAATCTCCTATGATGACCTAATTATAGATTGGTTCAGTAGAGTGAACTTGTACGAAGTGCCACGTGTCACTGTTTCAACCTTTGGTCTTGAAAACGATATCCAACAAACTACAATTCGTCATGTTTTTATCACTTTTTACGAAATTTTAATCCAATGCTCAGAGAGAAAGTTATGATTATTTCCCCAAGGTCACCGGTTTGACATGGAATTCGGAAGCCTGCAAAAACCCTAACTTCCTCAGATCATATATCCAAAAATTTAGCAAACCAAAATCTGAAATTTGGTCATGCTCTTCATCAGGATTTTGGCTAAAATGGGTTTTTTTCCAGCATCCGAAGCTTTGTAGAAAAAAATTATAGCAATAATGCCACGATGACCTGTTTTGAGTAGCGAAATCCTTGCATCAGGAGGATATGAGGGTCACAATTTATATAAATGCTTAGGTTGAGAGGGTCTTCAACAAGTGAACATTAGAGGGATTTTAGGAGATTAAAAAATATTAATTATTGAATATTCAATGACCACAACCAATGATTAGTGTCATGCCACAACCCCATGGGGTTTTAGCCCACTCACTAGGGTTACTAACTTCAAACATGAATATCTCTCAAATCATGAAGAATTACATGGCGTGCCATATATTGACAGAAACATATCGACAAGTAGAAACCATCCAAAATATCCTTGACTCATAATAGAGTAAGTTGTCAAGTCAAAATTCCCATGCAATATCGGGGTAGCCTGTGGTGCTGCTTGGGTTGACATCAATGACAAAAATTGATCAACAATCTCCCCCTTTTGCATTGATGGAAACACAAGTACTCTCCCTACGATCATGACACCTCTTCCTACATCTTTCTCTCCCCCCTTTGTCATCAATGGCAAAGGGTAACTAACCCTGACAAACGTCATCCTACGGACCTGTACACACATCAACTCCATTTTTTTTACTTAGTTAGATAAGAGAAAGCGTCTAATGAGAACTTGGGATAATACCAATATTTAGGTGAAGATACTCAAATTCTTCATGAGGTAATGGTTTGGTAAAGATGTCAGCAATTTTTTCCTTTGTGCCAACATATTCAAGCTTGGTATTATTTTCATTGACCTTCTCTCTAACGAAATTATATTTGATCAAAATGTGCTTTGTTTTGGAATGCATCACAGGATTCTTGGAGATACTGATGGCATTGGTGTTATCACAAAACATGGAAATAGGCTCATCAAACTTGACTTGAAGATCTTGCAAAGTTTTCATCATCCAAAGAACTTGATTACAACAAGTTGTTGCCGCGATATATTATGCTTCTGTTGTGGATAATGAGATTGAAGATTGCTTTTTACTTAACCATGAAACAAGGCAACCACCTAGATAAAATGTTGCTCCACTGGTACTCTTTCGATCATCAACACTTCCTACCCAATCTGCATCTATACAAGCTTGGATAACTAGATTATTTCCTTTGGTATACCATAGACCATTCTATTGTGCCCTTAAGATATCAGAGAATTCTTTTGACGACAATAATATGAGAATATTTTGGTGCTGCTTCCAATCTTGCTACTTGTCCAACAGCCTGCATTACGTCTGGCCGAGAAGCTGTCACATATAGAAGACTGCCAATCATAGATGTATATAACCTCTAGTCCACATCCTTTGATGAATCATCTAAACTTAACTTGCAACCTGTTACCATTGGGGTAAGGACAACTTGCAATCTTCCATCTTGAATTTATTGAGAATTTCCTTGATGTACTTGGTTTGATAAATAAATATTCGTGTATCCTGCTAAGATATATGAAGCCCTAAAAAGTATGTCAGCTCGCCAAGTAGAGACATTTCAAACTCACTTTTCATATTTGTGGCAAATTTTTTACTTAATTTGTCATCATTGCTTCCAAAAATTATATCGTCTACATATACCTCGATAATTGTTAGGTTATCTTGATCCACTTTCACATAGAGATTGTTGTCGGCGCTTCCTTTCTTGAATCCTTGTTGATGTATATATCCATCAAGACGCGTATACTAAGCTCTAGGAGCTTGCTTGAGACCATATAGTGCCTTCTTTAATCTGCAGACATAGTCTTCCTTTTCAGAGAGAAGAAAACCTTCAAGTTGTTCAATGTAAAGTTCTTCTTCCAATTCACCATTTAGAAAGGCTGACTTAACATCCATTTGGCAGACCTTGATTTTTCTCGAGCATGCATAAGCGAGAAAAATTCTGATAGCTTCCATTCTGGCAACGGGAGAAAGTGCATATCCTTTGCAGCATAATTTTGCCTTATTCCTAGTAACCTGTCCATCCTCATTGAATTTGTTTCTGAAGACCCATTTAGTTCCAATAACATTTTTATCCTTTGGTCACAGAACCAATTCCCAAGTATCGTTTTTCTCAATTTGATCTAGTTCTTCGTTCATAGTTTCTACCCAATTTTCATCTTGACTAGCTTCCTCAAAATTGCTAGGCTCAAAAGTTGCGAAAAAATAAAGGTGGGCTTGTTTTGATGAACAAAGATTTCAACTTCTTCTGGTTCCAATTCCTTCATTTATGTTGCCGATGATTTGATTTGATGGATGATTCTTTTGACACCATTTTTTTAAAGCTTTTGGATAATTTTATTGTACATCATGCTGATCGTTTCTTATTTCCTCTTGGATGACTGTTGTTTCTTTATTTGATTGGTCTTGTTTGGAGCTTCTTCTTCATCCTTCACAAATTCTCCCTCAGATCCCTCCGATTTGCTTGAAGGGACAATCCCATCGTCATCCTTTGTAACACAATATTCATCAAAAGTAACATTTATGCTTTCCACTATTTGTTTTCACCTCAGATTGTAGCATCTATAAGCCTTACTTTTGCGTCAATAACCAATGAAAATACCTTCATCGACACGGGAATCGAACTTGCTCAATTTTGTATCTTCTCTTTTGATGTAGCATTTTCTTCCAATTATTTTGAAGTATTTGACATTAGCCGGTCTTCCTTTCCATAATTTGTATGGAGTCATGTTACAATTGTTCCTTAGCAAATCTTTGTTTATAATGAATACAAATGTATTGATTGCTTGAACCCATAATTTATCATCTAATTTTGTTTCATTTAACATTGTTCTAGCCAGTTCCTATACGGTTATTTTTTTTCTTTCAGCAACTCCATTTTGTTGCAGCATTATGGCTGTTGAGAATTTCCTTTTTATTCCATTTTCATCAGAGTACTGCTGAAATACCTTGGAAGTGAATTCTTTGCCATTATGTGATCTCAGACATTTGATCTTCAAATCAGTTTCATTTTCAACCAACTCCTTGTAGATTCTAAAACACTCAAATGCCTCAGGTTTTTTCTTTAATAAACTGACAACTGTCATTCTAGTGTAATCATCTATCATTAGCATAAAATATAATTCTCCATCTAAACCTTTTGTTCTCGTAGAACCACATAGATCAATATGTACTAATTCCAATGGATGTGATGCAAAGTGTTCTTTTGTCTTGAACTCAACTTTTTTTTGCTTGCCGTGTCGACAAGATTCACATATCGTATTGGAAGGTTTTGAAATTTTAGGCATTTCTCTTACTGCTTCCTTCTTGCTGATCCTGACCAAATTTTTGAAATTTATATGTCTCATTCGTTTGTGCCATAACAAACTTGCGTCTTCTTTCGCCAAAAATCACCCTTTAGGTGTCTCATCCAAAATATATATGTTATTTGGAGCTCTGCACGCCGTGGTCACAATTTTACCAAACTTGTCTTTCCTGATTTCATATTTCTTAGAGTTAAATAACATCGTGTGTCCTTGATCACACATTTGTCCAACACTGAGCAGATTGTGATTCATATTTTCAACCAACAACACATATTTCGCTAATGCATTCTTGCTTCCAAATGTGACTGTACCTACTCCTATGACATTTGAAGACCAATCATTTCCAAAAGACGTTGTTCCATCCTTCTTTTCCCTCAAGGACATGAACTTATTCCTATCTCCAGTCATATGAGTTGAGCAACCACTATCAACATGCCAAACGTTTCTGTTGCTATGAGCCTTGAGAGCAATAACACATTTTTCAGTATACTTTTTCCATATTTTTTCATTCTAATTTTGCGAGAATTCCTTTGAAGAACTTCCAAGTCTGCAATCTTTAGCCAAGTGTACAAAATTGTTACATTTGTAACATTCGACATCATCTCTCAAATGATAAAATATGTTAATATTTTTCTGAATTCCAGAATATCCCTTTCTAAAAGATCTCCTGAAACTGTATTTATTCCAAAAATATGTGCGACATTCTATAGCTCTATGTCCAAACCTTCCACATGAATAACAATGACCATAGAAGATAGGTTGATACCTGGGAGGAAATCTTCTTCGAGGAATTGCCTTCCATGGTTCTTCCTACGAGTCCTGATCTCTTGAGTTGGTTGGGAGGCCTACCTGCTTGTTATATTTTTCATATCCATCTTCTTTTGTTTTCATAGAAGGACTTGGCTCCTTTTCATATTTTTCTTTGTAACCAAGAATAATATTTTCACTATTTGATCGCTGATTGTTGATGATTTCTTCCAATGATTTAGAGCTGTTAGTGTAGTTTTGAAGAGTTTTTCCATTTTTTACATGCTTTCGTAGAGAAACTATTTCATCTTCCAATGCTTCTCTTTCCTTTTTGATTTCCTTTAATTCTTCCCTAAGCGATTCTTCAACTTGTTTGTATTCTTCAACCTTGATTTTAAGATTTAGGACATGTTCCCCTTCTATATTTAATTCGTCTTCAAGAGTGTTTACATGCCTATTCTCGACCTTGAGCTATTTGATAACCTTTATCATTTCGTTTTGAAATTAAACCTCATTCATCTCTTCTTCTTCATGAGATGCTTCTTGCTTATTATGCTTGGTCATAAAAAATAATCTTCCGTTGATTTCTTCTTCGTTCTCACTGTATTCATCAGATGAGGAGCTATCTTCTTTGGAGAAGAAACTCTTCTTAAACCATTTCTTCTTGCCTTTCTTATTGAACTTCCTCAGTCCTTTCTTTCCTTTCGTAATAGCCTCATTTTTGTGAGGACACTTGGCTGCAAAATTCCCAACCTCACCACTATCGAAACATATCAATGGAAGTTTACCTTTGAATTTCCCCGTACTTGTTCTCATTTTTCGCATGAAGTATGCAAATTATTTATCTAAAAATTATTCTTCATATTCTTCATTTTCTTCTTTCTTACAACTACAAGTTTTCTCTTTCAAAGTATGCTTGTCCTTACTAGTTTTCTTGGATGCGGTGAATGTTGTTTCTTGGTGAGATGTTTCGTCCTCTTCTTCGATCCTCATTTCATATGTATTAAGCACTACATGCAATTCATCTTTGCTGAGATTGGCTAGATTCGAATTATATTCCAAGACATATACCTTTGGGTTGAATCTTGTCGGCAAGGTTCTAAGGATCTTTCGGACAACAATTTTCGTGTCGACAGGTTCTCCCAAACCTTCCAATGCATTTTCTATTTCATCAACATGCTGTAAGTATGCATCAATATTTTCATGTTCCTTCATTTTGAGTTGCTCAATTTTTTTCCTGTAAATTTGAAGCTTTGCTTCTTTCACGTTTGAGTCACCTACATATATATTCTCAAGCTTGCCCCATACTTCTTTAGTAGTTTTGAAACTCAATACCTTAAGATAAACAGATTTGATATGCCCACTGATAATGAGATCTTTAGCCTTTGCATCATATACCATATTTTTCTTACCTTGTTCATCATGGGTCACTGTAAAACCTTTTTCAACGATTTCCCATACTCTGTATCCTTGCGCCAGCAAATTAACCTACATTCTTCCACTCCAAAATGCGTAGTTATTTCCCTTGAACATAGTAACTGTATTCTTAGTATAATCCATGATCTCCTTCTAGTTGTTAAACTACTATTGAAGGAACCAATCTCTGATACCAATTGTTGGAAATACTGAGAGGGGGACGGAATTAGTATTTATTATCAATTATCACTTTTAAATCTTTTCAGAGCATTAGTTAATCTTCAATTATTATTGATGTTTATCCAGTAACAACAGTAAAAAATAGAACAGAACAGGCACTTGAATTTTAGGTGGAAAACGCCCTCCGGGTCAAAAACCATTGAACACTTTTCTAATAAATTCTTTGATCTTTAGCCCCAACTGAAATGAAAGGTACAACTTCCTATAATTATAGAAAATCATTCTTCTCCAACTCCCACTGGAAGGATGCCCTAAAGCCCTGGTTTCTTCAGTAGTCAACTGAATGGATGCCCCGACATATTAGACCGACCTACCACCCTGAAGTGTTCACAGGCTCCAACCTGCAGGTGACTTCATGCACCCAAACTAGCACCTACCTACCACCCTATAATGATCATAAATAAGACAAGAGTGTGGAATACCATACAAGGGACAGTGATCCACGATACAATATGATTCGCAATGATTTTCTTGAACTAGACCAATCACCCAATCAAACTATGACCTGCAACCCAACCATAACATTATACAATAATGACACTTATACCTCCCAAAAGTGCCTCTCCAAATCTAGACAGATTGAATCTTTTACAATAATGACTCTTTTACAATTTTACAATGATGATTTTTACAATATTGAATTTTGACACAACCTGATACTTGACTTAACACTACTTCTTTGAACACTAGCAATTGCTAAGGTATTGTTGTGCTTGCTTAAAGTAATCGTACTTTGGCATTGTATTGTCCTTGTAGTATGTGTCTAAGTTGTCCTATTGTGTCCTCCTTCCTATACATGCATTAATGAACAAGACCCAAACCAATATACAAATCAAATACTTACATTGTCTTGGAAACCATATGTCAGAGAAATATTCAAAATTCAAATGTAAATACGTTCAACATTTATGAACAAAATCCAATCAAACATACATACAAAATACTTACACTGTCCTACAAAAACACATGTCAGATATGATATTCAAATTAAAATTAAAACACTAATCATACATACTTTTTTGTAGTAGACTTACCCTTGACTATTGATGTGTTGTCCTTACTGCAGTGATCCTTGAATGCATATTTTTTCTTGCCTTCTAGAAGCTCGATCTTGAATATGTTGTATCTATGTAATTTCATATCTCCAAGGTTTGAAATTGCATCATGTGGTAGCCCTCTAAGTCCTCTTTCCAACCCCATAGGTCTGATCAGTATTGGTTTCTTCAAGAAATAGTTATTCCCAATCTCCTATGATGACTTGATTATAGACTAGTTCAGTAGAGTGAACTTGTACAAAGTGCCACATGTCATGATTCCAACCTTTAGTCCTGAAAATTATATCAAACAAACTATTTTCCGTCATGTTTCTTTCACTTTTTACAAAATTTGAATCCAATGCTTAGAGATAAAGTTATCACGATTTTCCCAAGGTCACCTATTTGACATTAAATTCAGGAGCCTGCAAAAACCCTAACTTCCTCAGATCATATCCCCGAAAATATAGCAAACCAATATCTTCAATTTAGTCACGTGCTTCATAATGATTTCCGCTCAAATGGGTTTCTTTTTTAAGCATCAGAAGCTTCACAAAAAAAAATTATAGTGATAATGCCACAATGGCTTGTTTTGAGTAGCGAAATCCTTGCATCAGGATGATATGAGGGTCACAATTTATATAAATGCTTAGGTTGAGAAGGTCTTCAAAAAGTGAATGTCTGAGGGATTTTAAGAGTTTAAAAAATTATTACTTATTGAATATTCAATGACCACAACCAATTATTAGTGTCATGCTACAACCCCATGGGGTTTTAGCCCACTAACTGGGGTTACTAACTTCAAACACGAATAACCCTAAAACGGTGACAAATTACGTGGCGTGACATATATCAACAAATACATCTCAAAAGGTAGAAACCATCCAAAATATCCTTGACTTGGAATAGAGTAAGTTTTCAATTCAAAATTCCCATGGAAGATCGGGGTAGCCCCTGGTGTTGCTTGGGTTGACATCAATGACAACCACTGATCAACACTTCCATGCTAGGAAGTTTGTTGATCCAACAAGCTTGTTATCTTCCTTGAAAAATGAAGTCATTTTATTTGTATATTGAGACATAGAGAAAAATATGGTACCTACTTATAAAATAAATTTCCTTCTTGGTGATTCTTTGTACTTGATGCTTTCAAGAACCTTCAAGAAACTTAAAAAATGTCCTTGAAGCGATGACTTCTAGGATGCCTTCAACAATAGTGTCTTCAATTTGCTCAAGGGATTGGATGATATTCCTAGGATTTTTATTCCAACAAGCCTTCAAATTGAGAACCTTTCGAGAGAGAGAGAGATCAACATTATTTTTCACGATAAAGCAACCTTTCTTCAATATGTTTCTTCAAAAGCAAAGAGATTTCAAGGGAGATAGATGTTCTTATTAAGATGATGATACCTTCAATGTATTAACCTTCCTTCCTTCGATGAGAGTTTCTCCTTCTTAAGATGATGAGGTCTTTTTCCTTATGCACTTCCTTTTGTCCTTAACAATAATTCCATTTTACAAACAACCTTGTCTTATGCTAGCAAGATGATCTCCAAGTTGCCTTCTTCTTCACCTTAGCTCTGATACCATGTTGGAGAATCTAGTAGGGAATTTATTTAAATAATTCACCTCATTCTTAATCATTGTTTGAGAACTGTATTTATCTTCGTATTCTTCTTTATTAGATTCTTTCATCAAACAATTATCAAGAGCATAAACCAATAGAGACAATATACACCAAAAGTAGGCTCCAAGTCAGGGAAAAACCCCTCCAAGGGGCAAACATAGTAAGAATCTCTTCTATTCTTATAGAATCAATTCAAATGATAAAACGAAGACCTAAAAACCAAAGTCAAAACTCCTCTAGTGCCAGGTTAGCCCTCCACATGAACTTCTTCAAGACAAGACAAGGTCCACCAAATTCAACAAAAGTCAACTCCTTCAAGATCTCCTTCACTCAAGGTTTCGACCCTCAAATCAGGTTTGCAAATTTGGCTTGCAAATTTCAGCCCTGCAACAACTACATAAACCCTAAACTCTTTGCACATGTGAGAGAAAATGTTTGCAAAATTTAAATTTTTGTTCTCTTCTTGAGATGCTTCCTTCTTTTAGATATTTTCTCCCTTTTTACTTCTTCTTTCTTGCTTGTGATCTAATTGTAGAAGTGTTTCCAAGTGAATCAAGATCCCTTACTTTATATACTCTTGTCATTGTAGAAATTTTTGAATCCTTATACTTATGCATAAATTATTACTGTTAATCCGGTTAAGCTCCTCCTACTTATACAAGTTACCAACTGAATAAATTCAATTTAAAATCGAAGCAAAACACATAATAGATCTCTACTAATTCAGATCTAGAATAAGCACATGCACACATTGAAAAAGTGACACAGTTATTTCTAGACAAACTATCCCCGGCAAAACCCAAGGTGGGAAAACCAGTCTCTGGCTACTGGAGGGTTCTATTATTAAGAATGTTTCTGAATACACAACTCTAGGTTTCAGATCTAGAAAATGCGACAGAGAAAACTCTAGATCTAAAGCTCCTGGTTGATCTAGGGCCAAAAATACTGACTGATCCACACCCTCAAACGGGATTTATAGAACTCAATCAAATCTAGGCCTAGAAACCCTAGCACTTCCCCTGAAATGCACTACGTCAGCCTCTGAAGTCCCTGAAAGCCTATGCGTCAGCCTTGGATGGCCTCCAAACCCTCAGCGTTGCTCCTGGAAGAGACTGTGTTACCCTAGAATGGGTGACGCAGTCACTGCGTTGCCCCTAAGGGTCTCTACACAACCCCTGAAGGGTTTCCTGAAAATGACGATGTCCCTGTCCCTATTGCTGCTGATGCCTTCCTCTGCGTTGTCCTTAAGCTGATCTCTTCTCTGCCTCTTGTGTTTTCTAGACCCTGGGATTAGATCATCCCCTTGGTCTAAATTCCCCTCTCTTCAGCTGAAGCACTTCTGAGTATTCTTAGCCAACCCTGCCCTAAAATCTCAGCTTAGCTTTAGTGCTCTGCCTCTGTGTGTCTTTACAAATGACCCCAAGTCTTTCCTTTATACTTTTCTCATTGACAAATCAACGACCATGATCAGATCTTGAATCAATGGCTAAGATTAAAAGAAAGCTTGATCCGTGTGACTTAAGACAATTTCATCACATGTTTAATTAAATTTACTTTAAATATTTTATTTTCCTAAGTTTTAACTTAGGAAATACATTAAAATGATTAATTAATTTAATATCTCCTAAACCAGATGAAATTTCCCAAATCCATTTCTGGGTCTTGTGGATCAGGTGAACTCTAGTCCTTCCTCAAATTTTGGGACTTAGAGCACAACTGATGCTACCCCAAATACAAAAAATCTCAACACTCCCTCTTACCATCAAGGGTGTGCTCTTGCAATACATAACACTATGCATTACATGACTTTGAGTACTGGTTATGTGATGTTGATGCTTGGCCTGCTGCCACTCAACTCAGCACTGTTGTTTCCATTCTATACTGTTGCCCATGACTCTGCCACTGCCACTGCAACATCTGTACTGCAGCTCCCTCTCAATATGATGCATATGTGCTACTCATAGCACTGCCACTGCTAATTTGTTACACTGAAACTTCAGTTGTTGAGGGAAACAACTGAATCTCCTGCTTAATCTTTGACAAACAAGTCTGATGGGCTGCATCCTCATCACTGAAGCTCCATAGGCTATAGACCTATGCTGGCATCTAAAGAATGATGCACAGCTACAACTCTGCCTGCATAATCAAACTCCCTCTATACTAATGAAGTCACATCAGCTCCTTGTGTTGAAATCTATCACGTTGCTGCTGCAATGCGATGTCCCTCTGAAGCTTTATGCGCCACTGCAGCTCTGCACTGCGTAAGCAACACTGCTCTGCGTTGCTGAATTCACATCAGTCTCTGCGCTACTACTTATTCTACGCTAATGCTGCTTTGCTCTGCAACTCTCCTCCCAGCCTTCAGACCTGCCTCTGTTTCTGCCTCATCTGTGATCTATGCACCCACTGCTCCACTTGTCCCACTACTATTTTAAGGCTTTCGTAGCTCGCTTGTGATCCAAGAGATGAGTTGCTCAAGGATACTGCCTTAATTCCATGTAGCTCCTCTACATTTCCATGTCACCCCACCTCCGAGGTTTATGAGCACTCCTGGCTACATCATCTCCTCACCCATCATCTACCATCGCTGCTTTCGAAGAATATGCTTCCTTGTCGTTTTTATTTTCTGGAAAATGGTTGGAAAAATGTCCCATTTCACCACACTGGAAGCACTTGATATTTTAAAGATCCTTCTTCTTCTTCAGCTGCTTCTTTGATGCCAAGGTTGCATCTTCCTCCTCTTCTTTATTTACTTTGCTCAACCCAGGGTTGTGATGCTTCTTGGTGAATCTGCGTAGTTCTTCTTGCCATAGGATTGACCACAATTTGTCCCAATCTGGGAGGTCCGCTCTGCCCAAGATACTTTGTACAAAGGTTTCCCACTCATTCGTGATTGCATTGAGGGCAGTCCTGACTATCACTGCATCATCTACGGTTGCACCCATTGCAGTCAGCTGATCCTTGATTGACTACAATCTGAAAAGGAAATGTTCCATGTCTTCTCCCTTAGTCATCATGAATGAACTCATTTGAGCCTCCAACAACATCTTTCTTTGGATTGATTTTCCCTCATACAGGGAAGTCAAGGCCTTCCACATTTCATTAGTTGTTCTCTTCTCAACTATGTGTGGTACAATATGGTCCTTGATACTGTCCATTATCAGCCGCTTGGCATACCCAACAGCTTCCTTATGCTTCTGTAGGAGATCTGCATCTGTTAGTGTGGCCAGAGTCTGCTCTGCATGGTCTCTAGACCATATGCCTCAAGGACAATCAGGATCCTTGCTTTGCACATTGAAAAGTTTGAGAGGCCCTCTAGCCTATCCTGATCACGTAGTCAATGAGGAGCCATTTGCTCAGAATGTGTCAGAGCTCCTCCTCTCTATAGTAGAGATTTGGATCTAGGGTCCTTTACGAACTGGGCACCCTCTGCTCCCTCTGACACTTGATTTCCCTCCTTGGAAATCTTCCAAATCAACTGTGATTCAGCTTCTTCTTCGATCCTCTGATCAAACTGAAAATTTCCTTTGGCAAGAAACTATTTGAGAATCTGATCTCTTCCCAATATTTGTCACTTATGCTAAGGCTAAAAATCTGAAAACTTCAAAAATTTAACCCCACCAGCTCTTCTGAATTTTTACAGCTTTTCTGGATCTCACAGATTCAGATCTGAATCACACTGGCTGGCTTCAGACTCAACCAACGTTGTTTCTAAGCTACCTCTGCACAGTAATTGTGTGGGCTTGCTAGGACACAGTGTTGGACAACGTCACCCTTCCCTTTGCGTGAATTTTCTCCTGAAAACTGCACTGTCCCTTCAGATTTGCTTCTCTACTGCTTTTCCAACAACTTTCTACAACTAGATCCTTCAGATTCTTCATCTGGTGACCCTTCTAGATCTGCAATTGCTATGATACCATGTAGAAATTTCTGAATCCTTATACTTATGCATAAATTATTACTATTAATCTGGTTAAGCTCCTCCTACTTATACAAGTTATCAACTGAATAAATTCAAGTTAACATCAAAGCAAAACACATAACATATCTCTACCAATTTAGATCTAGAATAAGCACATGCACACATTGACAAAGTGACATAGTTATTTCTGGACAAACTGTCCCGGGAAAAACCCAAGGTGGGAAAACCGGTCTCTGGCTGCTGGAGGGTTCTATTATTAAGAATATTTATGAATACACAACTTTGGGTTCTAGATCTGGAAATCCCGACAGAGAAAAATCTAGATCTACAACTCCTGGCTGATCTAGGGCCAAAAATACTGATTGATCCACACCCTCAAATGGGATTTACAGAACTCAGTCAGATCTAGGCCTAGAAAGCCCAACGTTGCCCCTGAAATGCACTGTGTTAGCCTCTGAATCCCCTAAAAGCCTCTACATCAATCTTGGATGGCCTCCAAACCCTTAGCGCTACTCCTGGAAGAGACTGCATTACCCCATAATGGGTGACACAGTCACTGCGCTACCCCTAAGGGTCTCTGTGCAACCCCTGAAGGGTTTACTGAAAATGACGTTGTCCCTACTGTTTTTGCTACTGCTGCCTTCCTCTACGCTGTCCTTGAGCTGATCTCTTCTCTGCCTCTCGTGTTTTCTAGACCCTGGGATCGTATCATCCCCTTGGTATAAATTCCCCTCTCTGCAGCTGAAGCACTTTTGAGTATTCTTAGCCAACCCTGCCCTAGAATCTCAGCTTAACTTCAGTGCTCTTCCTCTGCGTGTCTTTACAAATGACCCCAAGCCTTTCCTTTATAATTTTCTCGTTGACAAATCAACGCCCATGATAAGATCTTGAATCAATGGCTAAGATTAAAAGAAAATTTGATCCGTGTGACTTAAGACAATTTCATTACATGTTTAATTAAATTCACTTTAATTATTTTATTTTCCTAAGTTTTAACTTAGGAAATACATTAAAATAATTAATTAATTTAATATCTCCTAAACCAGATGAAATTTCCCAAATCCATTTCTGGGTCTTGTAGATCAAGTGAAATCTAGTCCTACCTCAAATTTTGGGACTTAGAGCACAACTGATGCTACCCCAAATACACAAAATCTCAACATTCATGTGGTTGAATAGGCCTCTTATAGGATGACTTTTTCTTGACTCCGCCAACTTGGTCTTGGAGATATTTTTTACTTTCTTAGACTCAAAAATAAATTATTTACATGTTATAATTTTCCCAATATGGTCTTATACAAAATATAATGACTCTCATGACTGAATATAAATATTTTCTTAATTTTACAAGCCCTAGGAGCATGAAATGCATGCTTGACCTAGATGACTATTTAAATGGAACATGAAACCCATGATAGAAAATAACATTATCTTTCTTCTTTTTCTTGTAACATAAGATACACATAATGATATGAGTACAATGAAAATTATGAAGACCAAAACTAGTTATATTTTCCAACAGGAAGACCCTTAGGCATTAATCCAAATACCTAGAGATGATTGTTGATAGCTTTATGGAGATCCCCTGACATAGATGATATTGATGTTTGAAAATTTTGTAAACACAATTGTGCCATTACACCCTAGTGCTCCTTTTTTAGTAATTTTTTTGTTCCATTAGATATTATAACTTTAGAGGGTTCCCTTGGATACCTCTAATTCCAATTTCCTTTATTTCTGAGGTAAATATTATGAAGAGATATTGAGAATTAAAGGTGATTGTTCCCAATTGTAGTAACCGTTGGACCCATAATACAACATCAACACCATTGTTTGTATTGAAATCATAGGACTATCCAACAAATACTCACCCATATTGAGATTAATACTATGACACTTCCCTGAACAATTAATGGTGTCTACATCTGAATTTATTACTTGAAACTCTAGTGTTGGATATATGAAACAATTATGAAGTTTCACTAGTTTGTAATTGATGAAGTTATGGGTACTACCTGAATCAATCAACATTGTTACCTTTTTCTTTTTCTTGAGGGTTTGTGGAGTATCGATTTTAGCTTATAAATGACAGAATATGTTGGATTAGTTTCTCCTGGCTCTAGATCTTGTGACGATTCCAATTCTTGATTTTCTTCCTTTTCAAAGTCTATGTAGAATAATGTCATATCACTACATTTATGTTCCTTGTTGTATTTATTGTCATTGTTGAAACATAGTACCTTTTCTCTTCTTTCATCCATTTGTTGGCGAGTCAACCTTATCGATTTAGGAGATGGAGCATCATCTTTGCTCTAGTTATTAGTGACTGATTTTCTAGTGGCCATATTTTTACTTGCCAAATTGAAAGCATGCTCTAGAGATTTAGGTTCAAAGTGATACACCTCATGTTGGATGCTTTCTTTTAAAGTTCCCATACATAGGTCTAACAAATTATCCTTCGAAATATTCATTACTATGAGACTTAACTTTTGGAATTTTTGAATGTGATCTTTAATTGGAATTTTTTGTTGAATATTTAATAATTGACTAAATATGTATTTCTCTTCAAATCCCCATAATGTGCTATCAATTCCTTTGTAAAAATGGACCAAGATTTAAAAAAAAAAAACTTTTTCCTTTCACAAATCCATTGATACCATACACGTTAGTCTTGTTCTAAAAACATGGATGCAATATTTTCCTTTTGTAAGGATTCCAATTGGAGTAGATCAAAGCATTTCTCCATATTAAATTTCCATGTTCCATGATCATTACCATCAAACTTATTCATGGCAGTCTTCAAAATATAATGTACCTTGGTGCTAACTTGAAGTCCTGATGATGTGGATCTTCGATTGAAAATTCATGATTATGGTTATGCAAATCATTATTTGTGCTCCCGAATTGTGATAGCATATTCCCCAATGAGATTGATTCTCAACCCCGTGATTCTCTCCATGTTCATGATTTATTTGTATCTATGCGTCCCTTTCACAGAGATATTTTAATAGAATGCTTTGTAATTATTTTATTTCTTCCTTGGTATATTTTTGCATTTATTCCTTATTTTCATTCATCTTCTTTTTTATTCCTTCCATATTTTCATTCATCTTCTTTTTCATTTCTCTTTTAATTTTTTTCTTGAGAACCTAAGAATTCCACCTTTTTCAACATACTACCATCTATTTCATTAATTTTCTTCTCTAATTGAGATAGCCTAAATTCTAAGTCCTTACTTTATTAATGAGTCAAGGATGAGCCTTTAATATATTTAATTGATATAGTAGCTTTCTTTGGAGGCACGTTGGAAAATAATAATAGCACTCCTATTTATCACAACTTTCAGTCACAAAAAAAGGATCTTCTAATCAATTGTTAAGGCACTTGTATGTTACATAGGTTAATTTGGAAAATATTTGAATGACTGGAGGTTTTATTGATATATCTATGATATTTAATTCCTTATAGATCTAAAACTTTCCTCGGTAATAATTTGATATGTCCTTTCTGCAATTCCACAAGTGTGAAAAAATTTTATGTGCCAAGTGAAATCTATGGTAATTTTCCCAAAACTTACTGATTTTTAGCCTCTTCCCATGATCAAAGCTTATATAGTGTGCTACATGAGTAATTATTCAATTATAAATTCTAAAAAAATTACCCAAGGTACTTTAGTATGTCTCCTAAAATCCCTCAATATTTCACAAAATCCTAGAAATAAGATATAACAAAAATATGAAGATGACTTGTTTAAAATTTATTTCAAGATTGTTTATAAAGCCTAATTTCCACAAGGTATAACTACGAAAGTATAGCGAACCAAATTCTGAAAATTGAAACAAATGTTCCCTAAGATTTCTAATTAATACGGTTCAAGTATCGATGTCTAAAACCACCCAACTTTTTTTTAGGAAAATTACAAAATGATATGTTTGAAATGAATTTCAGGAGCATTCGGGAAATCATAATTCCTTAAATCATATATCTAAAATTATAGTGAATAAAGATATAAAATTTTAACCAGATGTTCAATGAGATTTTGACTCAATGTTTTCTAAGTTCCACAGTGTGAAAACACATAAAAACAGTTATAGAAAAAATTACGAACTGACTTGCTTGAGATTTTTTTTAGGAGCATTCGGGAACCCTTACTTCCTTGGAGCATATCTAAAAAAATACAGTGAACTGAAATCTGAATTTTGAACTAGATGTTACCCAATATTTCGTCTCAATATTCTTCAAGTTTCACTATTTGAAACCTCCCAAGAAAAAGGTCATAGCAAAAATTCCATGATGACTTATTTAAAGTAGTAAAACCCTAGGATCATGAGCTTTAATACCAAATGTTATGAACCTCGTGTCTTAAAAATTATAATAAACCAATAAATACAGTCCTCTTCAAGGGGAAACCTCCTTTTAATTAATACATGTACAAGACAATATTTTATGATACTAAGACAAGGTCTTCTTAGTATCTATCTAGGATACAAAAGGTACAATTGCAATAAAATGGGACCATGAAACGTTCTAGCCTACATAACAATATAAAAATAGAAATGTAATCACTCCATATATGGGCACTAATAAGGATTTTTGGGGTTAATATGGGCCTTATATAGGGCTTATCGTCATCCTTGAAATATCATCAAACGTTTTGATTTTAATGCTCCCAAATACAACAATCTTAAAAGAAACATTGATTCCCATAAGAATAGTAGCACCATCACCAACTAGATAAGAAGAAAACCAAATGCTATGTGGACACATGTGATGTAAATTAGCATTGTAATATACTAGCCATTCCTCATGATATTATGATATATTTCAAATAAATAAAGCTTCATCAAACTTACTCAAACTTGTCTCAACTAGATTTTATTCCTTTGTAGAGACATTCTTGGATTCTTTCCTATTCCAACAATCTTGCTTGAGACACTTTGATTTATTATAGTACCAAAAATTTAGCTTACCCTTTCTACCTTTTAACTTATATTTTTATGTACCTCTCAACTTCTCCCCCTTTTATTTGGATCAACCCTTAGCCACCATTGTTTCTAATGTGGATGTTTCGATACTAGATTTCCTCCAAACTTCCTTAGAAAAAAGTTCTCCCACAACATAATCATAAACAAGAGTGTCACTTGTGCTAAAGATAATAGCAGTTACTAATTTGCCCCAATATTTAGGTGGTGATCACAATAACATGACTAAATTATATTCATCATCAATTTTTACATCGATACTAGTTAACTGACATATAAAAGTATTGATAACATTTAAATGATCATCAATTTTGGTATCTTTTTTAATTTTTTAACTGTGAATTATCTCTTCAAGTATATTTGGTTTGTCACAAATTTTGTCATGTAAAGGTTCTCCATTTTATTCCATAAGCTTGCTACCATATCCTCTTCAATGATATTGAAATGAACATCATCTATGAACACAACAAAATGGTGTTGATAGATCCTGCATTTATATTTTCCTAGTCCTCATCATTCATACTCGCAGGTTTCTTTCTCTTTCCTACCAATGCCTTATGAAATCCTTGTTTCACTAACAAATCCTACATCTTGAGCTTCCATAACTTGAAGTTATTCTTTCCATTGAACATATACACCTCTAACTCTGGATGTAAAATCATCGCCATTGACTCTACAGATAGAGATCCACCAAATCAAATACAAAAAAATGTCAATTTGAAATTTGGAATTAAAATATACCTCCACCAAAAAATGAATAGACTAGATCTACCTTTGTGCAGCAACACTCTTCACATGGCTCATCCTTTGTGTCGTTGCAATTTCCGATCAAATTTATCTCAACCTCTACTTCACTACACATGCCCCCTAGAAAATTTGGAAGAGCCTAAAAAAACTTGGTTTGTATGACAAAAAATTATTTATGTGACTTCAACAAGATCCAAAAACCTTCCACTATATTGACTCGACCTCTGCCAAAATTGGGAAGACCTTTGCCAACTTTGTGTGTGTGTGTGTGTGTGTGTGTATAATTTGTTCAAGGATGAACCTCTATAGCCTTTTTCTAGATCGGTCCTCTCCTTTGTGTGGAAAAATACTCACCAATACAAAGTTGTGACTTCTAATAAAGAGACAACTTATGGCTTGCAACCCCTCACACCCCATTTCACTTGTGCTCGGGTGCCATTTGGTGGTATATGTGAGCCCACATAAAATTGATGCATATAAATAACGAAACAAGATAGCAAAGAAGCATTCTAACAATATAAATATTTACGTGGTAAAACCTTGCAAATATATCAAGGAAACATCCATTGAGAGAGGGTATTTGTATTTTTATTGCTCAAGAAATATGACACCAATCTTCTCTTATCGGGATTACAAGAAAAACACCTATGCTTCTCAAGCAGCCGAAGTATATAATTATCTTCGCACTGTTATATGAACTACTATTGTTATGAAAACCACCACAATTACACAAAGCACCAAATATTTTCTTGAAGTGAAATTTTTTCCAATAAATTTTTCTTTTAATTTTTGTCACAATTCCAATATTCAAGAGCAACATCATTACTTCGTTGAATATTTTTAGGACAAACTTCTAGAGTCTCTTTGGGGAGATCATTTATCTCTATAAAGTGAATGATAAAATTATTGTGAACAAACAAAGCTAAGTTATAATCAAATGATCCATCCTTAGACCCTAAATAAGTTAGAAATAGCTCATTTTCCCCTTGTTAATAAAAACCTTCATAGTTACATCTAGTCTCTCTATGTTTTGTAATTAATTTGCATGCCCCAAACAAGTGTATTAACCCTGTGAATTTCATTTTTCCCTTATTTACTATAATGACTCCTCTATAAGGGTTCTTATTGTATTGAACATATTAATTTGACAATATTTGAAGGTTATCTATGTGTTATTACTCCGCCATATTCCCAAGGCTGAGGAAGGAATCCCAACAAAGGTAACCACAAACCAAGATTTTGACTTGGTATCTAGCCCTACCAAGTCGGAGAGGACTCTCTTCACAAAAATCACAGCCAAGAGGGCTGTATGAAAAATATTTTAGGCTAGGTATGAAATGCAATGGTTTGTTTGTTTTGATTTTGGGGTTGGGCTCATTGAACGAGGATTAGGTCAAGGGGACTAAATTAGGGCCAATGAGATGAAATTGCAGTCCATTCGATGGGGCAAGGTAGGTAGGAAGGTTTAAAACTTAAAGGTTATTTTGGTGAGATGAATAGATTGATGAGGAGCTAGGAAGAGCAAATGAGATGAATTCTGCCTAAATAGAAGAAAATGGACAAATTATGCAAAATTCTCCAAAATAGTGCATGAAAAACATGAATTCTGCCTTTCAACTTGAAATTAAGCATATCATAGACATGAAAATGGTTTATGAGTTTACAATACATTCATACAAATGATCACAAAGAAGAAACTATGTCAAACAATCATACCACATGAATCCCAAAGAAATAGCTGCAATTTGTCATTAATATCGAGGCCAAAATGTTTCTTGTTCAATACACAAACTTTCAAACTGATGCCAACTTTCAACCCCTCTAAAAACTTGAGCTAAATAGACCTCAAACCACCTCCTCTCATACTCAAGGGTCAAATCCATGAGGTGAGGGAGATGTTACATGAAAAGCTGAACTGAAAGCTAGAGTGTAGGATGAGAAAAGTGAGTCATTCCTATCTCTAGGAACTGATTCATTACAACTCAACTGATTGACTTACCTAATATGTCTACCCTATATAAAGTAAAAACATGACTTTTACATTCATCTTGACCACTTAAATTAGTCATTTCTCATTTCCCAAGGTAAAAAGTCAAACTGGAGAAAATTTTCTGAAGACTGTGAAAATTGGAAATTTCATGGTAAACACGCAGCGTGCAAGCATAAAAAATAGCTTGTTTTCAAAGTTGGTTTTGAGTGCCTTCCCGGTGTCCAAATCAGCTCCATGATAGCTCATTGGAAATATCTCTGAGTCTATTTTTCAAATACCTCCAGTTTCCAAAATGGTTCTCATTTTCCCTGTAAAAAACTTGATCTCCCAAGACGGGTAAACGCGCAGCGTGCAGGCCAAAAAGGAGGCAGAAACATGAAATTTAGGTAGTTTTTTTCATTTTCGAGGGACCAGTTCTCCTCCAAATCTTCTTAAACTTGCTAGGGTTGATGTCCTCATCATTATGAACATGATGGTGGTGGCCATTTGTCAATTGGAGGCCCTAAAAAAGAGCGCAACGTGCAGATCGATGTGCCTTTAGCAAAATTTCTTTGTTGAAAATTGCAAAAATTTATTGAAATGAACATAAGTTCAAAAATGTGCCAAAATTACGAGGGTACTTTCTCATTGAGTGATTGAGGCATGGAGTGACACCTCAGCAAGTATATCCAACCCTTCTTTCTCTCCATGCTTGGTCAATTTTCAATTTTAGCATTGGCTCTTTTGAGCTTGGCCAATGCAATCCTCTCTTTCCATGCATGAATTTTGACCCTTGTTCTCAAAAATTCATTGTCCTTATTGGCATTCTTAAGCAAATTCTCCAAATTTAGATTGACTCTATCAAGCCATGGTTCCCTATCCTTTCTAAATTCTAGGGCAAGTTGTTCATTTAGGGTAAGCTTATATGCTAGCTCAGCTTCCCTTTGTCTCTCTAGGGATATAGCTCTTTTCAACCCTCTAGTCCTTAGTATCTTCCTTGGAGGCTGATCCTCCTCATCATCAGGTTCACTAAACCTTTCCAATGTTTCCTAAAGCAAGACTTTATCCTTCTCTGCCTCTCTCTGTGCTTTGATACAATTCACCTCATTGATGGCCTGCTTGGTTTTCAGCTGCTGATTTTTTTGCTCAAGGAAGTCAACTACATATTTTTCTCTCTCAAGATTAGTTTCAAGTTCATTAATATTTTCCTCTTTGCCTTTTATTGCTGCACTGGTAATTTTGTCTTCATTTTCCTCACCTAGGTAAATCAACTGAAATTCATGCTCTGTCTCATGTTTTCCCTCCTCATCATAAATGTTTGGATCTTTTTCCTTTTCCCTGCCTTTGTCTACCTGATGTGTTGATAAAGAAGGCATGGCCCCTTTCACTCCAAGTGAAGCAAACACATTCCTATAGCCTCTTTGATAAGTTTTAGGAAAAGGCTTAACTTCAGTCAAACTAGCCCATGTTGCCTCAATATCTTCCTCACTACTTGATGACTCTAAATCACGTTGTGATGATGATGTGGGGTTATAAAAAGGTGGATAATAAGGCTCAATATGAGGTGAATGAAGTGAATGAGGTGAATGGAGCTGACCTGGTAATGATGTATGAACAGTAGGCTGAGATGGAGGGATAGATGAGGGAGGATGAGATGATGAAGGTGCATTCTAGCCATGCTCACTAGGTTGGGAAGTGAAAATATCATTGGATATGAAGGTGTCCCATGGAATGTAATGAAAGATTATGAGTGAATGGAGGTGTGAGGAAATGAAGGAAATGGGAATATGGAAGGGAGCCTAGGCAAGTGAAACCTTAGGACTTAGGGTTATAAAGGATGAGAATTTTTTAGGGAATGGGGATAGGGAATTGGGTGAGTGTTTTAGGATTGTGATGGAGAGTGTATGAAGGTTTTAGGAACTAGATTTAGGATGTGAATTAGGTTTTATTAAACACTAGGGTTTCTTTCTTTAGAAATATATTTGAATTTGACTTAAAGCACAACCATTCATCAAAAGAGATGATGGCTTGATTACTTACTGGTGAATGAAGCTTTGAAGAACCATTTTGCAGAAATTTGGCATCATTTGGTGGAGTGACAAGATAAAACAGGTTTTCTGGCACTTGCTGAGTGAACACGCATCGTCCTTCCTAAACGTGCAGTGACCCTCCTGAACGTGCAGTGTCCTTCCTAAACGTGCAGTGACCCTCTTGAACGTGCAGCGTCCCTGCAACACCTTTTTGGGCCCAGGATAGCTCGTTGGAAAGCTTATTCTGTCTACTTTCCAAATCTACCCTTTTTTTTTTCTGATTGGAGTTGATTTTACCTATAAAAAAAATATTTTACCAAGGTAACTCCAGAAGTGTAGCAACTCTCCTGTGGCACCTGTGTTTTTTACATTTATCTAAAACCATGACACTTGTGTAAAATATGAAGGAGATTTTTATTCCTTGACCTAGGATGGACAAAAACCTCTCTCACTTTGATCAAATTAATCGTTTTTTGGTCAGAAATATAGTTTAAAGAAAAACTAGCCCTATGAGTGTCAAATGCCTCGACTCTTGGAATGATTTATTAAAAAAAATGATGGAGACATGATCTTATGAGTTGGAATGGCCTCATACTTACTGATATGACCTACCTTATGCCTCCTCTTCTCATATGCGTCTTTTTCATAGCAAACCCTAGCTCAGTGGGAGAGGAAATTAGGGTTTAGTGCTTGTGAAAAATGATGATTTAGGAACCCTTGGGAAAAATGGTTAAGAAAATGAAGCAAAGTCAATGATAATGATGGAGATGAGGTGAAAGCAAAGTGAAATAAGGCGAGATGGGTGGGATGCAAATACCAATGTTAACATCGGCTCTAGCTGGGGAAGATAGCTCCGAAGGAGGTGTCTAGAACCGCAGATCTCTGAATTTGTAGATCAGTGCCTCTTCCATTGGGACAATATGGTAAAAAAATCAATCTAACTAAATACTGAAAACTTGACTCAATAAACTGAACTGAATCAAACTAAAACCCAACTAAAAAACTGAAAAACATACTCAAAATTGAGCTTATTCAACAAAACCTACTCTAATTGATCTGTTCATCACCTGATTAGGTGAAATGGAACAACCAAAGCAACCATGTAAGCATTCTGGCTGCTAGTTGAATTCTCAGCGAGTGCTTGCTTATGAGCAAGAAGAGAGAACTACTGAAAGGCAACTCCCATGAAAACTTTGAATAAGATTGAATCTTAATAAAATTGCAATGCATGAGCCCACGGGCTAACCTCAAGAATACTGCAAAAGGATATTCATAGGAATACATATTAATTTGTAGCTCATCTAGTACATTACTTCTTTGCTCTAGGTAGTCTTCGTACCTTGAATATGGGCTTTCATCTTTACCCTTACTTTCCTAATATGGCTGCAAATTTTCGGATGAGATTTGTAATGAGACTCCTGAAAAACAAAACAATGAAGTCAATTGCCAAATCAAATTATATCAACACTCTTTTCAGGCACACATTTAGCTAATGGAGAAGGAATTTTACTGCAGATATCATCCAACATGTCCACTATTGGGTCATGAAAAACTTGAAAATACTGCTGCAACCTATTTTCCTTTGGTTCTAATGAGACTACATGAATTTCTACAAGTTGCTCATCTTTTGCTTTAGAGACATTATTAAAAGTTTCCTTTAAAAATTTAAATGCTTCAAAATATAATGGTACAGAATCATCTTGCATCGCTTGATCATATGTTTCAAATTTCCAAGCCTTCATCTGCAACCTGACATTCAATGGCATTCGGGGGCTACAAATATGGATCTAAGGAGAGTTCTATGTCGCAAATGATTTCCTCAACCAGTTCAAGATAATGTTTATCATTTATAATGTTGATCACTCGCTTATCTTCCTGCTCATAGTTTTCTCTTATTTTTACAAATGAGGATTAAAAAAAGGGTAAGGAGCTCTGATCGAGAATTTCATTATCATCTTGATTGTCAAGATCAAATCTTAATGACTACTGATTTATGATTGCATGAAAGTTATCTCTGATGAACTGAAATGAAGTAAAACAAAGAGGCAAATATCCTTCACTTACTTCCAAATTTTCTACCCTTTCCTCATCATTACCATAGTTGATATGCATCGGCTGATCCTTGTGTTCGAGCTGTTGAAACTGAACTTCCTTCTCCGACAAACCAGTTGTTGATTTCTCAACAAGATTAGCTTCTATTTGGAGAACATAATTTTCATCATACTGATCATACTTAGGTAAATCATCAAAAGGAAGAATGTCATCAAGCATGCATATCGGATCTAGAGATCTCTCCTCTGCAAGATGATCTATAAAACTAATTTCTTTATTATCCCTTAATGCATACATAAAATCATTATCAGATCTATAATAACTAGGATAGGAAGGAAAATGTTTCAGATCAACAACTTGTTTTTCTTCAATCAGTGCGACATGGTCCTCTTGAACAAAAAATTCATCTCTCATGGCGATCTTTTGCATCATTTCCTCTACTGTAGTTACCAAAATTTCGAGCTTCACTTATGAAGATGTCAAGCATTCTTTCTCTATGTTTCCCCTTTCTTCTGCTTTCAAATTTATCCTTTTGATCAACAAATTAGCTTCTATGACTATTTCACTGTCCTGCATTTTTTCAAGTGTTGTAATGTCCCTTTCTCTCAATCGAAATTCCATTTTCGGATCAAAGGCATTCGGGTAGTGTAAGAGGGTTGAATCAAGAGGCGGTTTTATATTAGTAGGGATCGAATGGTATACTTGGTTGAATCTAAACAAAACGTTTTGCACTGTTTCTCCTGGTTGCCTTTTCAAATTATCATATTCTTCTAAAATCAGAAAATGATTCCTCTTGATCACCCATTTATCAAGAAAGACTTTAAAAAACTGACGGAAATAAAAAATACTTGCCACTGGAAAGTTTTTGAACCATTCCTTGGCTTCGCCTTGCAAAGATAGAGTGAAGATCCTGATACTAACATCATCTTCATCAAACTCAAAAAGGCCGAGAAAAGTTTTAAAACTCTGAATGTGTTTCTAAACAATGATGTTACCATATTCTCCATCAAACCTGGGAATATATTTGTAATAATTTTCAGGGAAAGCATGGAGTACAAGAGGTAAGATGAGTGGTTTATATCTATCTGTAATTTTACAAGGTGTAGGAGTATATACGAAAGCTATAGGATCAGTCTTGATCTCTTGAGGTTCATCAACTTGAAAAGGATATGCACAATTTTCAGATAAGAGGTCTTGATCTTGATCAAAATAAAAGGGAAACTTGGTATTTACACTCTTCAAATAGGAAGAATAAAAAATTTGATCATCTTTTTCATATAACAAACTCTGGAAAACTTTCAGGATATTTTCAGGGAAAGAAAAGAAGTAATTTACAAGAAAGCCTATTACATCTAGAATACAATTCCATTTTGAATATCTGACCTTTGTGTGAGATTTTTCCAATTTTCTCCTGGCAAGGTTGATCCTTCAGTGGAGTCTTTACATCAAGTTGGAGTCGCTAGGTGAATGGTTTAGCCTTCATACGTGTCCACCTGTTGTTCACCATCAACAATTAGATATGATATTTTTCGTTCTTTCCTAGGGAAAAGTTTTTCTCTTCATTCCTTGACAACGATGCCAGTATGTTATCACTCCGTCAGATTCCCAAGGCTAAGGAAGGAATCCCAACAAAGGTAATAAAAAACCAAGCTTTTGACTTGGTATCTAGCCCTACCAAATCGAAGAGGGCTCTCTCCACAAAAATCACAGCCAAGAGGGCTGGATGAAAAATATTTTAGGCTAGGTATGAAATGCAGGGGTTTTTTTGTTTTGATTTTGGGGTTGGGCTCACTGAATGAGGATTAGGTCAAGGGGACTAAATTAGGGCCAATGAGATGAAATTGTAGTCCATTTGATGGGGCAAGGTAATTAGGAAGGTTTAACACTTAAAGGTGATTTTGGTGAGATGAATATACCGGTGAGGAGCTAGGAAGAGCATATGAGATGAATTCTCCCTAAACTGAAGAAAACGGACAAATTATGAAAAATTCCCCAAAACAGCACATGAAAAACATGAATTCTTCCTTTCAACTTGAAAGTAAGCATATCATAGACATGAAAATGGTTTATGAGTTTACAATACATTCATATAAATGATCACAAAGAAGAAAATATGTCAAACATTCATACCACATGAATCCCAAATAAATAGTTGCAATTTGTCATTAATATCCAAGCCAAAATGTTTCTTGATCAATACACAAACTTTCAAACATATGCCAACTTCCAACCCCTCTAAAAACCTGAGCTAAATAGACCTCAAACCACCTCCTCTCATCCTTAGGGGTCGAATCCGTGAGTTGAGGGATATGTTACATGAAAATCTGAACTAAAAGCTAGCGTGTAGGATGAGAAAATTGACTCATTCCTATCTCTAGGAACTGATTCCTTACACCTCAACTGACTGACTTACCTAATGTATCTACCCTAGATAAAAGTGAAAACATGAATTTTACATTCATATTGACCATTTACATTAGTCATTTCTCATTTCCCAAGGTGAGAAGTCAAACTGGAGAAAAATTGCTGAAGACTGTGAAAATTGGAAATTTCTTGGTAAACGCACAACATGCAAGAAAAAAAAATAGCTTGTGTTCAAAGCTGGTTTTGAGTGCCTTCTCAGTGTCCAAATAAGCTGCATGATAGCTCATTGGAAAGCTCTCTGAGTCTAGTTTCGAAATATACCTCTAGTTTCCAAAATGGTGCTAATTTTCCCTGTCAAAAACGTGATCTCCCAAGACTGTAAACACGTAGCGTGCAGGCCAAAAAGGAGGCAGAAACATGAAATTTAGGTAGTATTTTTCATTTTTGAGGGATTTTTTCTCCTCCAAATCTTATGAAAATTTCTAGGGTTGATGTACTCATCATTATGAACATGGTGGTTGTGGAAATTTGTCAATTGGAGGCCCCAAAAAAGAGCGCATCATGCAGGTCGCTGTGCCTTTAGCAAAATTTCTATGTTGAAAATTGCAAAAATTTACTGAAATGAACATAAGTGAGAAAATGTGCCAAAATTATGAGCTAACTTTCTCATTGAGTGCTTGAGTCATGGAGTGACACCTCGGAAAGTATATCCAAGCCTTCTTTCTCTCCATGCTTGGTCAAATTTTCAATTTTAGCATTGGCTCTTTTGAGCTTGTCCAATGCAATTCTCTCTTTCCGTGGATGAATTTTGACCCTTGTTCTCAACAATTAATTTTCCTTATTGGCCTTCTCAAGGAAATTCTCCAAATTTAGTTTGGGTCTATCAAGCCATGGTCCCCTGTCCTTGCTAATTTCTAGGGCAAGTTGTTCATTTAGGGTAAGCTGATCTGCTAGCTCAGCTTCCCTTTGTCTCTCTAGGGCTAGAGTTATTTTCAACCCTCTAGTCCTTGGTCTCTTTCTTGGAGGCTGATCCTCATCCTCATCAGGTTCACCAAACCTTTCCAATGTTTCCTAAAGCAGGGATTTAGCCTTCTCTGCCTCTATCTATGCTTTGATACACTTCACCTCATTGATGGCCTGCTTGGGTTTCAGCTATCGATTTTCTTGCTTAAGGAAGTCAACTACATATTTTCCCCTCTCAATATTAGTTTCAAGTTCACTAATATTTGCCTCTTTGCCTTTGATTGTTGCACTGGTAATTTTGTCTTCATCTTCCTCACCTAGGGCAATAAACTGAAATTCATGCTCTGTCTCATGTTTCCCCTCCTCATCATCAATGTTTGGCTCTTTTTCTTTTTCCCTGCCTTTGTCTACCTTCTGTGTTGATGAAGAAGGCATGGCCCCTTTCACTCCAAGTGAAGAAAACACATGCCTATAGCCTCTCTAATAAATTTTAGGAAAAGGGTCAACTTCAGTCAAACTAGCCCATGTTGCCTCAATATCTTCCTCACTGCTTGATGACTCTGAATCATGATGTGATGATGATGTGGGGTTATAAAAATGTGGAGAAGAAGGCTCAATATGAGGTGAATGAAGTGAATGAGGTTAATGAAGCTGACCTGGTAATGATATATGAACAATAGGCTAAGATGGAGGGATAGATGAGGGAGGATGAGATGACGAAGGTGCATTTTGGCCATGCTAACTAGGTGGGGCGGTGAAAATCTCATTGGATATGAAGGTGTCCCATGGAATGTAATGAAAGAGTATGAGTGAAGGGAGGTGTGGGGAAATGAAGGAAATGGGAATATGGAAGGGAGCCTAGGCAAGTGAAACCCTAGGACTTAGGGTTACAAAGGATGTGAATGTTTTAGGGAATGGGAATAGGGAATTGGGTGAGTGTTTTAGGATTGTGAGGGAGAGTGTATGAAGGTTTTAGAAACAAGCTTTAAGATGTGAAAAAGGTTTTATTAAACACTAGGGTTTCTTTCTTTAGAAATAGATTTGAATTTGACTTGAAGCACAACCATTCATCAAAAGAGAGGATGGCTTGATTAATTACTGGTGAATGAAGCTTTGAAGAACCATTTTGCAGAGATTTGGCATCTTTTGGAGGAGTGGCAGGCTAAAAGAGGTTTTCTGGCACTTGCTGAGTGAACGCACAGTGACCCTCCTGAACGCGTAGCGTCCCTGCAACACCTTTTTGCAGACCAAATTTGGAGGCCTTCCTGATGTCCAGATTGGGCCCAGGATAGCTCGTTGGAAATCTTATTATGTATACTTTCCAAATATACCTTTTTTCTTATTAGAATTTATTTGACCTATAAAAAAGTTGATTTTCCCAAGGTAACTCTAGAAGTGTAGCAACTCTCCTATGGCACCTGTGTTTTTTAAATTTATCTAAAACCATGACACTTGTATAAAATATGAAGGAGGTTTTTCTCCCTTGACCTAGGATGAACAAAAACCTCTCTCACTTTTATCAAATTCATCTTTGTTTGGTCATAAACATAGTTTAAATAAAAATTGTCCCTATGAGTGGAAAACGACTTGACTCTTGGAATGATTTCTTAAAAAAAAATGATGGAGACATGATCTTATGAGTTGGAATGGCCTCATACTTACTGATATAACCTACATTATGCCTCCTCTTCTCAGATGCCTCTTTTTCTTAGGAAACCCTAGCTCAGTGGGAGAATAAATTAGGGTTTAATGCTTGTGAACGATGATGATTTGGGAACCCTTGGGAAAAATGGTTAAGAAAACGAAGCAAGGTTAATGATAATGATGAAGATGAGGTGAGAGCAGAGTAAAATAAGGCGGGATGGGTGGGATGCCAACACTAGTGCTAACATCGGCTCCAACTGGGGAAGATAGCTCCGAAGGAGGTGTCTAGAACCACATATCTCTAAATTTGTAGACAAGTGCCTCTTCGATTGGGCCAATACGGTAAAAAACTCAAACTATCTAAATACTGAAAACTTGACTCAATAAACTAAACTGAGTCAAACTAAAACACAACTTACAAACTGATAAAGATACTCAGAATTGAGCTTATTCAACAAAACCTATTCTAACTGATCTATTCATCACCTGATCAAGTCAAATGGAACAACCAATGCAACCATATAAGCATTAAGGCTGTTAGTTGAATTCTCGGCAAGTGCTTGCTTATGAGCAAGAAGAGAGAACTACTGAAAGGAAACTCCCTTCAAAACTTTAAATCAGATTGAATCTTAATGAAATTATAAAGCATGAGCCCACCGGCTGACCTCAAGAATGTTGCAAAAGGATCTTCATAGGAATACATATTAATTTCCAGCTCATCTAGTAAATTACTGCTCTGCTCTAGGTAGTCTTCGTACCTTGAATATGGGTTTTCATCTTTACCCTTACTTTCTTGATATGGCTGCAAATTTTTGGATGAGCTTTGTAATGAGACTCCTGATAAACAAAATAATGAAGCCGACTGTCGAATCAAGTTTATATCAACACTCTTTTCAGGCACACAGTTAGCTAATGGAGAAGGAATTTTACTGCAGATATCATCTAACACGTCAGCAATTAGGTCATGAAAAACTTGAAAAGACTGCTGCAACCTATTTTCCATGGGTTCTAATGAGACTGCATGAATTTCTACAAGCTATTGATCTTTTGCTTTAGAGACATTATGAAAAGTTTCCTTTAAAAATTGAAATGCTTCAAAAGATAATGGTACAAAATCATCTTGCATCGTTTGATCATATGTTTCAATTTCCAAGCCTTCTTCTGCAACCTGGCATTCACTGGCATTCGGGGGCTACAAATCTAGATCTAAGGCGGGTTCTATGTCACAACTAATTTCCTCAACCAGTTCAGGATAATGTTTATCATTTATAATTTTGATCACTCGCTTATCTTCCTGCTCATAGTTTTCTCTTATTTTTACAAATGAGGAGAAACAAAAGGGGAAGGAGCTTTGATCGAGAATTTCATTATCCTCTTGATTGTCAAGATAAAATCTTAATGAATGTTGATTTATGATTGCATGAAAGTTATCTTTGATGAAATTAAATGAATTAAAACAAAGAGGCAAAGATCCTTCACTTACTTCCAAATTTTCTACACTTTCCTCATCACTACCATAACCGATATGCATCGGCTGATCCTTGTGTTCGAGCTGCTGAAACTGAACTTCCTTCTCCCACAAACCAGTTGTTGATTGCTCTACAAGGTTAGCTTTTGTTTGGAGAACATAATTTTCAGCATACTGATCATAATTAGGTAAATCATCAAAAGGAAGAATGTCATCAAGCATGCATATCAGATCTATAGATGCCTCCTCTGCAATATGATCTATAAAAATGATTTCTTTATTGTTCCTTAATGCATACATAAAATCATTATCAGGTCTATAATAACTAGGATAGGAAGGAAAATGTTTCAGATCAACAACTTTTTTTTCTTCAATCAGTGCGACATGGTCCTCTTGAACAGCAATTTCATCTCTCATGGTGATCTTTTGCATAATTTCCTCTACTGTACTAACCAAAATGTCGAGCTTCAGTTTTGAAGATGTCAAGCATTCTTTCTCTATGTTTCCCCTTTCTTTTGCTTTCAAATTTAACCTTTTGATCAACAAATTAGCTTCTACGACTATTGCAATGTCCTGCATTTTTTCAAGTGTTGTAATGTCCCTTTCTCTCAATCGAAATTCCATTTATGGATCAAAGGCATCCGGGTAGTGTAAGAGGGCTGAACCAAGAGACAGTTTTATATCAGTAGGGATCAAATGGTATAATTGATTGAATCTAGCTGAAAATTTCTGAACTATTTCTACTGGTTTCCTTTTCAAATTATCATATTCTTCTAAAATCAGAAAAGGATTCCTCTTTGATCACCCATTTATCAAGAAATACTTTCACAAACTGATGGAAATAAAAAATATTTGCCACTGGCAAGTTTTTGAACCATTCCTTGGCTTCGCCTTGCAAAGATAGAGTGAAGATCTTGATACTAACATCATCTTCATCAACCTCAAAAAGGTCGAGAAAACTTTCAAAACTATGAATGTGTTTCTCAGCAGTGATGTTACCATATTCTCCATCAAACCTGGGAAGATATTTGTAATAATGTTAAGGGAAAGCATGGAGTACAGGAGGTAAGATGAGTGGTTTATATGTATCTAGAATTTTACAAGGTGTAGGAGTATGTACAGAAGTTATAGGATCAGTCTTGATCTCTTGAGGTTCATCAGCTTGAAAAGGATATGAACAATTTTTAGGTAAGAGGTCTTGATCTTGATCAAAATCAAAGGGAAACTTGGTATTTACACTCTTCAAATATGCAAAATAAAAAATTTGATCATATTTTTCATACAACAAACTCTGGAAAACTTTCAGGATAGTTTTCGGGAAAGAAAGGAAATAATTTACAAGAAAGCCTATTACATCTCGAATACAATTCCATTTTGAATATTTGACCTTTGTGTGAGATTTTTCCATTTTACTGTTGGCAAGGTCATCCTTCAATGGAGTCTTTACTTCAAGTTGGAGTTGCCAGGTGAATGGTTTAGCCTTCAGATGTGTCCAACTGTTGTTCACCATCAAAAATTAGATATGATCTTTGTCGTTCTTTCCCAGGGAAATTTTTGTCTCTTTGTTCCCCAGCAACGACACCAGTATGTTATCACTTCGCCAGATTCCCAAGGCAAAGGAAGGATTCCCAATGGAGGTAACCACAAACCAAGATTTTGACTTGGTATCTAGCCATTCCAAGTTGGAGAGGGCTCTCTCCACAAAAATCACAGCCAAGAGGGCTGGATGAAACATATTTTAGGCTAGGTATGAAATGCAGGGGTTTGTTTGTTTTTATTTTGGGGTTGGGCTCACTGAATGAGGATTAGGTCAAGGGGACTAAATTAGGGCCAATGAGATGAAATTGCAGTCCATTCGATGGGGCAAGGTAGGTAGGAAGTTTCAACACTTAAAGGTGATTTTGGTGAGATGAATAGACCGGTGAGGAGCTAGGAAGAGCATGGATTGACACATCAACAAGTATATCCAACCCTTCTTTCTCTCCATGCTTGGTCAAATTTTCAATTTTAGCATTGGCTCTTTTGAGCTTGGCCAATGCAATTCTCTAGACTTTATGTGCATGAATTTTGACCCTTGTTCTGAACAAGTTATTTTCCTTATTGGCCTTCTCAAGCAAATTCTCCAAATGTATATTGGATCTATCAAGCCGTGGTTCCCTGTCCTTGTTGATTTCTAGGGCAAGTTGTTCATTTAGGGTAAGCTGATATGCTAGCTCAGCTTCCCTTTGTATCTCTAGGGCTAGAGCTCTTTTCAACCCTCTAGTCCTTGGTATCTGTCTTGGAGGCTGATCCTACTCATCATTAGGTTCACCAAACCTTTCCAATGTTTCCTAAAGCAAGGTTTTAGCCTTCTCTGTCTCTCTTTGTGCTTTGATACACTTCACCTCATTGATGGCTTGCTTGGTTTTCAGCTGCTGATTTTCTTAGTCAAGGAAGTCAACTACATATTTTTCCCTCTCAAGATTAGTTTCAAGTTCACTAATATTTTCCTCTTTGCCTTTGATTGTTGCACTGGTAATTTTATCTTCATCTTCCTCACCTAGGTCAATCAACTGAAATTCATGCTCTGTCTCATGTTTTCCTTCCTCATCATCAATGTTTGGCTCTTTTTCCGTTTCCCTGCCTTTGTCTTCCTACTGTGTTGATGAAGAAGGCATGGCCCCTTTCACTCCAAGTGAAGAAAATACATGCCCATAGCCTCTCTGATAAGTTTTAGGAAAAGGGTCAACTTCAGTCAAACTAGCCCATGTTGCCTCAATATCTTCCTCACTGCTTGATGACTCTAAATCATGATGTGATGATGATGTGGGGTTATAAAGAGGTGGAGAAGAAGGCTCAATATGCGGTGAATGAAGTGAATGAGGTGAATGGAGCTGAATTGGTAATGATTGATGTATGAACAATAGGATGAGATGGAGGGATAAATGAGAGAGGACGAGATGATTAAGGTGCAATATGGCCATGCTGACTAGGTGGGGAAGTGAAAATCTCATTGGATATGTATGTGTCCCATGGAATGTAATGAAAGAATATGAGTGAAGGGATGTGTGAGGAAATGAAGGAAATGGGAGTATGGAAGGGAGCCTGGGCAAGTGAAACCCTAGGAATTAGGGTTATAAAGGATGATAATTTTTTAGGGAATGGGGATGGGGAATTGGGTGAGTGTTTTAGGATTGTGAGGGAGAGTGTATGAAGGTTTTAGGAACTAGCTTTAGGATGTGAATTATGTTTTATTAAACACTAGGGTTTCTATCTTTAGAAATAGATTTAAATTTGACTTGAAGCACAACCATTCATCAAAAGAGAGGATGGCTTGATTACTTACTGGTGAATGAAGCTGTTAAGAACCATTTTGCAGAGATTTGGCATCATTTGGTGGAGTGGCAGGCTAAAATGGGTTTTCTGGCACTTTTTGAGTGACTGTGCAATGCCCTGCTGAATGTGCAACGTCCTTCCTAAACGCGCAACCACCCTCCTGAATGAGCAGCGTCCCTGCAACACCTTTTTGCAGACCACATTTGAAGGCCTTCCCGATGTTCAAATTGGGCCCAGGATAGCTCGCTGGAAATATTATTATGTCTACTTTCCTAATATACCTTTTTTCTGATTAGAAATCATTTTACCTGTAAAAATTTTATTTTCCTAGGGTAACTCCAAAAGTATAGCAACTCTCCTGTGGCACCTATGTTTTTTACATTTCTCTAAAACCATGACACCTGTGTAAAATATGAAGGAGATTTTTCTTCCTTGACCTAGGATGGACAAAAAACTCTCCCACTCTTATCAAATTCATATTTGTTTGGTCATAAACACAGTTTAAAGCAAAACTGGCCCTATGAGTGGAAAATGACTTGACCCTTGGAATGATTTCTTAAAAAAAATAATGGAGACGTGATATTATGAGTTGGAATGGCCTCATAGTTACTAATATGACCTAACTTATGCCTCCTCTTATTATATGCCTCTTTTTCATAGCAAACCCTAGCTTAGTGGGAGAGGAAATTAGGGTTTAGTGCTTGTGAACAATGATGATTTAGGCACCCGTGGGAAAAATGGTTAAGAAAACGAAGAGAGGTCAATTATAATGACGGAGATGAGGTTAAATCAGAGTAAAATAAGGAGGGATGGGTGGGATGCAAATACCAGTGCTAACACTATGTACAAAATTAAGGTCCCTATCTAGTGAACTTTACTACCTACATGATATTGACTGAACTAATTCCTTAAACAATGGAATCCCAAATTAAACTATGCCTCCATTCTTTTTATTACTAAGACAAATTGGATGGTGTTAAGGATTCCACTAATATAAAATACTTAGTAAAGAAACTTATTGTTAAATTTGTTGAGAAATCAATGCTAGTAGAATAGGGTTTTATTTCTTCTTTCTTGATAATTACTTGTGAATTACGTTAGCTTATTTTTTTTCTTTATTTTATTATCTTTCATCAAGAAATTACAAAATTATGTGTGTATGAAGATCATAGAGACACGAGACACAAGATGTAGGCACTCTGCCAGGGAAAACCCCTCTTTAGGTGAAAACCCAATCAAAAATCTCTTCCTTCAATAGTTTTTATTGATACTCTTCAACCTAGACACAAACCAAACCTTCCTCCACACTAAGCCATCCATTCTAGACCTTCGACCTTGTAGCTAAAAAAAATCAACCCCAACAAATTCGACTATGCAGTAACATGACATTAGGCAGAAACTGGTAGAAGAAACAGTAAAAAGACTTTGATATTCCAAAGTAGGGAACAAGAGAGAGAGAGAGAGAGCCCAAATTTTCAATTTTATTTTATTCTTCTTCCTTGACAAAACTCACACTTCTTTTGACCTCCTTCTACTACTTCGCACTTTTTCCAAATTCTTCTTGAGAGATCGAACTTGAGTGAGAGATTGTGTCCAAATGAATTCGGTTTTCTCCAATATATAGGCTCAAGGTGAGGTTGAAATTCCCAGATTGAGGCCGGCTAAAAAATAATTCTTTTTACATTATTCAAAAGCCCAAGAAGGGTCTTATAAAATGTACAATGACTCTAATGACTCAATATTAATCCTATGGGTACACAATGGGGACTTTGATTAATATAATGATGACCCAAGCATGAAACCCATGCTTTAATAAGTCATTGTAATAATAATAATAATAATAAACCTTTTCTTTATTCTTTTGACAACTACATTACATAATGACTCAAATACATATATGAAGACCGAACCTAGTTACATTTTTCAACAAAATTAGGAGCAACACTACCTTATTTCAATTTAGACTCCTCATTACAAATAACATTGCAAGTTTTTCATTTTTTTTGCGAAACTAATATTTGAAAATCTAATATTATGGACTTACTAAATAATATACAAAATTATTTGACAAGAAATTAAAATAATTCATTTTACCAAGTAAAATTTAAGTTTACACTAATATATTTGCATAAAATATCACCTATATGAAAACTAATTTCTAAACCCTCCTTATCCAATCCTATAAATCAAAGATATCCAAGCTATCCAACCATTTTAGCACAAATTCTTTGACTACATAAAATAAAAAATCTTGACTTCCATCATCCCTTTCCTGTCAATGTATTCAACATTTAGGTCCATTCTTCCATCCATTTCTTTACATTACCTATTTATAATAATAATAAAAAGATAAATGTGTCTGTCTCTAGTATAAAGAACTTTCTTTATGTTGTGTGTAAAATAGTTCATTTTACCAAGTAAACTTTAAGTGTACGCTAAATATCTTTGCATGAAAGATCACCTACATGAGAACTACTTTATAAACCCTCCCCATCCAATTCTATAATTAAAGATATACAAAATATCCAACCATTTTAGCACAAGCTTTGACTATATACAATGGAAAAAAAAATCATGACTCCCATCATCCCTTTCTTGTCAATGTATTGGACATTGAGGTCCATTCCTCCACTCATTTCTTTACATTACCTCTTGATAATTATAAAAAAATGATAGGTGTACCAACCTCTAGTGCAAAGAACCATTTTGGAGTATTTTGTTTCCATCACATAAATTTAGAGTTTCTCCATTGATTGTCTTTCTTGTATTTCTTTGTAGGGATTATAATAAAAGGAATTTTCAAAATATTAAGTTCTAACTCATGATCTTTGCTACACACTCACAACTGCCAAAATTCTAACTCGATTTTCATTTTTTTTTTATATTTGATGTCATCTAGATCTATGTTGGTTTGGATTTTTGTGTCTAACTTCTTCACTAATTCTATTGGATTGGTCGTTGTTCATGTATAGATTAATGATTCATGTTCTAAATTTCTTGTTGTGACTTTTTTCAAGTGTTGAACGTCTTTATTTGAGTAACTAAAGATTTTTTTTAACAAAAATGAGAAGAGTTTATATTAAAATTTGTGCCCAGTTGCAGCAGTTATTCAAGAAATGAATTACAATATGTTATCCTTCTTGTGAGCCCCTGTGACTAGCTTTGACTAATTGGAATTTTACAAAATAAATAAGAGGCAAACCTCCTCCGAATAAGATCAGGAGGGAAAAGTTTCAAAACTAAGACTTATGATGTTTACTCCTGCTACTTCACGATAGAAGGAGTAAATTCTAAAAAAATTCTTGCACGAGAAAATGAAAAAATAGAACATTTTATAGATTTCTAGAATATGGACCATTGCTTGGCCTGCAGGAGTCTATACCAGATCTATTTAAGCTATGATATTTCTTTCTTTGTGTTACTAGTGGGGAGGAGTACTACTTTTTAAGCACATGTGAATAGTAGGGGAGAGACGAGGAGGACTTCTTCTTAGGGACCTTACCAACTATTTTATCTTTTAATGCAGAAGAGACCTTTAGCGGATGTTTTCCCATAGTCAAAGTTTTCCTTGGAGGCTCCTGATATGATTATTCTTCATCAATTGAATTAGGAGGGGCCTATCGAACATGATTATTAGGCTAATGCAGTTGGGCCTCAATTTTCTCACCTTCTTCCTCTAAATTTTCTCCTTCTGCCTCAAGAAGATTCAAAACTTCAAAGTTATTTTTAGAAGAGGGTTGTTGATAATATTTAGCCTTATATGGTTGCTACTTCTTATTTCCATGCTTCTTATGTTTCATTTTAGCTTCAGTGAATCCTTGATTATTTCTGCCTTGCTTTTCTAGAGGCAATGGGTTAGGGGAGATTTAAGAAACTAAAGCTTTTGGAAAACTTTTCGTAAAGTGTCCATACTCATGACACAAATTATATTTAAAATGAATATTTCATTCCAAATCTTGGAAGTGAGACCATCCATCCAAATTTAGTTGAATCGCCTCTAGGAGGTATTTTGAGAAATCCAGTTCCCCACAAATTCCGACACACCAAAAATGGTTCCCATGTTCCGTATCATTGGGAATAAATTTGCCTAGATTATCTCCTATAGCCCTAAAAATGCCTTCACCAAAGAAAAGAAGAGGTATGAATGGAAAATTGATCCACACAGGCGCAGATGAAATTTCCATCATGGGATTAAATTCCAAATACCAATGAGTGAGAACTAGACCTCTGGTACCCAAGAAATAAGGACCTGATTGATAAATTTGGTCTCTATCTTCTTGGTTTTTGAAAAGAAATGCATAGTTTCCATTTCCACAATAGAGTATGTATTGGGGTTCATTATTTTCCCTGTTGTTAGAAACCCAATCTTCAGTGACTTCATAACTTGGCCACATGCCAATAAACTTTCCCAATAACCATCTTTCCTTCAACATTTCCATTTTTTTTCTAAGGTGGAGAAAACCAAGTCCAAAGAGGGGTTTGATTCTTTCTTCTTCACAAATTTCTTTGGAGGAGTCATTGTGTATGCATTACACCACAATAAAAACACAAAACCACAAAAATTTCTTGAGGACTATGCATGGAAAATAATTCACACCAGCTACAAGTGTCAAGTCACGACCAAGGGGTGATCCATGCTAGAGGTGGCCAGACTGATTCAATAGAAGCTCATATCTATGAGGTGATGGTGGCTCGAGCACAGAGGCAATGAAGACTTCAAAATGGTTTGGATGTTACCTTAAATTAGGCAGAAGATCGAACAAAGTCAACAAATTCAAACTACCACACAATTCACAGAACTAGATCTTAGTGTCACTAGAGAATCGTTGTGTCGGGAGGCAAAGGAAACTTTTTCCGCAACAAAGCATGTCTGCATGGATCCATTTGATTGAAGAACCTACTATTTTTTGGGTTGTCACCATAAAAACTTTATTGGAGCAACTACACTTTGATAATGGTTCTTTAACGTAATTTTTTTCATCTTTTTCTACTATTTATTTGCTAAACTTTCTTCTTGAGCTTTCTATTTTTTCTTATTTTGGCCTCTAATTTCTTAATTTATGACTCACATTTATGTGTTTTCATGGCACCATGATATTACTTTTTAATATATACCCTCACGATTTTGAAAAATGAGATTTTTATTTCTAAATTTTGATACACTCCATTGTAAATAAAGAAAATTTAACCCAAAATGTTGAATTATGTGTGAAATCCATAGTTCATGACTTAATTATCCCAAGGTTCTTTGATTCATCGAAAATTTTTCCAAATGAGGTTTTGATTTATAAAGGGTGACAATTTTTCAAACTCCATTCTATGTGGAAGCCATCATTCATAACTTACTTATTCCAAGGTTTACTGCTTCAATAATTAGTGGGCACACAAAATGCAAGCATCCCACTCAAATATATAATGTTTTAGATTTCAATTAGCTTTTATTTTTATTTTTCCCTGAGATGGAGTGAGAAGGGATGATTGACCTAAGACATGACCACAGACCATCATTGCCACAATGCACTAGTTTATCTCATGATGTGATTGTTGGAACCTCATCATTTCATGTAAAATCCATGTCTTGGCATGATCTTTGGCTCATCAAAGGTCAATTTCAGGGAATTGAGGGAAATAAAACTCAGTCGTATCCACTTCGAGGTTATCCCAATACATGAACAATTCTTCGAATCAGTTCCCACCATCATTTGTCCATATGGAATGGCTAAATGGGCGCTCATTACAAGATATGTTTTTTATGATACAGAATAGAAGGCATGTATTAATTGGTTAAGGGAATTTATGAAACAACAGTCAAACATATCCATCGCTAGGCTATCCAAATATAAGATCAATTCTCTGAATAGCTTCCTACCAGCATTTTTCTGCATGGAATGACTGAGTGGGTACTCATTGTAGGCTCTGGTTTTCATAACACATAGTGGAAGGCATGTATTAATTGGTTCATTTTGGTTCGTGGGTTTTCCATGAAGTCGAAGGGGTTTTATTCTTAGAGTATTTGGTTGCATTCTACCCCACAATTCCCCTTTGTTCTCACTTAGTACACTCACTTCATTCTGTTGTTTTTGGTGTATCCATTGGGGTATTTATTTCTCTCTTTGTGTCACCACGCCTCAAGGAAAATATTCATGTCTAGGTTGTTGAGGTAAGCCAAACCCTACTAGCCAAGGGAATTTCTTCCACCTCTTGTGTTCAACACAAGGCTCGTGAGGCAACCAATGGTTCCTGGGAGTAGGTTCATTTTCACATTTGTGAGGAAATATAATTGATGGAGACAAAAATACAACAAGAATAAGGTGTAATTCATGATTAGGATATTGATGTAGAGTTGGGAAATTGGATCCCCAACACAGGGAGTTCAAGGGTTAATGATACAAAACACTAGAAGGAAATTGATTTATATTTACAACTCAAACCGGTTGTTGGGAGATTGTTGATGGATCTTGATGAGGCCAATGAGGAAATTCTGCTACAATCAGATGAAATTCAGCTGCAATGTAAAGACATCAACTCCAAGCAACTTTCCTTTTCTCAACCAAATCTTGTCCACCAAACTTCCAGGGATTTAGCTTTAATTTTTTCAACCCCTCCACTAGTTTTCGCTTTATAGTGAATCTTAAAGTTATTTTGTTTAGGATATATAGGTATTTTATCTCTTTCTATGGGCCATCAGATGTTATTTTTCATCTAGAAACTTCCTTTGTATTTTTGTTATTATGAATGTAACACTCCTTAGACATAAAAATTATTACAATGCTATTGGATTAGTTTCCCAAATGATAGACCAACAACACTAAATTTTTTGTATAATATTTCTTCTTCATAATTAAAATAAATCTTAACTTTTTATTATTATTAATATTGTTAAAGAGTCATAAAAAACCTTTATTCTCTAATACTCTTTCAATTCTCCATATTTCAAAAAATACCCAATTTAAACCTCTCTTTAAAATTTATTTTTTAATAATTAATATTAATTAATACTGGAAACATCGACATGAAAAATCATTTCAGATTAACCCAAAATTTTAATTATTCTACTAACTCAACCATCATGATTCTCTTTGTGATAGGACTTTATGCTGGTTAACTTATGGCATGCATTGCATATCACTTTGTAACATTTTGATAATGGTGGTTACTAATGGTAACCGTTACAGCGACATATCTTTTGAAAATTATGACAAAAAAAGACATTTTCGTAAATGGATAGATATGTTTTAATATAATATAATTTTAATCGAAAATTTTAACCACTTTAACAAGGCACTTGATTCCTCGAAATGTTTACCTCTAACAAAACTACGATTTCATTTTACAAGATCATTTATGAAAGTCACAATGCTATCTATAACAACTATTTGTTTTCCTCCTCTATTATTAAAATCTTAGACATATTTAGCATATTTGAAATGGTTATATTAATATTATATGTATTTACAAATTATTGATAAAATTAATCATATATTCGATAGATTTTCCTTGGTCACACAATACTGAAACTAACCTATATCTATCTTAACTCTAGATCTATCAAGCGCCGAGAGGGATCAAATCTCTCGAGGTGCAAACCTCTCATATTTATCAAGCACCGAGAGGGATCAAATCTCTCGAGGTGCAAACCTTTCCTCAAGTTTTGCACTCAAAAATAGGTTTTCACCTCGAGAGATTTGATCCCTCTCAACGCTTGATAGATCCAGAGTTATGATGGATCTAGGTTGGTTTCAGTTGTGTGCGGCCAAGGAAAATCTATCAAAAATATGATTAATTTTATCAATAATATATAAATACATATAATATTAATATAACCATTTCAAATATGCTAAATATGCTTGAGATTTATCTGGTCATTTTAATTTTAAATTTTCTTAGTTACCTCAGTTTGATGAGATGATAAATATTGTAAAATAACTTTAATGATGAAAACTCATGAAATAAAATTTTTGAATGCAAAGTGACAATGTAATAATGTTGAATGATATAAAATGTGCATAATAAGATTGTAGTCAATTACATCATTGTGATCAATCTAAAACTATTTTCTTCTACTATTCTTGTTGTCACCCTTGTTGGTTTTGTCATCTTTTCATATCAATTATATGAAAAGGACAGTTGAAATCGTAAACCATTTAAATATTTAGCTCGAGTTGTTGTAGTAAACGTCACACCTTGTCTCTCTTTCTCTCCAATATTAATAGGTTTAATTACTATAACACCAAAATCAATGTACACTGTCAATAATTTTTTGTGCTTACACTGAAATCAATGCACATTATTAATCCAATGACTTTAGAATTAATGTACCATCATACATCCAATTACATCAAATCAGAAATCAACATATACACTGAAATCAATGCATCTAATGCAAGAAATCAAATAAGAATAGAAAACAACATCTAAAATGAAATCAATGCATCTAATGCAAGTAATCAAATAGGATTAGAAATCAACATATACACTCAAATCAATGCATCTAGTGCAAGTAAGCAAATAGGATTAGAAACAAACATCTACACTTAAATCAATGCATATAGTGCAAGCAATCAAGTAGGATTAGAAATCACCATCTACACTTATATCAATGTATTTAGTGCAAACAATCAACTAAGATTAGAAATCATCTCCACTGAAATCAATGCATCTAGTGCAACCAATAAAATATAATTAGAAATCAACATCTACATTAAAATTAATGCATCTAGTGCAATCAATAAAATAGGATTAGAAATCACCATCTACACTGAAATCAATGCATTTAGTGCAAGCAATCAAATAGGATTAGAAATCATCTACATTGAAATCAATGCATCTAGTGAAAGGAATCAAATATCAATAGAAATCAACATCTACACTAAAAACAATGCATCTAGTGCAAACAATCAAATCGGATTAGAAATCACCATCTACACTGAAATCAATGCATCTAGTGCAAGAAATTTTCTTCCCTCTTTCCCCCATCCATATATATCTACATCTCTCTCCATTTCTCTATCTTTGTCTCTTTATCTCACCCCCGCAAACACACACGCTCTCTCACTCCATCTCTACCAATCTCTCTATCCCTCCCTCTTTGTTTCTATCTCTCTCTTATTTCTCTTTACCTTCCACCTTTATCTCTATCTCCATTTGTATCTCTATATCAACCCCAAAACATACACTCTCTTTCTCCCATCTATCTATCTATCACTACCTCCTCCTCTCCCTATCTCTCTCTCTCTCCCCTTCCCTCCCTCTCCCCCGCTCTCTCTTCCCCTCCCTCTCCCCTGCTTCTATCTCTCTTCCCTCCTGCTATGCATCTAGTGCGAACAATCAAATCGGATTAGAAATCACCATCTACACTGAAATCAATGCATCTAGTGCAAGAAATTTTCTTCCCTCTTTCCCCCATCCATATATATCTATATCTCTCTCCATTTCTCTATCTTTGTCTCTTTATCTCACCCCCACAAACACACACGCTCTCTCACTCCATCTCTACCAATCTCTCTATCCCTCCCTCCTTGTTTCCATATCTTTCTTATTTCTCTTTATCTTCCACCTTTATCTCTATCTCCATTTGTATCTCTATATCAACCCAAAAACATACACTCTCTTTCTCCAATCTATCTATCTATCACTACCTCCTCCTCTCCCTCTCTCTCTCTCTCTCTCTTCCCCTTCCCTCCCTCTCCCCTGCTTCTATCTCTCTTCCCTCCTGCTATCCTCTCTCCCTCTCTCTCCATATTCCTTATCACTACCTCTCTCTCTCTATGTATTTCTTCTTACCTCCCTCTCTCTCTCCCTCTCTCTCCATATTCCTTATCACTACCTCTCTCTCTCTATGTATTTCTTCTTACCTCCCTCTCTCTCTCTCCCTCCATCTCCATCTCTATTTATCTACCTCTCTCCACTCTCTCACATCTTATCTCTCTCTCTCTCTCTCTCCACTCCAAATTTATTACTATATGCCTCTCTCTCCTTATCTCCCCCCTTCTCTCCATCTCTCATTTGTCTCTTAATCTCACCCCCAAACATACACACTCTCTCTCTATCTCTCCCTTGTCACTCCCTCTCTCTCTCTTCACTTCTCACTCTCTATGCCTTTCTTCTTCTCTCCCCTTCCAACTCCATCTCTCTATCCCTCCCACTCTCTCTCCCCCTCCAACGCCATCTCTTTATCCCTCCCTCTCTCCTCCTATCTCCCTACAATCCTCTCTATCAAGTCCTCTCTCTCTCTCTCCTGCTTCCCTCTAACTCGCCCCTCAACCCCCCCCCCCCCCTCTCTCTCTCTCTCTCTCTCTCTTCCATACAATCCTCTCTCTTCCCCCATCACTCTATCTCTCTCACCAACTATGTTACTATATCCCTCCCTTTCTCCTTCTCTCACCTTCCCCTTGTCTCCATCTCTCCTTCTATGTCTCTTTATCTCACCCCTAAAAGTACACACTCTCTCTCCATCTCTCCCTTGTCACTTCCTCTCTCTCCACTTCTCACTCTCTATGTATTTCTTCATCCCTACCTCTCTCCCACTCTAACTCCATCTCTCTATCCCTCCCTCTCTCCTCCTCCTCTAATCCTTCTTCTCTCTTCCTTTCTCTCCTAGCTCCCTCTCTCTCCCTCCTTCTCTGCCTCTCTCACTCTCTACCCTCCAATCCTCTCTCCTTATCTCTCTCCCACCTCAATCTTTATGTCTCCCTCTACCACTCTTACCCTTCTCTACCTCTCTCACTCTTCTCCCTCTCTCTCTCTCTCTCTCTCTCTCTCTGCATTCCTCCTCTCCCCTCTCCTTCAGTTTATCTCCATCTTTCCTTGTCACTCCCCCTATTTCTCCACATCTATGATATGTCTTTGTTATTCCCTCCCATATATATATATATATATATATATATATATATATATATATATATATATATATATATATAACAAATTTAATATTTTTTTAATCCAAGGTTATTAAATTTAATAATATTAATATTATAATATATTAATATGAATATTAGATTTAATAATAATATTAATATTAATATTAGGGTTAATAATATTTTTTTTGCATGGTATTAATAATAATAATTTGGTCCATGATATTTGCCCCAGAGGCTTGGTATATAATTAGATGTTGATTTCTAATCCTATTTGATATATTTTTATTTATTTACCTTCAAAACCTATCTTTTGAGTTTTTGTAAATATAAAGAGGTTTATGGAGTAAATATAAAAATATGTTTCATTTATTTACCATCCATCTATTTTGTTTATTATTTATTTATTTACCATACCTCTAGTGCATTGAAACTAATTCTGAGAAATATGATCATATTAATATCTAATTATGAAATCTACACAACCAATAAAGATATCAAACTCATAAATTAATCTCACACTTGCACAATGAAATTTAAATCATAATTACTCACACACACATACTCTGCAAAATATCTAAAATGTGCTTTGAAAGAAACTTGATTTATAAAAGAATAAACTCAACTATTAATATAACACAATCAAAGTGAATTTAAACTATACACCATTTTTACTTTGAAATAAAACTCACAACACTCATGCTATGAAATAAAACCTACAAACTAATTCTCTGATTCTCAAAATTAAAATCTTGTTCTCAATTCAAATTCTCAATGCCAACTCAATTCATGTGCTCCTGAATTATAAAAGAAAATGATTAATAAAATAACCAAAATGTTTTCTATCTATGAACTCAATCATATGCTTCACATGAACACTATACATCTAATATGTTTCTCAATTCAGAATTGACATAAAGATACATTAGGGGATGCATCCATCTAATTGATCATGAAATTCACAAATCAAAATAACATAAATGAAAAACCCTTAGTGCTTGAGGGGGCCCTCCACAAGCATATGGTTGCGCAATTCAACTAATCAATCAACCACACATCGAGATGGGAAAAATTATTCTTATATTAAAAAAGAGTTTTAAGATTTCATTGTTGCATAACATAAAATAATAACAACGATGCATAACATCTCTACTATGCGGTTTTTATAAAGCCTTTGTCATAAATGTTCAGAGTTTCTTTAGCTAACACAATACTAATTTAATCTTAGAACATATTCTTATAAGAAATTGCTCATGATTATTTATTTGACAAAGAAAATCATGAGGTGTTCGTTTTTCTTCTCGCTCGCTTGTTGTAGCTAACCCGTTGACCTTCACCTTTGACTACTCGATTTGAACCTTATTTCATAAATTTGATTCATGAAGATAGGAGGAAAACGTTGAGTAGACTAATCACTATCTTCCCATATATATTTTTCTCCACTTGGCACCTTGGATCTTGTTCAACAATGGACTCAACTGCAGAATTAGATTTTGGTTGCATAAACATCAAAATACAGTAGCTGATGCAAATATTAGGCAAATAATAAAGAACATTAGTAACATATGAAATATGAGACAATCATACACCTGTCAAGATTTGAATCCACTGATTTGATGCTCATTGATGTTTAAGGTGGTCAAAATTGGTGAAAAAGGATTGTCAAAAAGAAACAATTATGAGGTTCAACTTTCCCCCACACGGAGGCCATTGCATGTCCTCATGCAAAAATTCACAAATTGATGGACTTTCTCTGTCACTGCATTTATTCATAAACTTAAGCTAGAACATATAATTTTATCTTCTTTACCCTTTTCTTAGCAACTTCCATCATGGGATTCCTCATCAAAATTTTGTATTTCAAACTTATGACCTTCCTTATAAGAGACATGTTCTTTTCCTTCAGTTTTTTATTATTCTTATGCCATACACCTATGTGCAAGAGAATGTTATCATTACGGGTCCTTTGTATTTAATTTTTTGATTTTAAGGTCTCATGTTCTTGTTTAAGGTGTTTGTTCAGTGTCTCCAATTCAAATATTTCCTACTTTAGAGTATTGATGACTGGAGGTTCTTGTGGCTTGACAGATTGAATTCCTTCTGCCTTATTTGAATCAGATGTTCTCTTTTTCAGAAACTCGATATAATCATATATCTCTTGTTGTATTGAGTCAATTTCTGGTGACCTTCGCCTTGGTGATGAAACAATAGGTGAGGTAAAATTTGATTCCTCCTCCTCTTCTAAATCAACATACTTTGTGCATGGTTCCTTTATTACTTTGTGAAGCCTTTCAATTCTCCTTAAAGTGGATGAAGGTGGTACTTGTTTTTGAATGTTTATCTGTTCTGTTTTAGTTGATTTTGTTTCTTTTGTGGATATATTTTCTTCTTTTTCGTTGGTTTTATTTCTTCTAACATTTTTCTTCCTTATTTTTTCCAAAATATTCACCAAATAAGTTTCATCTTTTGAATTTTGTTCTTGTTCTAGAGGGTTTTCAACAGATATTTCGGGCATTTTCCATCTACTTTTCCTTATTTTTCTACTGCTGGATATGTCTTTTTTTTCTTCCTTAAAGTGGTTTATGAGTAGAAAAGTTTCCCAATTATCTCCTAAGCTCTCTAAATAGTGTTGTCAATAAAATTTATCCTCCTCTGAGTATTACCACACATTTTCCTTAAGCTATTTAGTAGGAAATAATGTAAATTTATTTCATGCCCTTCAGGAAAGGGCATCATGAGACAAATATGGTAGAAAAACACACTACCAAACCTACCCTCACATGTAATAAATTTTTGGATAACTAGAAACACATTCCTCCATGTAGTTTTAAAGGTTGTGCTAGGAATACCTTTCTTAAAACAATGATGTCCATGTGTGGATTCTTTAAGAATGTCCTACAGTTGTCCCAATCATTTCCTCTATTTTAAAACCATATTTCTCCAACCCTAGGGAGCCCGATAAAATTAGCTATGAAAGGCTTTGTCACCACTATTCTGATATCTCCAATTTTGGCCTCTGTTCCATCAGAAGCTTGAGCAAATTATTTGGTCACCTCTCTGTCAAAACCATCAATTTTTTTCTATAAATTCCCACCATTTCACTTGCTCTAACATTTTCTTGACTTGGGGATATCCTTCCATAAATTTCATCCCATTAAGTTCAGTCCGAACAATTACCCCCATGATGGTGAAGTATCGTCTCACAATTGTTTCTATGACAAGGTTATGGAAATGGGGTATGGTCGAGAGCGAAATGAGGGATATAAATGAGATCGAAAGTGGAATGAGAGATATGAGTAGGTTTGATATATGAGCAAGGAAGAGAATGGAATTATTTTCAAAATAAAAGAGTATAAATGAATGAGCGGCAGAGTTATCAATAAAATAGGGTTTTCAAAATGGAGTGTTAATGTAATGATGGATGACATATGGGCTTCTATGGCTAGTTTGAGATGATATGAAAAAATACTTATGATTTAACGTCTCTATTATTTCATACTTCTAATGTTTCACCTTTATTATAAATCTAATACTTACATACCTCTGAATTGATAATTCTAATGCTTGGTTATTTCTTGTGATTTGTCCTTAGGTACTTTCATTTGTTGACTTAATCATTCCTATTGTGGAGTCTTCAATTGTTACAATCAATAGTTCCATGTCATTATTAGTGGCATAAATTTGTCATAGCTACAGATTCTTAGCAATTCTATAGTTATTTATTTTGAATGAAAAAGAGAGATATAAATAAAAATGGGAAACATATTGGGGTTGAAAAGGAAAATTTAGAATGCCAATAAAATTTGGTTTTCAACCTATATTTTCTGTACAAACATGCTAAAATTTGTTGGTTTTCACGTTTATACAAATATATATATATATATTAGAAAAGAAAGAAGACTTGGTGATGCAGGCTGAAGAAGACGGAAAATATTTCTTAACCAGCTTTAAATCAATTTGTTTTTGCAAATTTTCAACAAATTCCTCCTTTGTTAATGGCTTATGATATAATCTCAATCGATGACCATTTAAAAGGAAGGTAATTTTCTCTTCATCAATATTCCTGATTTTGACTGCACCATTATCAAAGATTGTTTCAATCTCATAAGCCCCATGCCAATGAGTTTTAAATTTTCCTTGAAAATCTTTGAACTTTGAATAAAAAAGTAGGGCCCAATCCCCTTGCTGGAAGTTCTTCTCATTTATATATTTATCATGCCACTTATATCTTTGTTGTTGAACTAGATTGGTTCTTTGGATAGCATCTTGTATTAGCTCATCTAGTTCATTTAGTTGCTCCATCCTTTTTTTTTGTGCTTCTGAAATATCAAGACCCAATTTGAATGTTATTTTTAAATTATTGATTTGAAATTAAATAGGAAACAAGACATTCTTCCCATAAACAAGTTCATAGTGAGTATGTCCTGTAGTATTTCTCCATGTGGTACAATATGCCCATAAAGCTTCTGGAAGATTTTCTGCCCAATCTCTTCCATGATAATGCAAAATCTTGGTAAGAATGACTTCAATTACTTTATTAGCGAAATCCACTTGTCCATTTTCTTGTGGATGATATGGAGTAGACTTCCGATGTTTGATTTTGTATTCCTCATTATCTTCTGTACCAACTTGGATGTAAATTGTGTACCTTGATTTGTCACAATTTCTGTTGGGACACCAAAACGAATACAAATATCCTCAAAAATAAATGAGCCTACATAATTTTGAGTGGCAAAAGGAAGTGATTTAGCTTCCATTTTGTAACATAATCATTGCAAACAAGAATCTACCTTTTCTGTCTTGATAGTAGATTAATAGGATGAACAAAATCTAAAGTCCATTTCTCGAAGGGTTTAATGAGTACCTGAGGCTCTAGAGGCATTTCATCTGAAAGGATAGGTTTCCCCATTCTTTGAAAACTATCACATCTCTTAACATATTATTTGGAATCCTTGAAGATAGAAGGCCAATAATATCCTAAGAGAAGGATTTTGTAAGCAGTTCTTTTATCAACAAAATTTCCTCCACATGGTTCATCGTGACAATATTTTAGTATTTCAAGTACTTCATCTTCTCTAACACATTTTCGAATATTTAGAACGGGTCCTATTTTGTACAATTATTCATTTATCCATGAGTAAGATGCACTAGTTTGAATTACCTTTCTATTTTCACGAGGAGATAAGTATGATGGTAACTTTCCTGTAGCCAAGTAGTTAGCAATGTCTACAAACCAAGGGGATCTAATAGATACTGCAAAAAAATATTCATTAGGAAAATCATCTTCTACAGGAGTATTATTATTATTATTTTAGATCCTAGACAAGAAATTAGCAATTTTGTTTTGTTTTCTAGGTCTATCCAAAATAGTAATATTAAACTCTTGTAACAAAGTAATCATCTTGTGATTCTTCCATTTGTAATTGATTTATTCATTAAGTATCTGATTGCAGAATGATCAGTGTGAATAAAGGTTTCATAACCAGTGATATAATGTCCAAATTTGTTGATGGCATGTACAACTGCTAAAAACTCCTTCTCAGTGACACTATAATTTAATTCTACAAGAGTCAATTTTTTACTTGTATAGTAAATGGCATAAGTAGTCAAATCGTTTTGTCCTAATACAACTCCCAAAGTTGTGTTCAAAGCATCGGTTGAAATATGAAAAGGTAATTTCCAATTTGGTCCCCTCAATTTTGGTGCTTCGAAATTTTTTCTTTTTAATGCTTCAAAATATTTTTGGCAATCAGAATTCCAGGTGAATTCACAATCCTTTGTTAATAATTTGAAAAGTGGAGAAGCAATTTTTGTAAACTTTTCTATGAATCTTCTATAGTAACTAGTAAAACCAATAAAACTTCTAACATATTTTTGACAAAGAGGAACTGATAATATAGAAATTACTTCTACGTTAAATGCATCCACCTTGATTCCATCTCCTGAAATATGGTGGCCTAAAACAATCCCTTCAATAAACATCAAATTTTTTATTCATGGCTTAATGAAAGATTTGCTTATTTACATCTAATAAGAACTTTTCTAAATTATTAAGAGATTTTTCAAAAGAGTTCCCATAGATAGTAAAATCATCCATGTATACTTCCACACATTCATGAATTAGATTGGAAAAATTCATAGAACTTCCCTTTGGAATGTTGCAGGTACATTACATAATCTGAAAGGAACTACTCTGTAAGCATAAGTTCCCCATGGACAGGTACAGGTGGTTTTATCTTGATCTTTTGGAGCTACTTGGATTTGATTATATCCACTAAAACCATATAAGAATGAGAAATATTTCTTCCAAGCCAATGTATCTATAACTTGATCTATAAAAGGAAGTGGGAAGTGATCCTTTAAAGTGGCTTTATTTAGTTCTCTATAGTCAATACATATTCTCCATTTTTTAGTCTTTTTCGAAGCAATTACTAGTGGTGAAACCCATTGATTATCACATAAATGAAGTTCACATTTAACAGTTTTTGTAGCTCCTCCTTAACAATTTCCCTTAAATTTGGATTCACCTCTCTTTGTGGTTGTTTGATTGGTTTGGAATTTTCTTCAATATATATGTGATGCATACAAGTTACAAGGTCAATTCCTTTCATATCAGTATATTCCCATGCATAAGAAGAGGAATTTTCTTGTAACATTTTCACTAATTATTTCTTTTGAGATTCTTCCAAGTTATTATTTATATTCAGAATTTTCCATGGAAAAATTTCGATTAAATAATTGCCAAATTTTTCCATAGAATGTAATGACATTTGACGAGATGATAAATATTCAATATTACATTGTTCTTGAAAATTTTGACTAGATTCACAGTATGAAGATGATTCATTATTTTCCATTAAGTTTAAAATTTGATCTTCTTCATCTATTTGTGAAGTAGCAAATATTTGTCGTATATCAATATCATCATCTATCCATTCTTCACTTTCTACTTCTATCATTGTTTTTGTAGGTGGTTACAATGTAAATTTATTTGTTGAACTTCCATCAGAGATAATCATGTCACCATATCTACAGCTTATAAAAGAATCAGCTATAGCTAACCATGGTCTTCCTAGGATCAATGGTTGTCCTCCCGAGTTATTATTGAGTGTTAAAATCATAAAGTCAACATGATATTCCCAAGAATATAAGGATACATATGCATATTCTAACACACAATCAGGTTTAATTACATACCTATCTCCCAATTGTAACAATGTAGGTGTATAATTAAGATTAGGAAGTATTAATTGATCCATAGTTTGTTTACTTGTGATGTTTATGGCTGCTCCTAAATCAATCAAAGTATTTGGTATTTCGACACCATTAATGTGTGTTTTCACAATGATACTTCCTGGATCGAAGTATTTTTGAATTGTTGTTTTACCCATCATGATATCTGCAATTTTCCCAACTAGTTGAATTCTTTTGACTTTTTTCTTTTCCTTCCCGGTATTTTAATGCTTAACTCCCTAATTGTCTTTGCGAAAATTGGGACTTCTTTAATGGCCTGTAGCAAAGGAATTTTTATGCAAACATTCTTCACTTCATCCAACATATCATATCCAGGCAATCAAATATGTTTTTCTACCCCTTTATAAAATTTTAATCTTTCAGGAAAAGGTGGTTTTGAAACAGATACTGAAGGTTGTTCAACATTGGGAGTTGATTTTATTGGAGTATCATTAAAGTGTGTAAGAGTGGCTTATTTTTTAAGATTTTATTTCTGATGAAGAGATGTCCCTTCCTCAGAGTGATCATCCTTCTTTTGAGGATTTTCATCTTGATGAAGAGATGTCTCCTCCTCAAAATGATCATCCTTTTCACTTTCATGACTAACAACAAATGGTGACTTATTTTCGAATACTCTATCAGATCTGAGTTTAATATTGTTTAGATCTAATGGAGTTATCATATAGGTCTTGAAAATTTTCCCTTTTATGTTGTAAACTGGTAATGAATTTTTATTATTTGGGTCGGAAGTGGTTGGGCAGGCAATTTGTTTGGTTTTTGTGACAATGGTAATAAAAGGTGTGGATTTGGATTATGGAATCTAAATTGAGGTGGTTGGCTAGATTGAGGAAAATATTGTGGTGGAAAATTAGGGTAAGGTTAAATGTGTTGAGAGTATTGAGGATATCTTCCATAAGGATTTTTCCATCCATGTGCCCAAGGTTGAGGCCAAGGTTGCCAAGGCATGGGTGCTGTCCAGTTATTTTGTGGTGGTTGTGCATATGTTAGGATGTTAAATCCTTGATTTTTCCATGGTCTATTGGAAACAAAACAAAGAGGGTCTACCTGATTTGGGACTACTTCCTCTTGGTAAACAACTTTAAGACTTGATATCGAATGACATTCTTTAGTATCATGATTTTATGCACATATAACACAAGTTTCTACATTCCTTAAGTCAAGAGGACATTCTCTCAAGGCATTTTCTTTCTACACTTAGGACAAAATATGGATAGAGCAGCGTTTTCATATTTTTGCTTGTTTTATATTTTAAGGGTATCTATTCATTCACTAAGACTCCCTAAAATTTTTGTCTTAAAATAATCAAGAAAATTGCCTATTTCAGCCCTACTTACTGTTCTAGCCGCAGATTTATTAATCCTAGAAATAACAGGATCTCTTGGACTTTTTCCAGTTTTTGTCTTTCCTCTTGAAATGTGTATGCATAACTAAGAAATATCAGGTAATGATAACTGAAAAATATCCCCTTTACCCATTACGTTGAGAATATATATCCATTCATCTCTAACGTATTTTAATAAGAGAGCTTTCAAAGTGTCTTCATCTAAATTTTCCATTTTAGCTCTCTTAATATTGTAGCTAAACCTTTGAATTAAATCCTTAATATTTTCATCTTATTTTTGCATCATTTTGAAACCTTCGTCCTTAAGGTTATGGGGCATGAGCTAGTTATTAAACCCATGAATCATTTTAGTGTTGCATCCTTAAGAGTTGCTGGAAACAATTTCAACTTTTGAGAGTCGAGAAAATAGTCATAAAATCTACATAAAACTTCGAAATAAAAAATAATTTTTTCAGGATTATCACTTCTTAATCCATGGAAGTTAGGAAGGATAGGGGGTGAGATATTTTTCATTGTTAATGTAGTATCTTCATCGTAGATAAGAAACCCAATAGGATCTGGTTCTCTTCTATCTCCTCCTCCTCTTCCTCTTCCACCACCTCTTCAACCGCCAATCCTAGGTCCTCTTCCACCTCCAATCCTAATATTTTCACCATTTAAATTGTGTACTTCTCCTTCCCCTTCAATAGTCATTGTGGATTCTTCAGAACTAATGTAAGGTTCCAAAATTGAGTTTGTTTGTTCCTCTTCTAATTCTTCTGGTTTCTCTATCATTGTTATATTAAAATAGGTTTCTTATTCCTCTTCTTCACTAGGGAATTCTAATTCTTAGGCTAGAATTTGTTCTCCAGTTGACGTTAGGAAAATTACTCCTTCTGTTGGGGATGAAGGCTCTTCTTCTTCTACTATTGCTTCAGTTGATGAAGTTGTTGAATCTCTAGGTTGGATTTCAAATCTAAGTACCTCGGGAAGCCTATGCTTGCCTGCAATGGATGGTATGCAAGTTTGGGTGGATGGTGTGGAATTACGAGGTTGTGGTGGGGTGAGTGGTGTTGCTGAAATTAAAATTCTGCCTCTACTTTCAAATATACCTCTAGAATCACTTTCCCTATGCATATCATGTTTATTTTTTGTGTGTTTTTTTATTTTTATTGTCAAGATAAAAATACAAGTTTCCTATTTACACTTCCTCGGCAAAGGTGCCAAAATGTTTATCAATTTAATTCTATTAAATTTATTACATAAATTATTGACCAGTGCTAGTAAAATAACGAAGTGTAAGTACACTATTTGTGCTAGAAATACTTAATTATGCTAATGCACATGATTGAATTATTCATTGAAACAATTTCTAAGAAATATGATCATATTAATATCTAATTATGAAATCCACACATCCAATAAGGATCTAAAACTCATAGATGAATCTCACACTTGCAAAATGAAATTTAACTCATAAAGACTCGCACACACATACTCTGCAAAATATTTAAAATGTGCTTTGAAAGAAACTTGTCTTCTAAAATAATAAACTCAAATATTAATATAACACAATAAAAATGAATTTAAACGATAAACAATTCTTACTTTGTGTTAGTGTCATAATGTGTATTATGCCATCAGTGATAAAAATCACTCTTTTCATATTCATTTTAGGGTTCCCACTCTAAATTTTTTTATCATTCCATTAGGTCATGTAAAAAATTGATTCACTGATGGTAGCCCTAGTCATAAAACCTCACTCTCCCTCACAAATTCTCATTTGCTGGCCCACCTTCATGTCTTGTTGAGTATAAAAACACTTTTGAAAAGCCCATTTCACTATGTCTTATGTCATTCAAAGTCAACCATGGAGTCAGGTCATTCAAGGTCCCATTAGGTCATTAGGTTCATTATTCAAGGTCCAAAATACACTATTTCAACTCAATAAGGTCAGCAAAGGATGTGAGAGTGACTCAATAAACATATTATTATCATCTGCAGAGGATTATCAACATGTAAATATGATATTTTTAAATTTGTAATTTTGATTTTTATGTTTTTTATATCAAAACGTAATTTTGATATGAAAACAAAGATGTAATTTATTTTTAAATTTTTATGTAATTTTATGCTCGTAATATGTAATAAGTTCTATCCCTAGCTGCCAACTCAAATCAATTATGCCAAACTGAAAAGGAAAGTGTCAAACTTCAATAACACCATCCCGCAAGAAAGAAAAATCAGATGAAAGGGTAATCAACAAAGTTTTCAAAAAAGTTAAAAATGACATTAGAAAATTGGGTTTTTAAATTCAAATTCAAATTCACTTAGCTATTTATGACTAATAGACATAAATTCAAATTCATTTTCCTCCTCTAAATATCAATCCTGCACTCTAAGAGACCAAATTCTCGAATTTCTGAGTAAAATTGGCAAAAGAAGCCGAGTTTAGGGCGCAAATTCTGAAGATAGGGTGAAAATATGTTTAGGAGGGCGCAAATATGTTTAGGAGGGCACAAATACATAGAGGAGGGCGCAAATATGTAGTGGAGGGCTCAAATGTGTAGAGGATGGCACAAATGTGTAGGCAAGGGCACAAATATGTTGTCAAGGGTGCAAATGAATTGTTCATGGCGCAAATGACGAGCAAGCTCTACAAAGTGTTCAAGTGATCAAAAATTGCCTTCAAAGCTTCACCAACTCAGTTATTGACCTCCAAAAAACCAGTAAGAGGCAAATTCCATGAAAAATCATCTTCTTAAGTTTATTTGTTGAAGTTGTAATTTGGTGTTTAAATTGAGGAAAAACCCTAGTATCCCATCACACTTGTGAAAACTCTTAAAATCAACTCCCTTACCCTTTGCATCCTTCCCACAGTTATAAAAATCCATTCCCAAACCCCTCATTTGAAAAATTCCCTTTTCCTACAACTTTCTCCCAAAACCCTAAGTCCTAGGTGTTACATCTACCTAGGCTCCCAATCCCTAAATCCCTACCCTAAAAATATCATATCATTAATCCCTATCCCCTCCCCATTTCACATATCCCTATAAAAAATCTCCCTCATTTTTCCTTTCCCATATCCCTTTCCTAATACCTAGGGTTTTAACAAAAACACCATGGCAATAGAAGAGGAAAACACATCATTCAGTGAAGGAGAGGAAACAAAGATAAGGAGGCCAAATAAAGGAGGAAGAGTGCTCAGACTTGAACCTGCCAACAATAGGGAACTCTTAGCTTCTCCATTAACTGTCACATGCTTCAAACATGTTGGTTGTTATGATTTTTTTGAGAAAATGCAGAGGGTTAAACACCACCCCATGCTAACTAGACTTTTCATATCTGGACTCCATGAAAAAAAAGTTAAATTAGCTGGGGTCACTTTTACCTTATCCACTGCTATCATTTCAGATGCTATAGGGATCCCAAATGTTGGGGAGAAATGGTTCAAGAAAGGTAGGTTGAAGAAACAGGTTTTTGACTTCTACCTAAAACCAAGACACCAAAATCAAACAAAGAGGTTCTTCCATTTTTCACACCTCTTAGACATATATACACTAATGATGAAGATAATCATGAAATATTTTTCATGTGAAGGGAGATTTTCAAGGCTCTATTCCTATCACATTCGGCTCTTGATGCATTTCACTAGGGTAAAGATGTTGAAAATACACTACTATCTCTTCCGGAGTATAGATAAGATGGCATACATTTCCCAGAAGAAGGAATATGAATAGAAAACGAGAAGCCTATTCCATCATTCCCTCATAAAAATCATAGTCCTCCACCATCTCAATCAATTGAACATTGCATGGAGCACCTTCATAGCCAATGATATTTTCATTGAGCCATCCACTCAGCATGCACAAAATGTCCCTTCATCATCTCAGCCCATGGCACACTCATCATCATTAGATCAGTCCCCTTCACCTCCTTCATCTCCATCTCATCATGATCCTTCACCTCCATCTCATCATGATTTTGGGTCACCTAGTAGGATTGAGGACATTGAGCCTAAGTGGGCTAGTATGGTTGAGGTTGAGTCATTGCCAAAAAACTACCAGAGAGGCCACAGGCATGTGTCTGCTCCACATGGAGTGGAAGGGGCCATGCCTTATACATCAGCACAAAAGGTGGACAAGGGTAAATAAAAGGTCATTGAGGCACTCATTCATGATGAGGAGGACAATCATGAGACTAAGTAAAAATTTCAGCTTGTTGACCAAGATGAGGATGAATATGACAAAATCACAAATTCTTATATCAAATCAAAGTATGCCAATATCATTGAGCTCCAGAATAATATTGAGAGGGCTAGATATGTTATACACATCCTTGAGCAAGAAAATGAACAATTGAAACCAAACAAGTCATTGATGAGGTTAAGTATTTCACTACTCAAAGGGAGGCTCAAAAGGCCAAAGTCATGCTAGATGAAACACTGGAGAAGTATGGCCTACTTGATTATGAAGAAGAAAAAGTACCAAGACATAGACCTAGAACTAGAGGGCTGAAAAGAGCTCTAGCTCTAGAGAGACAAAGGGAAGTTGACCTAGCTGATCATCTAACCCTAAATGAGCAACTTGCTATAGAGATCAATGAGAACAGGGAGCCATGGATTGATAGATCCAATCAACACTTGGAGAAGCTCTATCAAAGGAAATTAATAATAATTACCTATTGAGGAGGAAGGCCAAACTCCATGCCCAAAAAGAGAAAATTGCATTAGCCAAGCTCAAAAGTGCCAATGCAAAAATTGAAGAGATAACCATGGGGGAGAAGAAAAAGTTGGATATTCTTGTTGAGGCTTCCCTCCAAGCTTAGACACATCATCATCAACCATTCCATCAATTTTGAAACATTTCCTAACCTTTTTGCAAATTCTGGAAATTTCTGTGTTTTTTGGGACAATTATTTAGTAGAAAATTGGGCATTTGCACAGCCCCTTAGGCGCTATGAAAATAATTGGGGCACTTTTTGAGGAGAAGAAAGGCACCATTGGATTCCTAATGACCAATTCATCTTAGAAAACCATGTTTCCAGCCTTGGTTTGCATTTTTGATAGGTTAAAAGCTCAAAAAACCATAAAAAAATCACCTTTCTGCCCCTTTTTTGACCTAGGCACTGTGCAAATACCAGCCTTGGGAGAATGAATTTTTGAGGGGGAAAACGACCTCCATTTTTAGAACTTGAGGCATATTCAGAAAAAGGACAGGCAAGGCTTTTTAAAAAGCCATACTGGGCCTGATTTGGACACCTTTAGGTCAGCCAAAAGTGGCCCTGAACACAGAGGGAGTAAATGCACAGTGGAGGGCAAAAATGACCAATTTTCTGATGTTTTCCAAGTTACTCTAAATTTTTTACTTTTCTTCAGCAAATCATGTTTACACTCATGTAATTAATGATTTTAAATGCAATCATGTTTTCTATTATTTACCTAGGGGTATATTCATTGGGTAAAAGTCATCATTGAGTCATAATGAATCAGTTGAATGTAATGAGGAGTGAGTCACTTGGACCATCCTACACTTCAGTTTTTAGTTCAGCAATTAGTGGATCTCTTCCTCTCCTCATGGATTCGACCCTAGAGGTTGAGTGAATCTTATTTTGATTTCTATTTAGCCCCTTTCTTCACTCTTAGCAAGGGTTGGAATCAGTTTGTATGTTTGGTAGTATATCAAGGAACTTTTGTACTCAGTTTGTCCAACTAATAAAGAGGAGTTGCAACTATTTTATGGGATACTTGTGGTATTGATGCTTATCATTGTATTTTATTCAGTTTCATATGTTATAATGTATTGTATTCATGTTTAATTCATCTCTATGATATGATCTCTTTCAAGTTTGATATTCAGAATATGTGCTTGCTCATGCTTTGTATTGGGGAATTGATCATAGTGTTAGACAACATTTTGTCATTGTCCCTGCAATCCCCACCTCGCCCATTGGAGGGTAATTTCCGTGATCAATAAGTAGTGTCATGCCTTGCAAAGACCATCATTGTATCCCTTTACATGAGAGTAATATTCCTTTTGTTGACAATTCCTTGAGCAGAGACTCAAAAACCCTTGATTTTGCCTTGGTGCGAGTATTTAGTTATGCCCTCACGTCGAAGAGGAAGAATAACATTGGGCCCCGCACCAGCTGGCGCTCTGTCTCAGTTAGCCAACCGCGCCAAGCTATTTATGGAATTTAAAAAAAAAATAGAGGCGGAGATTCCACTCCAACAACTTCGAGGATGAGTCATTGGGAGTGGTTGAACTGAATAAACCACAGACTCCCTCCTTTAGTTTATGGTTTCCACCTCTTATGGGAACTCCCTAAAGGATAGGCCTCCCTCCCACCTTTGTAGGGATCCTAACCTCCTCCTTTTCCTCTATAAAATGAAGTTATCTCTCTTTGCATAAGCTAGCTGAACATGGAGAATTAAACATATTATAGCTGAACTATTGAAGATATAGAATAAGAAGGAATTACATTAAGAGAGCTTGAGGTGCCTTGTCTGTTAAGATTCCTCATATGACTCCATGAGGTATTAGTGCAGGCCATTGGAGTAGCATCAGCAGCCAGCATTCTTGTTTGGTTCCCATTTTGTATTACGTTAGATGTTTAATTTAATATGCTTAGCCCTCTTTGACTGGCTAGTAGTTATGAGTGAAATTATTATGTCGTATGCTGTTCTTGTTTGCTGTTCTATGTGCAGGTATCCGAGCACGACTACGGAAGGATTGTGACTTGCCAAGGCAGAAGTGAGAGGCCACCACTACTACAGCCACGAAAACATCGTTGGACTCCAAGTAGGTCGATCTACTGTGTCCTCTTTTCATTCAGTAATTAGGAATCAACACTCTAGCATGTCTCTTTGTTTCTAGACCCACTCTAGGGCTAGAGGGATCGTGTCTATCCGCAGGGAGGATTTACTTGCCTAAAAAATTGAAGACTCCACTAGGGAATCAGTGTGAGTTTGTCATTTCATCTTGTTGGGTCAATTTCAATCATTGATTTTCTTATCTGTCTTCTTCTGGTTTGCTTGATTAGTTTATATCCTCTGTTCAGCTCCAGAGTGTCAAGATTGACCTCTGCTCATTGAGTTTTTGTTTTTCCCCTTTTTCCCATAGTTATTTGGTTTGGCGCGCTTTTCGTCTGAACAGTCGCACCAATTGGCGCAGGTTGCTTTTGTTGCAGTCACACAAACCCCTGTTTGGCACAGATCACAACCTTCCAGTCGCGCCGAATCCTGTAGGATTTGGTTTGACCTCCTTTATGAGTCTTTTAGTCAATTATGCTTGCTTCTGGGTTATTTTTTATGTGTAATTATGCTTTTGGGAATATTTTGATTACTGTCGACTTGATTTTCTCAGTCGTTTGTCAGTCTTATTATCGGTGTAAATTGAGACCTTAAGGTTTCTAAGTGTCTTGGTGCACTAAGCCTTCTGTTTGAAAATCAAGTCGTTTTGATTATTGTTAGTCTCATTCTTGGGTCGATTTCACTTAGTTTTCTTGATATTTTTGAGTGATAGCTTTGATTTTAGGATCATTTCATTTCTCAATTGATTCTTCTCCTTGTTGCTCCAAGCATAGATTACATTGCTTCTTTTAGGTCGTTTTGAAAATTTCTTTTGATTTGGAAAATTGCAGCATTAGTTTGAGTGCTTTCTTGTGTTTGTTTTGCGTTTCATTGAGTCATTCAATTTCGATCCTTACACAATAATCATGCTAGTGTTTGTTTTTCATTTTTCATGTAATTAGTGCATCATGTACTTCTTTTCATTGAAAAAAATAAAAAAATAAAGAAATTTTGCATTCTTTTTTTACATTGAAAGTGAAATTTTCTTTTGCATAATTAGCATTTGATAGTCTAGGAAAGAGTTTCATTTTTGTTTGATTGTGTTAGATGCATTAGTGGATTTATTTGCATATTTTCATTGTTTGCTTTTGTTTGAAATATCTCTATCCTTCTCGTAACTAACATTCATTGAATCGGAAATGATGTTCATTTGCATATAGCTTGCATTTAGGAAATTTGAGATCCAAATTCGATAAGGCCTTAAAACTGAAACATAATCCAAGATCAACTTTAAAATTCATTTAATTAACCTAAGGAAGCATTGAAACCTAACGAAACATTTTTAGTGGTCTAGACTTGAGACGTGTTCTGACGTCTTAAAACCTAGTAGATGTCGTTCGCCATCTAGCTTTAGACAGCGCTAGTATGGACTCGTGCTCCCCGTACCGTCAAGTATATAAAGGGAGACATCTCTAGGTTGCAATCCTTTTATCCATAGGAAGCCGATTCTACCACCTTGTAACCGTGATACACCAAATACAACATTCGGGGATATTACCTGCACGTACGTCAAGTCCTTGGTCATTTTTTTTTTCATTTGATCACCAAGGTGTATATGGCAGTTCACGGAAACCAAGTATAATGTCTTTCTTAGAGTACCAGAGTAGTCATTTTGATCTTTTCATGACTCTTTAAAAAAGAGAAGAGATCGTCGAGCTCTTTTCCTTTCACACTCGTTTAAAATTGAAAGTGACTAGAGTCATCTTTTGCCTATTTCTCGACTCTTAAAACATGAAACAACAAAATATGGTTTTAGTGTCATAAAATTAATCTTGGAACCTTCAATTGGTTATCTTTTTTTCTTTCAGTTTTGATATACAGTCACGGTGGCAGAACCACTAGTTTCGTCGTCCTCACTGCCTCCTAGTGGTAGTTCTTTCCTGAACATTTCTTTTGAAACTCCTCAGTCCACTAGGTCTGTCGAGTTTTCATAGCCTATTCTCCCGTTTTTCTTGCCTCTTGCTACTCGATCTCCTCCTAAAGAGCCAATTGAATTCAATTGGCCTCCTTCTAGTGCTTGGTCTGGTTTTGGGGAAGAAGGATATTTTACTCCTCTTACGTCGGGCTCACCATTTTTTGCTACTACTGTGCCTCCTAGTCTCCGTAGTCTTTTCAAAGATCTTACGTCGAAGTCAGACAAGGATTCATCCAGCCCTATTGGTAGTGAAGGAATGCCTGTTTCTACAGGAGAATATGAGCTTTTTCTGGAAGATAACCCTCATGTTTCTACTCAGTCTTCTCCACCATTGGTGTCACTTCTGCTTGGATATAGGTCCTTGAGTCAGATTATGTCTATTGTTGCTTCCATAGCGCAATCCAGTACATTAAATACTCTTAAGAGTTCGGTCATCCCTTTGTTAGGACTATCACCTTCGACACCTGGTTCGTTGGTTACTGTTACATCTGTTCCAGTCCAACCGACTGTCTGTGTGGCTTCATCCACACCAGTTATTACCACTCAGTTTTCCGGATCTTTTCACACTGAGAGGTCTGTTTTCCTCAATCCAACGTGGCTTGTTAATCTTGGTCCTAGAAGATCACAATCTAGTGTCGCAGAGGCCCCACCTGATTCCAGTATAATTTCTACTACTCTGGTGATTCTTGGCGGCCTTACTTTTGAAGAGTATCTGTTAGTTGTTTAGCAGTAGAGCTCTCAGGGTTCTCAGCCACTTCAAGCTCCTGGTAATCCTCGATTCCATCACTATGATGTTGTTGGTAATGCCGTTTATTCATTTCTGCACCATTATGATGTGTATGGTAATCTTGTTTATTTTCCTCCTATTGATCCTCATCAGGCTATTTATAATCCTTACCAGACCGTTCCTCATCTTGGACCCACTTTACCTGCGCAACCCTCTGGATTGCAAGGACAACCCTTATTGGGACAACCCTTAGCTCAACAGAGCCCTGCCTTTGGTCCACATGGACAACCATACAGTCCACAAGGCCAACCTTCACAAGGTCAACCTTTGGTCCAACATGGTCAACCCTACGGTCCGTCTGGTCAACCTCAGAATCAACCAGGGCCATCTTATGCTCCTGGGGGGCAAAACTATTCGCTACAGGGACAACCTTTGGCACCACAACTGCTGCCACACGTTTCGTATGTCCAAAATTTTGTGCCACAACGACAACCTTATGCTCCTCCTCCGGGTGAACCTAGTTATCAGGGACAACCTGGTCAATTGCAATGATTGGGCAAACCTTTCTAACAAGGCCAACCCGGTGGCCCTCAATACTCGGTTAAAACAACTCAGCAACTGATTCAACCTGCTCCTTAGCCGGTTCCATCATTTCAGTAGCCAGTTCTACCTGTCTATAGTTAGCCAGGTTTACCCACTCAGCAGCCTACTCAACTTGCTCAGACGGGTCCACTTGCTCAACCGCAAGGCGCTTATTACCCTCAAAGTTCATATCAACTGGTATATAGTGTGCCCTAGGTTTCTTACCCTTAAAATCAACCTGTATATCATCAACCTCAAAGTCATGCTTACATTCCACAGCAGCCTCCATACGCTGCTCAGTAGGGACCTCAATGGTCTACTCCGACTCAGTATCCTGGTCCTCAACCCCAGTATCAATCGAATTATCCTGCTTCTAACCCCTATGATCTGCATCCTCCAGGACAGAATGTATGGGGACAGAATCTCGCTCGGACTGGGTGGAATGTACACACGGGTCCTTATCAAAGACCTCTGATGACTTTCAACACTCAATTACCATTTCTTGTTACGTTGGAATTACCTGATGTGTCAAAGTTAACAAACGATCCCATTCTTCGTAACCCATATTGGCCTCCGGTTCTGACCAAGATTCCTAGTGATTTTCCTAAATTTGAGGGCAAATCTGGTGAAGAAACCCAAGTGCATGTTATGACTTACCATTTTTGGTGTTCCTATAACTCTTGGGTTGATGATTCTATTCGACTTCGTCTTTTCCAGTGAACTCTTACTGGTGTCGCTGCAAAGTGGTACATTGAGCTATCTCGTGGTGTCTTCCAAGACTTCAATTCTTTATTCATGGCATTCCTTACGCATTTTCAGTTACGAGTCCACTATGAGACCGGGACGCACCTCCTCACTTCATTGAAACAGGACCGAGCTACTCATATCTCGAATCATATTCACAAGTGGCAACGTCATCATCGCATGATCAAATTTGAAATTCCTGATAAGCTTCTGACTCATTGGTTCACCACATCCTTTTTCAATCATATTTCCAAAGACATAGCTATGGGGGCATGTGTAACCAAGGAGCAAGCCATTGCTTATGCCCAGTACCTTGATCTTGTGTACTCTCAGTCTGGCGCATTATATGATATCTTGCCTGATGCTCCTCGACCTAAAACTTCTAAACCACCAGCGACTCCATCTATCGATGGTATTATTGGTTCCGTGTCTCAAAATTCTTAGAAGTCTTCTTCTTCAAACTCTGGGAAGCCGAAGTCCGCTTCTTCTTATAATGTTGCTTCTCAGTCCACTTCGAATTCTGGTAAACCTGCAGAAGTTAATGCCGTTCAGGCCAATCCTACGGATAATTCTTCTAAAGGTAAAAATAAGGGTAAAGGTAAGGCCAAAGCCAATACCCCAAAATAGGATTCTCAAAAACCTCATGCTGGCGATGGTTCTCAATGCAAGCCGAAGTACCCTTGTTTGATTTGTGATGATGAGCACTTCACCAAGGACTGTCCTAGACGATCTAAAGTGGGTCGCTTGCTCAAAGGCACCCAGGGAACTCCGACCATTCTTAAATAACCCTTCCCATCTCAGCAGACTCAGATGGTAGAGAAACCTCAGTCCTCTGCCCCATTTGGCTCTCAGGTGTTCATGATGAACGGTTTTGCAGCCATTTCTATTGCTACTTCGTCGAAAGATTATACTGGATCACGTCAGGCCATGGGGAAGGAGATCGCTGATGGTCCTCCTCCTCTATCTGTTACTAGCCCTATTGAAATTGAAATGCCCAATGCTGAATCCGTTGTGCAGCCACCATCTAAAGGTGTACTCCGCAAGTCTTCTTATAATCCCAACGCTCGTGCTACTCACCATTACAATATTGTTGAGGATCTGGCTCAGGCACCATCCATGATGTCCGCGTTAAAAGTAATTTATAGTTGTCCATCTCAGCACAGAGCTTTGTTATCTGCCATTGGCGGGATTGATCCTGCCAATACTAGCCTTCTTGCTTTCGATTTAGAGAATTTTGTTCCATGACTTCTGCATCAAATTGTGCTCATTATTCAAGTTGTTATTAATGGTCTCGGCATCCATTGAGCAGTTGTGGACGAAGGTGAATCAACCTGTGTCATGCCATATTCGTGCTAGAAAGCTATTGGTTCTCCAACCCTGAATTCATCACCAAATTCCCTTGAAGCATTTGATGGAAGAGAATCAAAACCTTTAGGTGTTCTTGCTAGTTTACCGATTACTCTGAAAGGGAAGAAAATCAATGTCGAGGTAGAAGTCATTGATGCTAATCTCAATTATAATATTCTCCTCGGTCGCAGTTGGACTCATTTCATGTTATGTGTTTCGTCCACTCTCTTTCATGTTATGAAATTTCCACATGAAGGAAAGATTGTTACTGTTGATCAATTGTCCTTCTTCACCTCTTCTTCCGAAAACAACGTTTCGTATGTGGATCAGATTCCTACTCCCTACGAGAGCGTAGTGCCAGGTATTTTTAAATATCCTGCCCTCGTGGGTATTTTTCCTCTTCCTCCACCAAACACTATTCAGATCCATATGTTCTCTCAGTTTGATGACCCATGGATTATTTCTTCACCTGAACAGATCGATTCCTCTGGAGATTTGATGCCTTTGAGTCCAATTGAGATTGATTATTGTGAACTCATCGTGGCTTCGGAAGCTCCATCCTTTGGTCGTGCTCCTTTGAGCATGTCTCTTGACATTTATTCTCAATACCCTGAGCTTGGCGATTCGGATTCACCTGATCCTTTGAAAGAAGTGTTTCCCTTTGATGAAGCTATCGTGGAAACCATGTCTCTTGAGGATCTGTCGTGGGACGATGCTTGGCCTTGGGGCCATGTCTACTTGTCTCGAGTGTTTTTCATCTCAGGTTCCTTCTCCTCTGCTTCAAATTCCTGTTCTAACACATGACGTCTTTACAAAAGGTAACTTGAGTAATATTACATAGACAATGCCTATTGAAATTTCCGTTAAACCGGGAATCATCGAGAACATCCATATCGGGGTCACTTGTTCTTCCGATGAAGTACAAGTTTATACTAGCCTTTTCCGCGAGTTCTGTGATGTATTTACGTGCTCCTATGAAGAAATGCATGGCATTGACCCTAGTATAGTGGTGCACGAAATGCCTACTTACCCTGGTTCGAAGCCTATTCGCCAGCGTCTTCATCCGGTGCACCCTAGAAAAGCTGCTGCCATTAAAGGTGAAGTTGAAACACTTCTCAGAGTTGGTTTCATTTATCCAATTCATTTGACAGAATGGGTCTCTAATGTTGTTCCCGTAGATAAGAAGCAGAGCACTATTCGTGTCTGCATTGATTATCATGATATTAATCGAGGTTGTCCCAAGGATAATTATCCTACTCCCTTTATTGATCAAATCATTGATGACTGTGCCGGGAATGATATTTTTTCCCTCATGGATGGTTTTTCTGGTTACAATCAGATTAACATTCTCCCGACTCATCAAAATAAGACTACCTTTGTCTATCCTTGGGGTACTTTCGCATATAATAAAATCCCTTTTGGCTTAAAGAATGATGGGGCTACATTTCATCGAGCGATGTTGTATGCTTTTCACGATATTCGTCACATTGTTCAGCCTTATTTGGATGACCTTCCTGCTTATTCAGCTAAGCGTATGGACCATCCTAACCATCTTCGTCGGATTTTTATTCATGGTCGACGTTCAAATATTCGGCTTAATCTGCACAAGTGCATCTTCTGCGTTGATTTCGGTAGACTCTTAGGGTTTATCTTGTCCAAAGATGGAATTCACCTCGATCCACTCAAGGTTGAGGCTATTATCAATCTCCCCTCTCCCTCCTCATTACATCAGTTGTAGAGTTTGCAAGGTAAGGCTAATTTTCTACGTCGTTTTATACCTAACTATGCAGAAGTGGCTAGAGGATACACACGATTATTAAAGTAGGGCGTCCCATTCTATTGGGATGAGATTGCTTAGAAGTCTTTTGAGGCCCTAAAGACGTTGCTTGCCAACACTCCTCTGTTGCGTCCTCCTAACTATCATCGTGATTTTTCCCTTTATTTAGCTGTCGCTTTCAGCATGATTGCCATGGTTCTGGTACAAGACGATGATGACGGTAACGATCATGTTATCTATTACTTGTCTCATAACCTTCTCGATCCTGAGACACGTTATGCACATGTCGAGAAGTTAGCATTAGTTGTGGTTCAAGCAGTTCAACGTTTTTGTCATTATATTATTTTACATACGGTGATTGTGATTTATGATTTCAACCCCATGACCTATATATTGTCTCGAAAATTGTTGGGGGGGAAATATTCGAAGTGGATTGTCATCCTCCAAGAGTTCAATTTGGAATTTACTACTGCCAAGTCAAAGAAATCATTAGTCTTTGTTGATTTGATCTGTTCCCTCCCTTCAGACTCTCCCCCATCTCATTCTGAGGAATAAATTCTAGATGATACACTTTTCTTGATTATCATCCTCGATCCGTGGTACGGTGATATCATCATTTATCTCCATACTTCTACTTTCAGATCTGAGTTGACGAAGGATGCCCACCGACGCATGCGTCATCAATAGAAACCTTATCATATAGTCGAGGATACACTCTATTGTGTAAGAGTAGATTCCATTCTCCATCGATGTTTGACTCTCGAGGAAGCTGAGAAAGTCCTAAATGATTTTCACAATAACGCTTGTGGCAGTCACATGTTTGGTTATGCCACTGCACAAAAAATTCTCCGTGCTGGTTATTTCTGGCCTTCTATCTTCAAAGACTACATTATCGTGGTTTGTAAATGTCATGATTTCCAGATTTATCAACGGAAGATGTGTGTGCCGCCTGTACCTCTCCATCCTGTCATTACCATTGGTCCCTTTGCGAATTGGGCCATCTATTTTATGACGTGTAACCCTCACTCGGTCGGGGGGCATGCTTATATTATTGTAGTCGTGGAATACTTCACTAGATGGGGAGAAGCAATGCCTACACTTGCCACTGATGGTAAGACAGCTGCTCAATTCATATTCAATCACATCATTGCTAGGTTTGGTGTCCCTCAAGCCATCGTTACCGATCATGGTTCCCATTTTCGACATTACATGGTGGCAGAGTTGACTTCTAAGTTGGGTCTGCATCACGACAGCTCAACACTGTACTATCCTCAGGCCAATGGTCAGGTTGAAGCTGTGAACAAAGTTCTTGTTACCATGCTTCAATGTACGATTGGGAACCATAAATCCAATTGGCATCTCATGTTATTTTCAGCTCTTTGGGCATACCGAACCTCAGTTAAGAGTGCAACCGGATTCACCCCTTTTCAGTTGGTTTATGGTCTGTAAGCCACTCTTTCGATTGAGTGTGAAATACCTTCGCTCAAGTTGGCTATTGAATTACTGCCGAACACTTCACCAGAAGAATAGCGTCTCATTTACTTAGAAAGGTTGGATGAAACCCGCTGCTTTGCTGCTCTGGTTATTGAAGCACAGAAAAAGCGGGTCAAAGCTCATTTTGACGAATCAGTTTCCCCTTGTTCTTTTGTTGAAGGAGATCTCATCCTCCTGTATGACCAAGCTCATGATAAGCTGGGGGCAGGAAAATTTCAACCCATGTGGCATGGGCCTTACATTATTAAACGAGTGTTGCAAAATGGGGCCTATGAGCTCATTGATTACGAAGGTCATCCTCTAGAACAACCCAGAAATGGGTTGTATCTCAAAAAATATTATGTATGAGTCATTCATGCATGATTTGTGTACATAGGTGTTTTTTCATTTTTGTACATGTTTTGATTTGATGTGTTTTGCGAGCATTTTCCTGCTTATTGGGTCTTTCTTATTTGTGCAAATGTCTATTACCCCTTATGTCGGTTTCACGGATGGTGCTTCCCACAGTACCAAGAATTTGTCTTCAGTAGCCTGGGTAATATATGATCTTGTTGGTGAATTGATAGAACTGCAAGGTATTTGTCTAGGACGAACTACAAACAATGTCATTGAATATAGTGTTGTCCTTGAACTGTTAACCGAGGCAATCAACCTCAACATATGCACATTGCTTGTAAATCTAGATTCATAGCTTGTTGTTCTGCAACTCAATGGTCATTATTCAGTCAGAAACCCATACATTCTGAGATTGTATTTACGTATTCGTTTGTTGGAAAGTCATTTTGATTTTATCACATATCAACATATTCCTAGACGAATGAATGCATTAACTGATAAAGTGGCTAACATTGTATTAGATAGACATTTGCGTAATTTGTAAAATCATCATCATATGTAAAATATACATGTAGGAAAATAGATGTATATATATATATATATATATATATATATATATATATATATATATATATATATATATATATATATATATATATATATATATATATATATATATATATATATATATATATATATATATATATATATATATATATATATATATATATATATATAGATGTATATATATATATATATATATATATATATATATATCACGTGTTTTCATCAGTGTGCATCATAAATTAAAAAAATATGTGTGTTTCTGTTACATCCTGAGACACTATGTCTCTCAAAATATGCAGATATAAAGCCTAGGTGTCTAACCGACGTGATGCTCATGGTAGCATGTCACTGCCCATATGATTCGCCTCAGTAAGCAGTGAATTCGGCTTGGCACCCCTACGATATGTCGCTGGTAGGCATGAGGAACATCATCAAATCGTGCATAGTCCGAGACTCCACGTGTGATCCCTTCTAGGTTGCGCACAATTTCGTCTTCCTCGCCGCGCTCGCCATGAGGGTCGAAATCGCGAGGGATTCGCCTCGCTATCGAAGACATGCCCGCGGGTCTCTCTGGGCCAACATCTGCAAATGTATGGATTTAATGTCAGAACATACATAGTTAAAAAAAATCATAAAACTCATGAAAATTAAAAATGAGTCTTACCCAAATCTTCATCCCAATCCTCTCCCTCCAGGAGTGGGAGGTCCGGATCACCAGTAAAATCTGTACCAAAGTAGGGCCAGTCCTCCACGATGATCAACTGTCGGAAAAGCTAATAAAAAAACTCTGGTCTCTAATACATCTGTTGACCGCCCCCTGTCCTTGGCATCAGAGCTACCCATCGGACCATCTGTGGTTCCCTCACTGGTGGTGTTGGGACTATGACCTCCTGACGCTGGAAAATTGGTAGTCATTCCAGAAAGAACGATACCAGGATAGACCCATAACCGAATTGCTTCGATTTGGTCTTCTTGCATTTTGTTAGTTGGCGTTTCATGTTTATTGTCACGGCCTCTGCCCAGTTGTATATGGTCAATGTCAAGCAGTCTATAGCAAGAAGCAACTATGTCTTTGTTGTTTCGTGCGGTGCTTGCGATCTCGCGGCATGTGTGATGGTATGTAGCACTAATTTTAGTGCCAGCTCTGGGATAGTCTAGATATCGACTTTCCCACTTCCTGTTCCCTTCCTTGCCCCTGGACATGCCCTGTCAATCACCATGGACATGCTCTCCATGCAAGGCCGGGTGCCAGTTAGGATTGGTGCTACTCCCCTCCGCGATAATCCTGTTATAAAGTAGACATCAGAAACATCAATCTCAAGTTCCTGATCTTGAAGGATGAACGTTTCCTGGTTCTCATCCCATATGTTGATCAAATACTGTAGCATCTCCAGTTGAGCTCGGAGACACGGCGTCAAGAAGAACTTATTCAGTCCATAGTCTCTGAGAGCTTCCATGCATCTCTCATTTTCCATGCCAAGCTCGTCCTCTTCGCTGTGTTCCCTTTCTTTCCATTCAATTACCATTTTTCCGCTTTATACTTGCAGAAATGTTCATATGGATAGTATTAGCCATTTTTTAAGCTTGGATTGGTAAAAAATTGGGTATTTAACTTGCATTTTTTGCACAAAAATAGTCTACATGGTTGGCATGCCCTAGTTCAGAAAAATGGGCGATTGGCGTTAGTCTGTGCCCGAAACCCGCGCCAACCGCCATGCCCTAATATTTGCATTTCCTCCCCCATAAATCAAAATTGGAAATTGCAGGAAGTAAAAGATAACTTAAAATGAATGGAGAGATATCGGCTCTTACCTGGAACTGATGAATTTGATATTGGTTTGCTGGATCGTCCGCTATCGTCTCCGTAAGATCACACTGTAAAATGGGTAACTATTGCTCCACGAAAGGTAAAAAGTGAAAAGTAATTATTTTTACTATTTTTGGCATTTTATAACTTTTCACAACCCTAATTATATTTTAAGACATGTTTTTCGATTATTTTATTATATTATTTTCGAGAAATGGATTTTACATGTGTATCTTGTGCAACAACAGGTTTTCAGGCCATAGTGATGAAGTAACGAGTTAAATTTTATACTTTTTCGGACTTCGTAAAAACACAAAAAATTCACTTCTGGAGTCATCTTTCAGCTCTTTTATGACTCTCTAAAATTGAAAAGATTTCCGAGACTCTTGTTGTTTCGAACTCGTTAAATGGCTGCGAAGCAATATCTATCTAGTATATGTTTACCCCTTTTTCAGGCTGGGATAGATTATTTACAAAAAAAGAATACCTTAGCCTATCATGACTAAGAGGTTCTTTCATATATTGTTTTCTACCATTTCGGATCTGAGATACTATTCATAAAAAGGGCCATGATGGAGTTTTATTTTCTACATTCTTTTCAAACTCTCTAAACATGAAAAGATGCCGAGTTCTCCCTTTGTCAGACTCGTTAAAACCCGATGACATCGGACTTCGTACCTATGACTTTATTCGAGTTCCTCCTTCCTAGGGCTCGTAAAATGTACTAGGTTGGATTTGTCTGAAGGAAAAACTTACAGCACAAGCATATGCTATCCCCTTCAAGCTTGTTTTAAAAAATAATTGGGGTACTCGCCAGAAATGGTGGGGGAAAATGGAACCAAGTTTTAGTTATGTTGGCAATAAGTCGCTCTTGAACATGACACTCGTCTGCATTCGTGTCGGGTTGGGGACATCTCATTTTGTCACTTTTGCCTCCATGGGTTTGGGTAATCTCTTTTGACCTCTCATTTTCTCTTTGCCATGTCAACATGACCTTAGATCCTTTGATGTCAAATACTACCAAATCTAATGTCGTGTCGTTGATATGTTCAAGATAAGTTTGCCTCTGCAGTTTTCAACCTCCCTATGATTCTCCATTGGTCCTGATTCACTATTATCATATTCCTCTGTCTCGTGTCGATGATGTGGGAAACATTATGGCCCACCTTCGATCAGGTCACTTCCTGTCAAATTCAGCGCATTATCCAGGAATTTGATCTAGAGACTCCCTTCTAGTACCTTGGAGCCTGGATGCCTTAATGGCAGGTTTTTTGCATTCGACGCAAGGTCCAAATCATTAGCCTTCGATCGAGTGATTCTGCGAATGTTCGATGCCAGATCACCGTTCACATTCCATGGATTGTACCGGTTGTACCTTGAGAGCCATTGTCATTATTGGTGGTTTCTCTCGTGCCTATTAACAACTTTCATCATTGGATGGTAATTAGGTTATTTTATTGCGTGTTCGAATCCAACTCATATATTTGCATGCTTGAATATTTACTTGTTCGGGTCGAGATGGAGCGCAAGACCCTGGGTTTTGTCTGATAAAATCCAGGCTTCAGATTTGTGTGGATTATCATGAATTATTGCATGACTCTTTTGATTGGATGGTTGCGACCATACCTGAGTCTATTTGTTGATCCTTACTGCTGGATGGCTGCGTCCATACCTCAGATCTCAATTTTTATACACTCTATTATGGATGGCTACACCCATACCACATGTTCATGTATCAGAGATATCGGTTGTATAATTGCAGGTTTTCTAGCAGCGGTGTTTAGTTCTAACACGTTCTCATAAAGCATTTCACCCCTCCCTGTCCCTCAAACCTCATGCTTAGGGGGCATCTATTACACAACATTTTTTCACTGTCCCTGCAATCCCCATCGAGCCCATTAGAGCGTCATTTCCGTGATAAATAAGAAATGTCATGCCTTGCAAAGATCATCATTGTATCCCTTTACATGAGAGTAATAATCCTTCTGTTGACAATTCCCCGAGGAGAGACTCAAAAACCCTTGTTTTTGCCATGGCGCGAGTAGTCAATTATGCCCTCACGCTGAAGAGGAACATTAACATTGGGCCCCGCGCCATCTAGCGCTTTATCTCAGTTAGCCACCCGCACCGAGCTGCTTATGGAATGTTTTTTAAAAATAGAGGCAGAGATTCCACTCCAACAACTTTGAGGATGAGTCATTGGGAGTGGTTGAACTGAATAAACCACAGACTCCCTCCTTTAGTTTATGGTTTCCACCTCTTATGGGAACTCCCTAAAGGATAGGCCTCCCTCCCACCTTTGTAGGGATCCTAACCTCCTCCTTTTCCTCTATAAAATGAAGCTATCTCTACTTGCATAAGCTAGCTGAACATGGAGAATTAAACATACTATGGAGATAGAATAAGAAGTAATTACGTTGAGAGAGCTTGAGTCCATGCCTTCTGAGAGAGCTTGAGTCCATGCCTTCATCCTGTCTGAATTCCCTAACGAGCATCTGAGACACGCTTCGGCTAAACCCCGATGGAGGAGACTGCGACGTCAAAGCATTGGTTGTAACCCTTCCTTCTATCAATTCATAAACGTGACTATTGTTTGGTTCCCATTTTGTATTATGTTAGATGTTTAATGCAATATGCTTAGCCCTATTTGGTTGGATAGTAGTTATGAGTGAAATTATTATGTCATATGCTATTCTATGTGCAGGTATTCAAGCATGACTGCGGAAGGATTGTAACTTGCCATGGAAGGAGCGAGAGGCCACCACCACTACAACCACGATGACAGCGTTGGACTCCAGGTAGGTTGATCTATTATGTCCTCTTTTCATTCAGTAATTAGGAATCAACACTCTAGCATGTCTCTTTTTTTCTAGACCCACTCTAGGGCTAGAGGGATCGTCTTTGTCCGCAGAGAGGTTTTACCTTCTTAACACATAGTTTATCCATTTTCCCATGTTAAAGAAAAATAAATCTCCCATGCTCTCTTCCTAGCTTATTTTTAGTCTCAAGACCATTCCATCACAATCAAATTCAAGTGATAAGCCTTGTGCCTACCTTGTCCCATTGATCCCTGTAACCCTATCTCATTTTCCTTGACCTACCTCCCTTGACCTAATTTCTTCATTCAGTGATAACCCAACCAAACCAAATCAAAACAATCCCTGCACTCATTATCTAGCCTAAAAACCCTAATTTCTCCAGCCTCCTGGCTGTGACCCTTTTGAAGAGAGCGATCTCCAAGTTGGTAGGGATAGCTACCAAGCCAAAAGTTTGGTCTGTGGTTACCTCTGTTAGGATTCCTTCCTCAGCCTTGGGAATCTGGTGGAGTGCTAACACTTTGAAATCAAAATCACAACACTCATGCTCTGAAATAAAATCTCCAAACTAATTCTCTGATTCTCAAAATTACAATCTTGTTCACAATTCAAATTCTCAATTCCAACTCAATTCATGTGCTTATGAATTAATAAAAGAAAATGATTAATAAAATAACCAAATTTTTTGTTATCTATGAACTCAATCATATGCTTCACATGAACACTATACATCTAATCTTTTTCTCAATTCAGAATCAACATAAATACACATTAGGGGATGCATCCATCTAATTGATCATGAAATTCAAAAATTGAAATAACATAAATGAAAAACCCTTACTACTTGAGGGGGCCCTCCACAAGCAGATGGTTGTGCAATTCAAACGATCAATAAACCACACATCGAGATATGAAAACTTCTTATATTAAAACATAGTTTTAAGAATTCACTGCTGCATAACATAAAATAATAACAATGCTGCATAACATCTATGCTACGTGGATTTTATAAAGCCTCTGTCATAAATGTTTAGAGTTTCTTTAGCTAACATAATACTAATTTAATATTAGAAAATATTCTTATCATAAATCACTCACGATTTGATATTTGACAAAGCAAATCGTGAGGCGTTCGTTTTGCTTCTCGCTCGCTTGATGTAGCTAACCAGTTGACCTTTACCTTTGACTATTTGATTGGAACCTTATTTCAGAAATTTGGTTCATGAAGATAGGAGGAAAACGTTGAGTAGACTAATCGTTATCTTCCCATATATATTTTTCTCCAACTGGAACCTTGAATCCTGTTCGAAAATGGAAATAGCTGCAGAATCAGTCTTTATCTGCAGAAACCTCAAAATACGGTAGTTGATGAAAATATTTGGAAAACAATAAATAAATTTAGTAACATATGAAATATGAGGCAATCGTATACCTGTCAAGCTTTGAATCCATTGATTTGATGCCCATTGATGGTTATGGTGGTAAAAATAGGTGAAAAATATTGTCAAAAAGAAACAATTATGAGGCTCAACATTCCTCCGCATGGAGGCCATTGCATGTCCTCATGAAAAAATTCAAAAATTGATAGCCTTTCTATGTCACTGCATTTCTTCATAAACTTGAGCTAGAACATCTAAGTTTTTCTTCTTTACCATTTTTTTAGCAACTGCCATCCTCGGCTTCTTCAACAAAATTTTGTATTTCAAACTTATGACCTTCTTTCTGGGAGACTTGTTCTTTTCCTTTAGATTTTTATTCTTCGTATGCCATACACATAGGTGCAAGAGAATGTTATCATTATGGGTCCTTTGTATTTCATTTTGTTCTTTTAAGGTCTCATGTTCTTGTTTCAGGTGTTTGTTCAATGTCTCCAATTCAAAGATTTCCTACTTTAGAGTATTGATGATTGGAGGTTCTTGTGGACTGACAAATTGAATTCCTTTTGCTTGATTTGAATCGAATGTTCTCTTTTCCAGGGACTCAATATAATAATATATCTCTTGTTGTACTGGGTCAATTTATGTTTACCTTATCTTTGGTGATGAAACAGTAGGTGAGGGAAACTTTGATTCCTCCTCCTCCTCTAAATCATCATACTCTATGCATGGTTCCTTTATTACTTTGTGAAGCCTTGCACTTCTCCTTATAGTGAATGAAGGAGGTAATTGTTTGTAATGTTTCTATGTTTTTTTGTGGCTGCTTTTGTAGATGTATTTTCTTCTTTATGGTTGGATTTATTTCTTCTAACATTTCTTCCTTATGTTTTCCAAAATATTCACCAAAGAAGTTTCATCTTCTGAATTTTGTTCTTGTTCTCGAGGGTTTTCACAAGATCTTTCAAGCATTTTCCTTATTTTTCTGTTGTTTCCAATGTCTTGTTTTTCTTCCTTAAAGTGGTTTCTAACTAGAAATGTTTCCCAATTGTCTCCTATGCTCTCTAAATGAGCTTCAATGAGAATTTTAGCAATATTGTGGTGGTATTTAATGTTGTCAATAAAATATATCCTCCTTTGAGTATTACAACACATTCTCCTTAAGTTATTCAGTAGGAAATAAGGTAAATTTATTTCATGCCCTTCAAGAAAGTGCATCATTAGACAAATATGGTAGAAGAACACACTACCAAACCTACCCTCGCATGTAATAAATTTTTGGATAACTAGAAGAAAATTCATCCATTTAGTTTTAAAGGTTGTGCTAGGAATACCTTTCTTGAAAACAGTGATGTCCATGCCTAGATTCTTTAAGAATGTCCTTCAGTTGTCCCCTTCAATTCCTCTATTTTTAAACCATATTTCTCCAACACTTGGGATCCCGGTAACATCAACTATTAAAGACTCTGTCACCACTATTATGATATCTCCAATTTCAGCCTTTGTTCCATGAAAAGCTCGAGAAAATGATTTGGTCATCTCTCTGTCAAAACCATCAAATTTTTCTATAATTTCCCACCATTGCACATGCTCTAACATTTTCTTCTTGACTTGGGGATATCCTTCCATAAATTTTGTCCCATTAGGTTTAGTCCGAACAATTACCCCCATGATGGTGAAGTCTCGTCTCACAATTGTTTCTATGAAAGGGTTATGGAAATGGGGTATGGTCGAGAGCAAAATGAGGGAAATAAACGAGGTCGAAAGTGGAATGAGAGATGTGAGTAGGGTTGAGATATGAGCAAGGACGAGAATGGAATGATTTTCAAAAGAGAAAAGTATAAATGAATGAGCGACGAAGTTATCAATTAAACAAGGTTTTCAAAATGGAGTCTTAATGTATTGATGGATGACATATGGGCTTCTACGATTAGATTGATATGATATGACAAAATAATTATGATATAACATCTATATTATTTCATACTTCTAATGTTTTACCTTGATTACAAATCTAATACTTACATACCTATGAGTTGATAATTATAATGCTTGGTTGTTTCTTGTGATTTGTCCTTAGGTACTCTTATTTTCTGACTTGATCATTCCTCTCGTGGAGTCTTCAATTGTTCGAATCAATAATTTCCTGTCAGTATCAGCTGTAGAAAATTGTCAAAGCTCCAGATTCTTAGAAATTATGTAGCTACTTATTTTGAATGAAAAAGAGGGATATAAAGAAAAATGGGACTCAGATTGGGATTGAAAAAGAAAATTTAGGATGCCAAGAAAATTTGTTTTTCACCCTAGATTTTTTGTATAAACATGCCAAAATTTGTTGGTTTTCATGTTTATATATATATATATACCCATACAAGTTCTGGAAGCTTTTTTCCCAATCTCTTCTATGTTGATGCACAGTCTTGGTAATAATGGCTTCAATTACTTTATTAGTGGACTCCACTTGTTCATTTTCTTGTGGATGATATGGAGTAGACTTCCAATGTTTGATTTTTTATTCCTCCATTATCTTTTGTACCAACTTGGATGTAAATTGAGTAACTTGATTTGTCACAATTTCCCTTGGGACACCAAAACGAGTAAAAATATCCTAAAAAAGAAATGAGACTACAACATTTTCAGTGGCAAAAGGAAGTGCTCTATCTTCTAACCATTTTGTAATATAATCAGTGCAAACAAGGGTGTACATTTTCTGTCTTTATGGTGGATTAATAGTAACAACAAAATCTAAAGCCCATTTCTCAAAGGGTTCAATGAGTACATGAGGTTGTAGAGGCATTTCATCTGAAAGGATAGGTTTCCCCATTCTTTGACAACTATCACATCTCTTAACATATTCTTTGGCATCCTTGAAAATAGAAGGCCAATAATATCCTAAGAGAAGGATTTTGTAACTAGTTATTTTATCAACAAAATGTCCTCCACATGGTTCATCGTAACAATATTTTACTATTTTGGGTACTTCATCTTCTCTAACACATCTTCGAATAATTAGATCAGGTCATGTTCTGTACAACTCTTCTATCCATGAGTAAGATGCACTAGTTTGAATTACCTTTCTCTTTTCTCGAGGAGATAAGTATGATGGTAACTTTCATGTAGCCAATTGGTTAGCAATGTCTGCAAATCAAGGGGATTTAGTAGATACTGCAAAAAGATATTCATCGGGAAAATTATCTTCTACAAGAGTATGATTATTATTATTTTGGATCCTAGACAAGAAATCAACAACTTTATTTTGTTTTCTAGGTCTGTCCAAAATAGTAATATTAAAACCTTGTAACAAAAGTAACCATCTTGTGATTCTATCATTTGTTATTGATTTATTCATTAAATATATGATTGTAGAATGATCAGTGTGAATAAAGGTTTCATAAATAGTGATATAATGTCTAAATTTTTTGATGGCATGTACAACTGCTAAAAACTCCTTCTCAGTCATAGTATAATTTAACTTTGCAAGAGTTAAATTTTTACTTGTATAGAAAATAGAATAAGGAGTCAAATATTTTTGTCCTAATACATCTCCCAAGGTTGTGTCTGAGGCATCAGTTGAAATATGATAAGGTAATTTCCAATTTGGTCCCCTAAAAATTGGTGCTTCAAATATTTTTCTTTTTAATGTTTCAAAATCTTCTTAGTAATCATAATTCCAGGTGAATTCACAATCCTTCGTTAATAATTTGAAAAGTGGAGAAGCATTTTTGGTAAATTTTTCTATGAATATTCTATAGTAACCGGTAAAACCAAGAAAACTTCTAACATATTTTTGACAAATAATCTAGAAATTACTTCTACCTTATGTGCATCCACTTGATTCCATCTCCCGAGATATGGTGGCCACCTCAACAATTTCCCTTAAATTTGGATCCATCCTCCTTTGTGGTTGTCTGATTAATTTGGAATTTTCTTCAATATAGATGTGATGCATACAATTTTCAGGGTTAATTCCTTTGATATCAATATATTCCCATGCATAAGCAAAGGAATGTTCTTGTAGAATTTTCACTAATTATTTCTTTTGAGATTCTTCCAAGTAATGATTTATATTTAGAGTTTTCCCTGGAAAAATATCTATTAAAGATTTTTCAAATTTTTCCATAGAATGTAAAGACATGTGACGAGATGATAAATATTTGTGAAGTAGAAAAAATTAGTCGTATATCAATATCCTCATCTATCCATTATTCACTTTCTACTTCTATCATTTTTTTGCAGGTGGGTACAATGTAAATTTCTTTGTTGAACTTCCATTAGAGATAATCATGTCACCAGTTCTATAGATTATAAACGCATCAGCTGTGGCTAGCCATGGTCTTCATAGGATCAATGGGTGTCCTCCAAAGTTATTCTTGGGTGTTAAAATCATAAAATCAATAGGATATTCCCAAGAATCTAAGGATACATATACACCTTCTAACACACAATCAGGTTTAATTATAGACCTATCTGCCAATTGTAACAATGTAGGTGTATATTGAAGATTTGGAAGTCTTAATTGATCCATAGTTTTTTTAATCATGATGTTTATGGTTTCTCCTAAATAAATCAATGTATTTGTTATTTTGACACCATTAATGTGTGTTTCACATTGGGATTTCCTGGATTTAAGTATTTTTGAATTGTTATTTTTCCCATCATGATATCTGCATTTTTTCCAACTAGTTGAATTCTTTTGACTTCTTTTATTTTCCTTCCTCGTATTTTAATGCTTAACTCCCTAATTGTCTTTGCAAAAATTGGGATTTCTTTAATGGCCTGTAGCAAAGGAATTTTTATGCAAACAATCTTCAGTTCATCCAACATATCATAGTCCGGAAATAAAATCTATTTTTCTCATAAGAGAGACATTAAGAAAATGTGGTTTTGAAACATACATTGAAGGTTGTTCCATAATGGGAGTTGAGTTTAATGGAGTATCATTAAAATGTGTAAGAGTGGCTTGTTTTTGAAGATTTTCTTTCTGATGAAGAGATGTCCCTTCCTCAGAGTGATCATCCTTCTTTTGAGGATTTTCATCTTAACGAAGAGATGCATCCTCCTTAGAATTATCATCCTTTTCTCTTTTCTGAATAACAACAGATGGTGACTTATTTTCCAATATTCTACTAGATCTAAGTTGAACATTGTTTAGATCTAATGGAGTTATCATATAGGTTTGGAAATTTTTCCCTTCTATGTTGTAAATTGGTTGTGAATTTTTATAATTTGGTTTCGGAAGTGGTTTGGCAGGCAATTGGTTTGATATTTGTGGAAATGGTAGTGAAAGTTTTGGATTTGAATTCTGGAATTGAATTTTAGGTGGTTGGTTAGACTGAGGAGAATATTATGGTGGAAAAGTAGGGTAAGGTTGAGGGTGTTTCATTAGAGGAAATTTCAGCCTAAAAGTGCCCATGAAATTTTCATGTAATTGACATGTCATAATATGAAAACCAATCAAAATTATTTAAATTTAAAAATAGGTAAATGTAAATATTTTGGAGGGAAAAGAAGAAAAACAATTTTTTAATTGTATTTTTTATTTATCTCCTTATAGGTTTAATCAAATTTCAAGTGTAGACCGTCGGTGGATGCTGAATTAAATTACACATCCAACGAGTACCCATTATGCATACTTTTGAGAAGACCCATCTTGATAAAAATTGCAGCTACATTAAAAAACGCGTTTCAACACGTTTTTTTTAATGTATCTGCAATTTTTATCAACGTGCGTCTTCTCAAAAGTATGCATAATGGGTAATATTTGGATGTGGAATTTATTATGTATCTAATGAGTGTCAAAACTTGAAATTTGAGTAAACCTATAAGGAGATAAGCCGAAAATACGATTAAAAAAAGTAGTTTTCTTCTTTTCCCTCCAAAACTCATAACTCTTATTTTATTATTTTAACTATTATTTTATTATTTTTCCTTAGGATGCCACTTTTAGGCTGAAATTTCCTCTAATGAGAGTACTGAGGATATATTCCATAAGGAATTTTCCATTCGTGTGCCCAAAGTTGAGGCCAAGGTTTCCAAGGCATGGGTGCAATCCATTTATTTTGTGGTGGTTGTGCATATGTTTGGGTGTTAAATCCTTGACTTTGACATGGTATCTTGGCAACAAAACAAAGAGGTTCTACTTGATTTGGAACTACTTCCTCTTGGTAAACAAGTTTAAGTCCTGGTATTGAAGGACATTCTTTAGTATCATTATTTTCTGCACATATAACACAATTTTCTACATTCTTCAAGTCAAGAGGACATTCTCTCAAGGCATGTTTCTTTCTGCACTTAGGAAAAAAGATGGATAGAGCAGCATTTTCAGTTTTTTGCTTGTTTTGTATTTTAAGGGTATCTATTTGTTCACTAAGACTCCCTAAAACTTCTACCTTAAAATCATCAAGCGGATTTCCTATTTCAGCCCTATTTATTGCTTTGGTCGCAAAATTATTAATCTTAGAAATAACATGATATCTTGTGATTTTTCCAGTTTTTGTCTTTCCTCTTGAAATGTGTATGCATAACTCAGAAATATATGGTAATGATAACTGATAAATATCCCCTTTACCCATTAAGTTGGGAAGATCTATCCATTCATCTCTAAATGATTTTATTAAGAGAGCTTTCAAAGTGTCTTCATCTAAATTTTCCATTTTAGCTCTCTTAAGATTGTAGCTAAACCTTTGAATTAAATCCTCAATATTTTCATCTTCTTTTTGCATCATTTTGAAAACTTCATCCTTAAGGTTATGGGGCATGCAGTAATCCTTGTATTTCTCTAAGAATGCAATTTTCATTTGTTCCCGTGTTCTAATAGAGTTTGTTATTAAACCCATGAACCATTTTAGTGTTGCATCCTCAAGAGTTGCTAGAAACAATTTCAACTTTTGAGAGTTGAGAAAATAGTCATAAGATCTACATAAAACTTCGAAATCAAAAATAAATGTTTCAGGATTATCAGTTCTTAATCCATGGAAGTTGGGAAGGGCAGGGGGTGAGATATTTTTCATTATAACTGTAGTATCTTCATCGTAGATAAGAAACCCAACAGGATCTAGTTCTCTTCTATCTCTTCCTCCCCTTCCTCTTCCACCACCTCTTCAACCTCCAATCCTAGGTCCTCTTCCACCTCCAATGCTAAGATGTTCACCATTTACATTGTGTACTTCTCCTTCCCCTTCTCCAGCCATTGTGGATTCTTTATAAATAATGTAAGGTTCCAAAATTGGGTTTGTGTGTTCATCTTCTAGTTCTTTCAGTTCCTTTATCAATGGTATATTAAAATAGGTTTATTCTTCCTCTTCTTCACTAGGGAATCATAATTCTTGGGCTAGAAGTTATTCTACAGTTGAAGTTAGGAAAATTGCTCCTTCTGTTGGGGATGAAGGATCTTCTTCTTCTACTACTGCTTCAGTTGATTAAGTTGGTGAATATCTAGGTTGTATTTCATATCTAAGTACCTCAGGAAGCCTATGTCCGCCGCCAATGGATGGTATGTGAGTTTGGGTGGATGGTGTGGCACTACGAGGTCATGGCACTAGTACATTTGGGGGAAATTCCGACACTTGGTTCTGACACTTTTGACCAAATGTCGGAAATTTCCCCAAATTTTTTCAATCCCGCCCGAAACCGTCGCTATACCGACATTTAGAGAAAAGTGTTGCAATACCAACACTTAGAAAAAGTGTTGCAATTGCGACATTTTGAGGAAGACGTCGCAATTGCGACACTATGCCCCAAAGTGTCGCTATTGTGACGGCTGCCTCCAAATATCGCAATTGTGACACAATGTCTAAGTGTTGCAATTGCGATGTTTGGAGGCAGCCATCGCAATAGCGACGCTTTGGGGCATAGTGTCGCAATTGCGAGGTATTCCTCCAAACATGGTAAAAGACCAAAAAAATGGTCGGTTTACAGAGCAGCGCGAGGAGTAGTTCATCGAGGCACCTTTGCGATTGCGCATAATTTGGAGAGAAAATAGTAATAATGAGAGAGGCTCCTTTAATTGCGTCTTTGATTTGTGAAGGTATGGATTGTCCAGCCTGCAATTCTATGCTGTCGAGAAAGACTCGTAATCCTCTGGAAACAAGACTGTTGTGAAGATGCCTAGCGAAGAAACAGACATCAAGTTCACGACTGTTGATGAACACATCGTAGTCTGGCGAAGAAGGCACCAAGGAGGGTATTCTCAGTGAAGGAGGGATTGTGTGTGCGTTCTGCATAAGAAATTGAGAAAGATTGAATAAGGCCCTGTTAAAAGAGTAATTATAACCGCGCTCTGTCTATTAAAGGATGGCAGAATTTTCCTAAAGCTTACTCCCCGCCTGTTTGAAGTAACAAACGTTGGTTTGTTAAGTGGATGATCGATGGCATAGCTTGATCTCTATGGACAAGGAAGAAACCAGAGTTAATTGGCGTTGAAACTTTAAAGTGGATCCTCGAAGCGGAGATGAAACGGAACCACGATGCATAAACAGTAAAGGTGGTATTCGGGAATGGGTTATGGTTTTCGCGCAGGTCCACTAGTGGTAAGCTGTATTGAAATAAAAAACGTGATACCACAAAGCAAATGCCACGTGTCCCTAAGCGGATTTGAAAAAATGCGAGTTTCGCGTTATTTCTGAGCATTAACGCTCGGTGAGAAAAAAAAAAACGCGAAATTGCTTAGTGGTCGTTCGCTTAACACTTGGGGAGCGACGCCATATGGATCGTTGGATTCGCTCGACATTTAAGCAAGGTGCGTTTATATGAAGGTGGGCCCGAGCATCCGTTTATATGCCGTGATTTTAATTCAAATCGAAAACATAAAGGTGGTAGGCCTATATAAATGCGTTTGCGGAGTTAGCGCCCATATGAAATATATGTGGGGCCGAGTAATATTATATAAGGTTCGGGGTTAATCACAATCGAGGCTTATGAAGTTGAATGGTATTATTAAATTTCAAGAAATGGTATATGCGTTAGGCCAATATATATATATATATATATATATATATATATATATATATATATATATATATATATATATATATATATATATATATATATATATATATATATATATATATATATATATTTGCATAGTTGAAGGCGAAAGCTTGGTGGACCATAAGTACAAGGTGAATGTCGGGTTAAATGATATATGTAGATTTACTATATATGTATGGGCTCATAACCATATAGTGAAGGTAAAGCACTCCCGCACAAGCAGTATACCTTGGGTGCATGGTTTTATAACCATTTGTGTAAAAGGGAAATGAAATTGACTATGGTTGAGACCATAGGTTGAGCCTTTGACAAGAAGATCCCAATAATACTCAGCACTATTTCGATAAAATAAATAAATAAATAGAAATAAAATAAAATAAAGATAAAATTAAAAATACAAATAAAATAAAATTTTTAATTAAAAAATAAAAATAAAATAAAATAAATAAATAAATAGAATTAAAATAAAATAAAGATTAAAATAAATAAATAAATAAATAAAATAAAATACAAATAAAATAATATTAAATTAATAATTATTATTTTTATTAAAAATAAAATCCAATATTCCATATCGTCACAAACGAACAAAATATTCAGCTCCTTCAGTTATTACACATTTTACCCCTCATATAGCACAAAATGATTCACATCTCCTCCTTTCGGCGTTCCCTTGCACCCCCGGTGCAATTGTTTGTTTATAAGATTATATGATACATGTGAGATAAAGGTTTATTATTTATCATATATAAATAAATTTTATCAATATTGTACATTTACACTTTTATGAGGTGATGTTATAAGTATATTCATAAATATCTCTTTTAATCCTCATTTTACTCCATGAATATGTTTGGAAATGAAATTTCAATAGATTAATTTTCTCCTAACCTATGTATCATCAATATTGTACATTTACATTCTTAATTATGAGGTGATGATATAGGTAAATCCATGAATATATCCTTTTAATCTTCATTTTACTCCATGAATATGTTTGGAAATGAAATTTCAATAGATTAATTTTCTTTCTATTATATGTTTTACGAAGATATGGTAAGGAATTCTCTCTTGTTCTTCTTAGAAATAATTATATATAATTTTTTTATTTTTTTTCAAAATAGATTAAAAAAATTATATGAGAAAAATTATTAATTCATCAATATGTGTGTGTGTGTGTTGTGAGGAATAATTTCATAGTTCAACTTAATGGTTCATTATATAATCATGTGATCATCACCAATGATATATCTTAAAAAGCAACTGAAAAGCCAGGTGTACAAAATCGATGTATACTCTAGAGAGTGGTTCTCATATCACTATGTAAATTTTTGTATGCTACTTCAACAAAATTATAAGATAAACTGTAATACATATCATATATGCACCATAACAATTGGTGCAGGGTAAAACCCACCTGCCACACCTTTGTACTCGATCCAATTTTCTCTATCAACTCTTCTAGCTGTGGGAGTTTCCTCCAAGGATCATAATACCCCCAAGGCCTATGCCATGCCTTCTCGCATGCGGAACTTCTTCACTTGATGGTTCTAAACCATACTATAAGTCCCCACGTTCTATGGTCTAATCCCCATCATACCTATCAACATTCAACCTCTCTTTACACACCCTGAATATAATGACTAGCCTACTCTCATTAATATATACCCCAATAAATACAAGCCACTTAGGAATTAAACCCCAAAACCTTGGGCTCACTCATTTTACATATTCGAATTGATATTCGAATGTATCAACTACTCGACCCTCTCGTATTTCAACTGTGATGTTTAATGTATGTCGACCTTGTCAATTCGAACTCCGTCACTTGGTTTCAACCAAAAGCACGACCATTCACATAATTATACCATCCTCCTTATTATAATCTCCGCCAATCATCAAAGATCATAACAAATCTCGAATTTGGTCTATAACTCAATGGTCATACATAAACCATTCTTGGCTCCACAACAATTTACCTCTCAATCTGACGGTCGATGGAGCATCGCGCTGGTTTGGAGGATCCAACGGACACAATGAAATCTCGCGTAACGAACACGCCCAAGGGTTAATCTGCGATGAGAACGGTTTTATAATTCCGCCCTCGGCCACGTGTCTCACGGAGACATATGTCGCGTCCTTTTCACCAATTCTGCTTACCACCTCCAAAATTGCGCGATATTGCCGATTTTGCAAACGGTGGTTTTACTATGCACTTCGGTCACGGTTCCGCCTCTTATCTTCTAGGTTCTGTCGAGCTTTCTTTTATTGTACTCCGCCTCCGCTTGTTTGACTCGCATCTTCCTTAACTAGTTTTTTTCTTCAATTAAGGACTCACACTCCATGAGGTTCCTTCACACACCAGTTCTATGTACGTAGTAGCACCGATCGAACCTTGAATTGAAGGCTCGAGCACAATTATCTATTAAACTGTGGGGAGATCCATAATTTGGACTTGTGGACCCTCTCTACCATGGAATTTCCCACTGTATTACATAAGTCTCGACCACAACATTGCCATACCACTGTCCAATGCCACACCGTCCACTGTCATGGCGCTTAACATGGGTTATCACACAACTTTATTCATCCGTCAATTCTTGCACCGAGTTAAAATAATATCCAATGGGTCCGGGAAAGGCTAGAACCTCTCGCACAGAGGCTAGTAATTCAGGAAAGGACTCGGTTCCTCTTTCAACATACAGGACCCCATTAAACTACAATTATCGAGTATGTATTCCAGACTACTATACAGTTGATGATTGGGACACAGAAACCATTCACGCCATAATTAACTCGACAAATGCACAATACCATTGAAATAATTCTACATTTATGCAATGAAGTACTTACAACTTTGGCTCGACCAGATCTTCAAATTACTTGGCCCTTCTCCTCTACTCTATCTCTACGACAATCCTACGCAACCTATGCAATTCTCTATGCAAGTCTGCCCTATTATGCCTATAAGGCTTATTTTTATACAAACCTTGAATCGACTCAACTCCTCTAACGCTCAAAACTCTTCATATCTCTAACTCTGAGACTAACCCTCTGACAGATAGAGACGGACTCCTAAAATTAACTTAACTTCTGAAACTGACTATCTCTTCAGGTGCCCATTAATCATTCGGGAAATTACATTTTATTCTCTAATTAACTAAAAATAACTCAACTATGAATAAATACATGGGTAAATAAAACATGAGACCCCCCTTTACATTTATTTATGGACAAAGGTTGTTTTGAGCCTAATGCCCCTGCATCAACAATTTCCATACAGTTAATTTGTTTTAGGATACATGTGGCATTCTAGGGGTAAATTCCATATGATGTGTATATCAATCTATTAGGTGTTGGTAAGTTGTGAGTATCTAAGAAATGATAAGGAATATCCATAAAATGTATAAATGATTTGTTTTAAAAAAATCAACACAATCAACCCTAAACAATGCTCATGATGTGGAATGTCATTGGCAAAACCAAAATGATGGTCACATGTCCCATTTCTATGGTAATGGTGATCATATATATGTTGTAGCGACACTTGATGAGTAATTGGTAATGGTGATCATATATATGTTGTAGCGACACTTGATGAGTAATTGGTAATGGTGATCATATATATGTTTTAGCAACACTTGATGAGTAATTAAATAAATCTCAAAGTGTGACTCATTGTGCCATATTTTTTTAAAGCATGATTTGTTTTCCTAGTTTTTACTAATTTGTTAACATATTTTATTCATTTGGAAAGCTAATTAATGATGCTTTAAGTAATTAGGACCTAATGAGAGATCATCTTTACATCTTCACTAAAATATATTTGGTAATTGTAGTCACTATATGAACCGCACATGCATGCTACTTAAGAAAAAATGAAATATAAAATATAATACACATCTTATATCTGCCATAACAATTGTCATACAACTTATTTACTTCTAGATACATATGAAATACTTCAGGTAAATGCAATATTATGTGTATACCAATATAGTAGGTTTTGGTAAGTTATGAGGATCTAAGAAATGATAGGGTATCCACACATTAGTGCCCGGGTGAATTTTTTGCATAATTTTCTATTTGTTGTAATTTTGTTGCCTGGATTTGTTATAGATTTCAAATAATACAATTATCTACCAATTGTTCTTTATAAAGAAGAAGTAAAATAAGTAGTCACCTAAAAGTGAGCCATGTGAAAATAATGGTAACATGACTAACTTGGTAAGCTGTAAATGAAAAGTGAATAACCTCCACTCACCAACAGGTGGCAGGCAGGGTTGGAATTTGGATTTCTCTTTACCCGTCACACAATTTTTTTTGACGTTTTGGTCATTATTTTTCTAGTCAATAAACGTTACGTTTAAAATTTTTCACTTCATTGATGACGTTCTCGTAATAAATTAACCCTTCACCAATAAAAGTTTGATTAAAAAAATTGAACGCTCTTCCATTTTCTTTGGATTTTGGAGTGTGATATATTTGTGTCATGGACTTTTAATACCTAAAGTTTCAAGAGAAATAACTGATTCTTGTCAAACTAATATTTCCTCAATATATGCTATGATCTACTAAAAATTACTTCAAAAAGAAAGTAACCTTCCAATATAAAGAAAAAAACATGAATGAGCTTTCCCTAAATTGCAATAAATTTATGTTTATTATTAATATTGCATAATTTGTCTTATAAAAATTGCATAATCGGACTAAGAACAGATCCTCAGTGCATTTTTTATTGTTGTTGTGATTAAAATAATGAGCCAAAGAATGCTAAGGCACTCAGAGAAATCAATCTATGTATTATTTCTCACAAAATCATGTTAAGTAGTGGAGACTAAGCGCTAGATTTTTTTTTGTCCTCAATCTCTCTATTAATTATGTCTATGTAGTTATAAGAATAAAAAGCCAAAGAAATCTCAGGCTTCCAGAGAAATTAGTCTCTTTGTGCAGAAATTAATGATTATTGTTGACTAAATGTTATACCATTTGAAATTGCTGAGCGAAATTAATCAGGCCATGATGTACCATTTGTCGGTATCTATTTTATCATGTATGAAAGTTGATGTACCATTGAAAGTTTAATAATTCTATTGAAAGTTTAATAAACATAATATATATATATATATTTAATGATTAATAATAATTAAATTAAAATTCTTAAAAGACAAAATAAAAGCCTAATAATCACGAACTATTATGATAATTTAAAAATATAGAACTCAGGCTGAACATAGTTACAAATATACCAAGAAAAGAAGAGTGCATGTGCATGATAACCTCTTTCTTGAAAACCTATGAATGCCATTCTCAATGAAGACTCAAGACTCAACTGGATTGGATTGTGTATCAAAACAGTAGGAATGAATCACAGTTCAATGAATGAATAACTTGATCGAGAAAATTTATAGGGAAAGGTAACTTGACTATCAATCTACTAAACCTCACTTCCATGATTAAAAAAACACCCCCACCTTCTCAATGGTCCCATCATGGTCCACCTATTGAAAAAAAACCAACAAATATTATTTTTTATATATTTTTGCATGGCCATTGGACAATGATTTACTATGGTTTTCCTACTAAATTCAAATGGATGATTATTCAAAAATATTGAGAATTAGTTTAGTCTCAAGGCATAGCCAAGAGTCTTACTGGATAATTATAGATTACCTCTCCATTGGATGATTGTACATTTTTCATCTAATTTTTCACGTGAGTTTCAGTTGATGCTAGATCTTTGCCTTCTATTTCTCTAGTGAAGCTAAGAGTTAACTTCGATCTTACATTAATAACTATACTTTCATGAATATCCATGCTTTTATACTTCCCCACTGTGGTCAATGTTGATGTATGGCCTTGGCCCATTGATCTTACAATTAACTCACTATTCATATTATTTTTCTCCAGTTCAGCCCAATAAAATAAGGAAAACATAAAATGAAGTCTTGATTTTTCTTTCCAATGCTCCTACATAATACAAATACTCTTAAAAACCAATTAATATATAAATTGTCATCATTCATGCTAAAATCAGTTTGAATTTTTTTAATGAATCTGCTTACAATTAATAGATTACATTGCTCACAGAATAAGAGATAATTTAGAACTATGATTTCACAATAATAAATTACCCTAGCAGTTCAAACTTCGAACATACTTTATGAAATTAAAATATGGCAGGTTAATGAGCCAATCTAGTTTCCTCGGAGCCAATCTTGAGCTCGGCCTAAGTCTAAATGCCTTGAGAGTGCGAGTGTAAGGAACTAGACGCCTAAAGCTTTTATTTTGTGCTTGTGTAATTCACTGTTTGACCATCAAGCCAAGCCACCAGCTATATTAACACTACTTCATGTTGGGGCAGATTGGAATTCTAATTTTTTAGTGCTATAGCCGTAATTTTTCACTGCTTCACTAATCACAACCTTGGAAGTTTGCAGGGCAGCGGGCTTTATTCTTTCTTTGGTGTTTTATGTAAAAGAAAGGATTTGTGAACTTTCTGTAATAGGAAGGGGAAAAATAAATTGATTCTAATTTTAAAATATCAATAATGGTAAGTGGTAATTCCTTTATTAAATTTTTAATTTTGAGTGAGCCAAAAAAATAACTTTCCTTACTTTTTGAGTACAACCTTGCAATTGCGAAGAGGACTAGTGTTGCAAAATTATTGGTAAGTGGAAATTAAAGGGCGTAAGAACGTTTTTGAAAAAATTTCAAACGTCAAAATTGAGTCTTCTATCCTTCCTAGCACGTCACGGAAAATGGGAATCTGCAAATTCTAGTTGTCAAATTAGTGCAAAATGCCTTATGACGAGCAAAATGGAGGACTGGTCCTATGCTGCTACATGAGTTAGGGTTTCATGTGGCATCAGGGAACCTTGTATAGTTTTTCAAGGATAGGAAAGGAGAATATTGTTAGTTAATCATCACATGAAACTTTATCACCATTTGAAAATTGTGTCCTAATTTGAAACAATAAGACTACCCAACTATTTCATTATTTAATTTAGATTGTGTAATACAAAAAAATATCCTAGATACCTTAAATAATGTAAGCACTTTTGCAAAAATTTAGTGGGGAGAACCTTCAATTACATTTATTTTGAAGATCCACTTGCATTTTAAGCCATTTTAATTAGTCTTTCATGGCTATTCTAGTAAAAATTTCAACCTCTTGTAGAAATTTGTTTGTCACTTGTATTATAAATGAAAAAATCAAATGTATATAAAAATGATTTGAAATGCAAAAATCAAATGCGCGCTACATAAAAATGATTTTATTAAAAACTACATTAATGTTTGATATCACGTGCGCATTCACCCTCAGCTCTTACAGAACGACATTCGCCCTCAGCTTTTGCATAACAGCATTCGCCCTCAGCTCATGCAAAATGGTAAGTTCTTACTGTAGGCCCTTCCTCCTATAGTAAGGTTGACTCTATTTGGGTTTTTTTGGTCAATTCCATTGGATTGTGTTAGGCTATAGGGTTCTCTCTAGATGTCTTCCAATGTTCTTTCAGATGAGTTTCAAAGAGGATGTGTAAGATGTGTTTGTGCTTGCATGAATTTGACTCCACCGGTTTCATGAAGTTTAAGCTATGGATTTTAGTTCGACAAACTCATCCATCTCAACACCCAGTAATGAATTGCCCTTGGTCTGATCTATATTGAAGGTGAAGTGAAAAGTGGTAGAGAATGGGAGATCGAAAGTCATCAACTTTATCACAAGGGTAGTACTCTAGATCGAAAGTGATGAGCTTTAGTTCTCCAGATTTGGGGATTTTATGATATTTGGGGATTTTCTGATGACATACCAAAGGTCACATCCATACAACCATATCAAGGTCAATGTTGAGATCATTCTCATATAGATATAGGTCACTGATATATAGGGTTAATATCATCAACACTATCCATGGAAACCGAATGGTTACAAAATTTGTGATTGTGGTTGGCTCATTTATAATTATTACCCATTTACAGTAGAGCACAGAAACACTAAATATGGCCCGAGCAGAGCGTTTAAAACAGGCAATGGAATTGTAGTTGCTTCATCAATAACCAATAGCTCCACTTGAAAAAAAATTTCATAATCTTGGGGCCGGATATACTACAGAGCAAAAAATTGTAGTTATCATTCATGCTCCAATATATTAATATACTTTTTACATTGAACTAAAGAAAGGGAAACAAGCAAATGCTAGCCATCATACAATGCTTTGACATAAGAGTTTTGAGTGACATACTTGAAAAAATAACTCATCCACTGATATTTATAATCATTTAAGTTATTCAAGTTAAACACAATGTCAAGAATCAAGATTCAATACCCTCTATTATCTTCATCACCCAATACAAGATTTAAATTTTTCCCAAAGAAACGCCTATTAAATTGGCAACCATTATTTCTCCCTGCTTTAAAAACCCTACATTTAAATGAAAACAAGCATTGCATTTCAACTACAAAAATCTATTAGTGTTCAAATGTACATGTGTGCGTCACTTGTGTAGGGTATTCCTTCTCCACTTTCACATTATCCAAGAATGTGTGCAGTATAGTTCATATTTTTTGTGATTTAGATTATCTTGAAAAAGGAAAGGTAAATTATTTCCCATGGAAAAAGAAGGTTTTCCCTTTTTACTACTGGAAATGGTACAACAAAGTTCCATTTCTACCATAAACTCCTATGAAATAGGAAACAAATAAAGGCCATTTCCTCAATGGACATCATTTGGCTTTGAAAATGGCCATTGCACTGTGTTGTTTCTTATATTACATCACGATAGTTTCTTAGGTCATTTCTTGTTTCTTGAGATGAAAAACAACCAAAGAAATCGTGAAGATCGTTTCAAGAAATAAATGACCATTTCTCAATCATATCTCAACTATTTTTTATTTTATTCAATGGTTGCTTACTTTGAGATAAATTTGACACTTTTATAAGGAATATAACATAAAAACACAAAATGGGAAGGAATTGATGAGGTAGATGACCTTTAGTTGTTGTCAATTAAGAATTGATAATACATAATGCATGTTCTGTACTACAAAATAGATTCCTTCATGGAGTGAGGACACAGAGTATTGAATCAAAGTTGTAGTTTCTAACTTCTTGTATTGGTTCATGATCAATCTTGAAATTCAGAAATTGCATGTCTTCATTGCTTCATGTTTGAATAATTTGCATTATATCATACAATAGGAAATTAGGAATTATGATTATTATTACTTTATGGATCTGTTAAGTTACTTTTAAGTTTGCATGGTTTAGTGTGAAATTATTCTAGTGTGCCCCTAAGCCCAGGTGAAGGAATGCCAAGGACTGAGAACCATAGTTTTTAAATGGTATTGTTTCTTATACCCAAAAACCCCTCAACATCACTTCTTATTAGTTCTTAACAATAGTGTTGTAAAAAATTTGAGAATTGATATAGCAAAATCTCACACTTATCAAGATAAAGTCCTAAAGCTAAAGTGTGATACCATGTGTAATTCAATAGCCCCATTGTCACCTCACCAACCTCTTTTCACTTCGGGCTAGCTCTCCTCCAACTCAAGGGGGGTTCTCCCTAGTAGAGGTTAGGGATCTAATGGCCCAACCAAACCAAGTCAAGAGCCCCCTAACTCTCTATGTTTACTACTATCAATCAAAATGTTGAACAATAGGGTCAGACATGCATCCTGAAGATAAAATTTCCAGGGTATTTTTGGGTAATTTCAAAGGGAAAGTCCCCAAACACATATAATCAATGAATTATAACGTGATTTCAAACATTAAATATCAACAAAATCGTTTAAAGGATATTGAAAGGAAAAAGGTGCTGGAAGATAAAAAGTGCCTTACTTAAATGCTCTAAGGATTTTTCAATAGTTGTTCCAAAAGCTTCATTTCAAGGCCCTTCAAGATCATCTCCAACAATGCTATACCATTAGCTTCAACAATGTTGCTCCAAAAATGTCCTCAAGGTCTTCACAACAAGTTTACTAGAAGTTGCTCCAACAATATATTCAAGAAGGTCTTCAACAAGGGTTACTTTCTCCTTTGTTTTAGCAATCCTTTAATAATGTTTTTATCCATAGATTAGCAATAATGCAAGGAATATCTTTAATAAATATGAGTTGAAGTCTGCTTCAAGAAGAAACAAACTCTATTTTTAACCAAGCCCAATTTCTTCTTCCAAATAAGGTCTTCTTCTTGTTGAAGGTAAGGCTACTAAAAAAATAGATCTATTAAGAGGATCTCCAAACAGCGCACAAATCCAAACTCCTTGACACAATGTATGCAACAACTAGCCCAAAATCTATAACAATTTGAGGTTTGAGGTCTGAAAATAAAATAGCTCAATAAGAGACCAAATTTCCTGCTCAAATACTTCTTCAAGACCAACTTCCTATTGTGACTGAGATCCGCTATTTTGCAAGACATAAATTTTATAATTTTTCTGAACTACCCCAAAATTGAGCTCAACCTAAGGTCTACAATTTTGGTATGAAGTCTCAAGATCTGCAAAAATAAATGTATAGGTCTTCAAGATAAGAAGTTTGAAAATTTCCAGCTGATTCGAGTCTGCAATTATGAAAAATCCTGAAATCTGTACTAAATTCAAAGTATAACATACACTAGCAATTACACCGGGAGGTGCAAGGGAACCACATAAAAGAAAGAGTTGCTAGGAGGAGTAACCACATGAAAGGCTGAACATAGTTTCTATTAAATAAAGAGAACGCTATAGTACCATCTATCCAAGATCATCTATGGTCCCTCCAAAGCACCTTTTCGAAATTTTGGGGTAAAAAATCTAACATGTGAACCATACATGCCAATATCCAAAATAAAAGCAATTTTTTAGGTCTTTCGGTGTCTTATTAGAAATTATTTCAGTTTTCATTTTGTGTTTTCAAGTTAGATATTGTTTTCAAGTTTTTACATTTATAATTTTATTGCAATGTGGCAGACTGATCAGGGCAGTACAGGAACAACCTCGAGACGGGATGATCGCGGAAAGAGGCCAGCAGAAGAACATGTAAAGTGCCAACATTGCTCTATCTTCAGGTATTTTAGTTATTTACATAATTGAAATAATATTAATTTTTTTCAAATATGTAGAAACCTGGCCATGGTATGCCTGATGATTCCCTCTATGAGGAAGAGCTTTCTTCATCCCTATCTCCAGTGCTCTTGTTGCGAAAAAAGACACGAAATGCAAGGTCGGAATTTGATACTTTGATAGACGCGCCTCAAACACCTGAAACAGAAGAGAGGATAAAAAAAATTATGACCCAGCAAGAAACATATCAGGTAATAATAAAAAGTCAAAAGGATATTTTTTTGTTCTGCATGAGATGAATTGTGATAGTTTGATTTTTAATTTTTACATTGACTAAACTAACAAAAAGTTCTTTTGTATGTAGCATTTTCTGACACTTGTTGAACCCGGTGTTGGTGGTAGTGGGACACAAGGGCAAGAGATTTCCTAGCAACCCTCTCGTACACCTTCTACTCCTTTAGGTGCCAGCCAAGAAACACACCCTGCCCAAGCAGACACCCACCCAACCGTTGAACGTGTTGGCAGTGATGAGGCTGATATGGCCAACTACATTATTGCGTTTCCTGGAGCTACATGTGTCAGCTCCACAGGGACCATTAATGGCACGTTCTTGGTGAACAATGAAGGTGTCCCTATAAATCACGTACAACTCCCAGGTAAATTTTAATATTTTAACTATTTCATGTACTCTATCTAAAACATATTTATCATGATTTTTATTTTTAAATTAATGATAATATCTTTTTTTTGTGTAGGAAACAATAAGTTCTACAGGTTTTTGGAGAGCCATGCGTTGGTAATTTTTGGCCCAACCATACGCACAAGGTGGAATTCCCAGAATTCCAACCTGAAAAAAGAACTTCTAGATTATCTAGAAGCCCTTTTTGGGGTCGGCACATTTGACAGAACAACAGTGGCTCAGGTAGCCGACAAATATTTGAAATATACCAGGTACACCTATAGGACGCAATTGAAATTTAACCCTAGATACGAGCATCCTCTCACAGTTCCAGAGAGTGAGTGGAGAGCACTCGTCCATGACGGAAAAGAGAAAAGGGAAAAGAAAGAAGGAAAAATGCCAACTGGACCCGCAAGGTAAATTACAACTTTAATTCAATAGCTTTAATTTTCTCTATGTCTAAAATAAAAGTGTGCTATGTCATATCTGACTTCAATATTTTGATGATAGGTTTCCTGACACCTCGAAGGCAACCAAAGCTAGGATTGAAAAAAAGGGCCATCACAAGCTAGGCCAGGGCGGCTACTTGAAATTAGCCACAAGAATTGTAATTAAGTAGCTAAACATCTTATAATTAATTGTATCGCCTTCCAACGTTTTGTAATCCTATCAAATATGATTAAAAATACACAATCATATGTAATGTAGGGTGATGACTTCGGAACATAAACTACAGAGGAAGATAAAAATATCGCTTTCCATTTCGGCTATCAAGCCGTAGTTGAACATCGCAGAAGCTTAGGGCAGGTCCCAAGATCCAGAATGCCTGATAAAGTAAAACATTAACCTTTCAATATGTTTGTTTTCGTCCATAAATTTAATGTCTAACAACTTTGTTTAAATCAGGGGAGCAACACTACCGACGAGGCAAATAACCCAGTTGTAGAGCCAGATGTAGATGTTCCTCACGTGCAACCTGGTCATTGTAGTGGGGACCAGGCCAACAATGCTACTATTAGTGAGGGCCGTGACGGTAATTAATTTCCACTTATAATTTTTTCTAATTATACCTTTATGGTTGTCCTTATGACGTTTTTTGTTTAAATGACAGAGAATGTTTCCCTTGAGGATCTTACCACCAGAGAGGAAGACAGGGCAACAGTGCCAACGGCGACAACTGGTGCACTAGGTAAATAATCTCATTGCAATTTATTTTATTAATATTATCGAACTAGTTCAATGATATTTAAAAATTGACAATTAAAATTTAATATTATCTGTTTTTGTAGGCGATTCCCCGTCATTGGATGAGACCAGACATCATGACTACGCAACTAGATCAGCAGTGCGGGTCAAAAGGCACGAAATAGGAGCAGAGCACGATGATATTGATGATGTAATTAGGAGATTTAGAAATATTATGAAGAAAAAGAAAATTTGATAATGTAAAATATTGTATTATTATAAGACAAACGTTACCATACTTGGAACGTTTTTTGCGTTATACAAAAAACTCATTTATCATACTATTTTTATGTCAAGCATTAATTTCAATGTTTCCTTACGTACTTTTTGTTGAATTGTTTTTTTATTAGTTATTGAATATTTTTTTTTATGCTCATGAAAGTAAAAAATGAAATATAGATTGGGTATTGGGGAATTGAGAGTGATGTGAGGGGCGGGGAGGGGCCATAAGAGCTTCCACCTTCACGTGGTTGGCCCTGTTTAGTAGAGAATAATTTATTGGAGCAATTTAATCTTGGAGCAAACCTCCCTCGATCCAGCGTAGCAACAAAAAAGTCATTGTTGACTTAGTTTCTACTCTTTCAGATCGTGGGAGGCTTGTTCCAAGTTCATGCGACTCCAATAAATTGTTCTTGAAACGAAGAGGAGCTTATTCAGGTATGTTTTGAAATTTTCAACATATGTTCTAACATTATCATAAGAATGCATCTTAGAGTAAAAAATACTGCATCAATTACTTGTATTTATTGTATAGATAATGATGGATTTTGATTGACTTGGTAGTGTAGGTACAAATCCTCTTGCATCATGAGCAATACAACTTGTCAACCAGGGTCATGTCCAGGATATTTTTGCTTGTGCGCTTGACCAGGTTCGTAATGTCACATTTTGTAAGTTTCTTTACAGTTCATAATTCAATATTAAGCTTGTTCATGATTATTATCTAGGTTTTTTGTATGTGTTTTTTCATCTATTTGATTGTAAGCAACTCTGCATGTTTTCTGTTGTTCACTATGATTTCTCCCATTACCACTCCCAGGATGAATCCGACTTTATTGTTACATAGGTTACTTTATTGTTACTATGATTTCTCCATTTACGATTTCATAGGTTACATCATGTAAAGTTGTCAATCTCGGGTTGGTGATGAGCTTTAGTTCTCTAGATTTGGGGCTTTTCTGATATTTTCTCCCTCATGTCATTCCTGCATCACCTCGTTGTTTGAGCATGCCAATTTTCTACCACTTGTACCAATTGGCACATGTCAATCTCTGAGTGGTGCCACATTTCACCTATTTTCGGCTCACTTGACCACCTGAAAAACTCAAATCCACACACCATGTGTCTTTATCATGGAGTGCCACATGTCCTAGATATTTAGGCCGATAGGCCTTCTGTTATGAAAGAGATCAATTTTTTTCGTCAACACTTCTTATCTAGGCACGACACCTGTTACTTGTTTAATCTGACGGTCACAGTCTCTCGGGTTACCTTCTAGGTTTGACATACCACTGGTTTTTGGTATATTTCCATGGAATCGGTCTGAAAATACCAGCAACAATCCACACACCTGCAACTGTCGACAGACCTGCCGTTTTAGTAGCTGCATTTCCGCAACTGCCAATACACCTGCCGTTTTAGTTGCTGCATTTTGGCAACTGCCAATACACCTGCCGTTTCATTCTCCTGGACTCTATGTATGCATATTTTTCATATAATTTTATCACGAAGTTGGCTGCAGTGCTTTGACATGCCTTTGAATATTTTTGCGGGTTAGAAGACATTTCAGGCCAGAGCTATTGAATAGACTTGATGAGATAGTTGTATTTGATCCTCTTTCTCGTGATGAGCTCAGAAAATTTGCTAGACTACATATGAAAGATGTAGCGATTCGTCTTGCAGAGAGAGGTGTTGCTTTAGGGGTTACAGATGCTGCTCTGGATCTTGTTCTTTAGGAAGCCTATGATCCTGTAAGTAATCACTTTGTTTTTCTTTCTTTCTTATTCAGAGTCTATCTTGCCAGGGGATGTGCCCGTTATGGTTTGTTATGAGACCATTGTCAATTTCATCACCATCCCTCATAATATGTTTGATTGTGTTTATAAATAATAAAAAATTATTACACCAAACAATAAACAATTAACTGTACTATGAGTAATATGATATCTTGAAATAATTCTCATTATAATTTCATAACCTCTGCTCTCACTTGGTGGTGTCTATATCACTAAGTGTGTCTTCTTTAAAATTATAGTTACAATAGACAATGAACAATCAACTGCACTATGAGTGATATCTTGTAATAATTCTTATTATAATTTCCCAACCTCTACTCTCACTAGGTGTATATATTTTAAAATTATTGTTTCAATGGTAGATAAATCGTTATCTTAAAATTATAGCTTTGATGGTAATACCTTGTGATTGATAATGCAGTTTGAAGCAGCTTTGGCTTTGACTAATATAGTCTTAGGAACCTCTGAGAATACAAAGGTTGTGATTGATTACGGGGCACTGCCTATATTTGTGGAACTTCTTACCTCCAGGAATGATAATGTTCGAGAACAGGTAGCACGTTTATTTTAGAGGCATAAAATTATTCTTCCCAACTATCTTTATATGTCTGTAATTTTGGAATTTGATTTAAAAAACTAGTACCCAACTTTGAGTTCAACTGGTGTTCGTGTAAGGCTGTTTGGTCTTTGGGAAATATTGCTGGAGACTCTGCAATATTTAGGGATCTTGCCCTCAGTCATGGAGCTCTGAGGCAGGTGCTTGCCCAGTTGAATGATATTGCCAGAATTTCAATGATAAGAAATGCTACATGGGCTCTGTCAAATTTTTTTCCAGGGTAAACCTCAACCACTATTCGAACAGGTAAGCAAAATACATTTTCTGCCTCTTCTTCTTAGTTTGCATATACTGTGGATTTTTTTTATAGATCTTGGTGCTTGGTAGATTTGGACGTAATGTGGACCTAGGCGCTTGTTCATTACAATGAATCTGTCATCAGGTTTTAGAAAATGCTCAGAAATTTGGGTTTCACAAGGGGATTACCCTTGCTTGCAATTATCGATTATCAATCACATTCAAAAAAAGTCTTTCGTAGCATTTTTGAGCTCTTTTTAGGTGAATTTCCGAGGAAGGTACTAGTTTCCATTAGGATCGTGGAATTCAACATCCAAAATAGTATCAAATTCCACTGCAATAGTATTCCCTGGCGAGGGCAACAGTTCATTGAGACCTATTGGACTCATCACCCCCAAATAGCCTCCAGGGCTACCCAGAGTGTGATCATATGGAGCAATAAAAAATGCTGATCCATCCCCAATTGAAACAAGAACATGACTCACATTGGTTACAGAAAACGAGAAACATGTTTTGAAAGAAGAAGAAAATTTTGTATTAGGGTCCAGAAATCTAACTGGTCTATTGTACAATGCCCTACCTGCACTTAAAATTGGTACTCCCAACTCCATGCTAAGACTCACTGTGCCATTCTTCAGATGAGCATCTTAACCTGAAGTTTGATTCCAAAAAACCCAAGTCCCCTGTTCTATGCCCAAGACCTTTGTTACAACGAGTAGAGTTCTGAGCGAAATACTTCACAATAAGTAGAGTTCTGAGCGAAATACTTCACAATAGGAAGCAAAAGAAACATCGTAAAATTTCTCGCTTTAGACTCATAATTTTCTGTGCGAAAATTCAACTGCGAACAGTAAAAACATAATATCAAACACAACCAATCCACAATTGAATTTGAACATGAGGATTTATAACCAGATAAAACCCTCTCCAGGTTAAAAGAATTCCAGAATGGCTTTAAGATTCTACTAATGAGCGCTTACAACACCAGAGAAATTACTGTCACAATGAAATCTACTGGAAGCAAAGCCCTTGTACAGTTTCTACATATCCACAGTGGAAGCAAGAATCTTTCTATCTCTCATGATCTGGTTCTGTGGTCAGATCCTTTGCTATGGCTATATTGTTCTGCTAAATGTGAATCTGTCTTAGCTTTGGCTCTGGTTCTCATTTAGGATCGTGGCTATCTGATCTCGCTGTGGCTTTGACTATACAAACTTGTTCAATAGGAAAATGTTGACTCTGCTATATATAGGAGCTTCAATGGGTGCTCTCAAACTGCTCTACTACAGTAGTTGCACTCTCAATGGATTTCTACAACAATTGGCACCATCAATATGCTTTGTTACAATGATGGCTCACATCAACAAATTGTGCTACAACCATTGGCACCATGAATCTTCTCTCTACTTCGTCAAATGGTTGGCACCATCAACTGACTTTGCGCTCCTCGGGGTGATGACAGTGGCAAACACTTTTTTGGGCAGCTTTGTTTTGTCTCTGATTCAAGGCAGAACTATGTTGGCCTTGTTTTTTTAGTCCTTGGAACTTAGTTCTCTCATATTTTCCATCCTATCCCCAGTTTTCTACCGAGAAATACATAACTTCACGATATCAAAATTGACTATTTTTTGCCATTTATCTTTAGTAATGGTACAACTTTAATTTGGTGCATTCGTACAGTATCTGAAGAGCACTCTCAAGCTGTTATTCAGTATTTTAGCATAACTACTACATTTAACTGCCATTCTCTAATATTTATATCAACCATAAGCATTCTTAAGGTAGTTCCACATTTGTGAAGCAGAAGGAATGCTTCTGACAGCTTCTTATCATAGTGGTACAATTCTGTTCACAGTTTATCTTTTATAAACCTCCAATTTTCCAAACGTAGTAGAGACTACAGTTTGCATCTCAAATTTTGGACAAATTTGTTTAATATTCTACAGAAAATGCATTAAGAATACAGTGTTGTGTCTACTAAGCACAAACAATTATTGTACTAAGTCATCTAAACATCTTGACATCCTCGTTTTATATTCCTTTTCTGTTTTCGCAAAGTTTCCTCTGTTACGGAAAATGTAATTATATTAATTTTTTTCCATCGATATATGGATTGGATGTAATTAGATGTAAACCCTTGCTACAGTGGTTATTCGAATGGGTTAGAATGTGCATTGTTATTTGTTTCTTTTGAAATACATGCATTACCACTATGCGAGATCTTTGCATTAATTTTGAAATGTTGAGATCTTTGCATTGATGTTGCCTCTACTTGGTGGTGTCTCTGAGATTGAGCTGATCCAAAGGAAATGGATGTGCATCAGCGGTCGATTGCTCTTTGCTAGTACTGTAATCCAAATCCTTAGCATGCAAATAGGTGCCGCAACAATTATATCTAGGATTGATCGTTTTTTTCTCACCTTCACTTTAGGCTTGGAAAACTTTGTTCCAGATTTTTTAGCATTTGACTCACCTGATAGATAGTGATCTATGTGGGAATTTAAGGCTATATTGGATGTAGATGAGAAAGATCTACAAACAGGACAAACCTTTGGTATCATGGCCTCTGGAAGAGATATCGGATTCCCAAATTCTTCATTCTTCCCAGGATCTGCCTTGCTCTTATCCAAAGTTTGGATCTACCTTGTAGGCTCCTGCCTCTTCTACACTGCTTGAATTGGAGCACCTCCATTATGATATCAAATCATCCGCTACTATGAAATGACACAGGTCGCAGATGCTTTGATAGACTTTCCTTTTGGGCACTTCACCGCGAACCAAGTTTTAAAATGTCACAACCCACTTGATATTTATCCCTAGCAAAAGTGTCACATGTGAAGATTAGGCTTTTGATGAAGCGAATAACTTGGTAAAGAGAATTTTTGATTACTTATGTATTCGGCCCAACAATATAGATTTTGATGCACTATCATTTTTAACCATGTGTTGAAAAACATACAAAAAACTATGTTTTTAGTGAAATTTGAGTTCACAAGAATCGATGCCAGTCAAAATCTAGACCTTGCTCCCAGCTTACTGGTAAAAGGCAGTACTCATATTTCATGCAAGTAATGGAATGCCTTTTTCGTTGTTTTATCTCGTCTTATTCAAAATTCCAAGTCTAGCATCAATGATTGTCTTATGCTTCAGAAAAACGGTATTATGCTTTAGAGAAGTGTATCTACTTCTTATTATACTTCTTAACTTCCAATTCTAGCATCAATGATTATTTTATGCTTCACACATAATCTAGTTTTCATTATTCTCCTTGAAACATTTTTTATTAGTTGAATGAGACAAACTTAAAAGGAGTAAGCTAATATATTAGAAAAAGGATTTCTGTCACAAATCTAAGATTCTTATAGGAATTCAGTGGAAATTTCAGGCATCACCTGATTAATCTTCAGTGTCTACAAATTTTGACATCCAAAGAGAAGTTTGTTACAAAATTAGGCAGCTCCTACTTGAAAACATGTTGATGTTGATGCGTAGCAATATCCTTCATTTATAGCCATGTTGAGTCTTAACATATATTAGTAAGGAGTATTATAGTAGTTCACACCTATAATACTCACAAAGGGAACTTAGACAAACCATCATCTCTCCAAAACAGTGACTAAGATTTTCACAGTTGGTTTCTTCAGATTTATTGATGCCACAATACCATGTCTCTTTCAAATTACTTCAAATTCACCGAATGCTTTCAAGCGATTGTCATTATGAATTAGTCAAAACAGGTTTCAACATACGACAAGGATTTATATGCACTAGATTTGGATAGTTTAACTACCACTTCGCACATTTCCAAGAGTTTATATGCCAAGAACTACTGCACTTTTAATCAGGCTGTTGGAAAATTTTGTTTCATATTTTGACATTATTAATGCCAACCCTGACTTGCGACTCTTCGAAATGAAGATTCAAACAGTTCAGTAATGTGGTTATTAAGGGACAAGAGTCAGATTATACATGTATCAAGGTAGGCTTGATCCAGATGAACTCCACCTGCAAATTACAGATGTCTATCAACACTTGTATCCTTCAAAAGTGTAGTTTGCAATACCATCTCATTCAGTCTTTTGGTGTTCAAGAGTCAAGATCAATAAAAATTCATGAATCTTTCTCGGACTGCTTATATTGTCAAATCATCAAATCTAAACCTTTGAACACCATGCAAAAAAAATTGAGCACTTGGTCACTGGATTAAAATTTCTCGCATGGCTACATTGTGTATAAGCTTCTCTTACCCCAAACATCTCCCAAAATCCCCCATAAATAGAAAACAATGGAAATGGTTTGCATCCCTCTTATTTGACAATTTCTAAGCTAACTTTATGGAACTGTTCTAGTTACCATAAACATATCTTGGTTGATGGGGTAAAAACCCACAGTCCCAGTTCTTCTCTCATTTTCAAACCTCAAGCTGTGTATAGATGCCTTCAAAATTCATTCCCAAATTCAATTTTGGGCAAATTTACAATACTGATGCAGAAGCACTTTTCAATAGTTAACTGGTTACAAACCCAACCAACCCAGAAATTCAATCTAAACACTGCAAAGAGAACTTCATAGAGCTACATAGGGAAGAGGAGGCCATTGTATCGAAGATCTGGCCGAGGACCAGGAGACTGTAAGAAATTTCATTTATATAAGGAATCTGTTAGTATTATATGTGCATTGATTGAGTAAGTTTTCTGTGTGTGAATATATGTACACATCCTGGTGAAAGATAATTGAAATCCCGTGGTAATTAAGAAACCTTGTGATGAGGTTATGTGCATATAGACTGTTTGAGTTCTCGGTGGAACACGAGCTAATGACTCAGGACTTAAGAGCATTGGTGAATTCCACAGATAACTGTGTCAAACAGTTGGGGAATTTCTCTATAATCAGTTGTGTGAACAGAGGGTGAATTGGGTTAATGACATTCCCGTGCGCCTGTGGTAGTGCAAGGAGATGTTGTGCTCAAACCTCTGTGAGCTAGGTAAAACCTCGTAATGAGTGTTGTGAATGTGTAGGCGATTGAATGAACCAAGGACTGGTGTATCGATTTGCAGAGTCGATGCTAACCTTGTCGGAACCATAAGACATAAACCGTGGCAAATGTAATGCGTTGTGTCTCCTCGAAATGGTCGTGCCCGAGTTCGTTTGGTATGGTCGCGCGAAGGATGAACAACGAGGCAGAGTTCAATGGTAGTAAGGCGTTGGTAAGCGGATGGAACCTGGAGTAAGAGTAGTTGGAAACTTGAGGACCGCATAGTAAAGACGGGTTTCCGGCATATCGCACCACCTTTGTACGGTAAGCAGTATTCCCCATTTGGATGTGATCAATGTCATAGGCTAACACGTGGCCTTGAGCGGTTTTGAAAACACACTCTCATCATGAGTTAACGATCGTGTAACTAACTCGCGTGATATCCAGTTGGATCATTGGATTGTCAAGGCCAGAGTGACGTATTATCCACCGTTGGATGTGGAAAGGCTGCTAGCACTGGGCCCCATGTGTATATACGTCGACTATTATTGTCCTAACTAAGGTTCAACGGAGGTATGTGCAGTTGTTTGCATTGACAAAATTTTATTCATATTTATGTGTCCAAGCCTCATATGAAGTCCCAGTTATAAAGTGAATGCCATCACTAAAGGTTAGCGGGGTCCGATCTTATTATATGATTGCTTATAGTCGAAGCGCTGTAGGGTGGTTTATTATATTAATATTTCATGGTCGAATTATGTTCATAACAATTGGAACGCCCAAAATTCATAACAAATATTGGAGGTTTACTGTCCTATTTTAAAGTTTCATTTTTAAAAAAAAATTGAACCCACCGTCGGTATACCGACGCTTTGTAAGCGTCACTCTTCCGATGCCTTATAAGCGTCGCTCTTCCGACGTTTTGAACGATTTCCATTTTCTTCGGTCTTGTGATGTCCATCGATATTGCGATAGTTCTTCCTGGCGTCGGTATTGTGACGCTTTTGGAAAGCGTTGGTATTGCGACGCTTCTAGAAAGCGTCGATCTTGCGACACTTTTGCAATGCGTCGGTCTTGCGACATTTTTGTACGGCGTCAGAATTGCGACAGTTTAGAAACATCGGAAGAGAAACAGTATAAAAACGTCGGAAGAGCGACGTTCAAAACGTCCGACCACATTTCGTTGAAATTGCAACAGTTTACAAATGTCGGAAGAGCGACGGTTTGGGAAACGTCGGAAGAGCGACGCTTTTTTGGAAGCGACGGAAAAAGTGTCAGTATTGCGACACTTTGTCAAGGCATCAGAATTGTGACGTAATGGCGAACCATGTTTTTTCCTTCCTCGAACTGTCGCTCTTGCAACGACTATGTGTCGGAATAGCGACGAAGTGGCCGTTGGAAATTGGGCCAAATTTTCTAGTGTGGTGGGGTGAGTGGTGTTGCTGGAATTAAAATTCTGCCTCTACTTACAAATCTAACTCTGGAATATCTTTCCCTATGCATATCATGTTTATGTTTTTGTGTGTTTTTTTATTGTCAAAATAAAAAGACAATATTCCTATTTACCAGGGCTAGTAAACTGATGAAGTGTAAGTACACTATTTGTGTTAGAAATCCTTAATTATGCTAATGCACATGCTTGAATTATTCATTGAAACAAATTCTAAGAATGATGATCATATTAATATATGATTATAAAATCCAAAAAACCAATAAAGATCTCAAAATTATAAATTAATCTCACACTTGCAAGATGAAATTTAACTCATAAAGACTCACACACACATACTCTGCAAAATACCTAAAATGTGCTTTGAAAGAAACTTGGTTTATAAAAGAATAAACTCAGCTATTAATATAACACAATCAAAATGAATTTAAACTATAAACCATTCTTACTTTGAAATAAAACTCACAACACTCATGCTCTGAAATAAAACCTACAAACTAATTCTCTGATTCTCAAAATTACAAAGGCTTGTTCTCAATTCAAATTCTCAATGCCAACTCAATTCATGTGCTCTTGAATTACTAAAAGAAAATTATTAATAAAATAACCAAATTGTTTGTTATCTATGAGCTCAATCATATCCTTCACATGAACAATATACATCGAATCTGTCTCTCAACTCAGAATCAACATAAAGATACGTTAGGGGATGCACCCATGTAATTGATCATGAAATTCAGAAATCGAAATAACATAAATGAAAAACCCTTACTGCTTGAGGGGGACCTCCACAAGCATATGGTTGTGCAATTCAACTTATCAATAAAGCACACATCAAGATAGGAAAGCTTCTTCTTATATTAAAACAAAGTTTTAAGAGTTCACTGTTGCATAACATAAAATTATAACAACGATGCATAACATCTCTGCTACGTGGTTTTTATAAAGCCTTTGTCATAAATGTTCAGAGTTTCTTTAGCTAATAGAATACTAATTTAATCTTATAATATATTCTTATCATAAATCGCTCATCATTTACTATTTGACAAAGAAGTTCGTGAGTTTTTTGTTTCAGTTTTCACTCGCTTGTTGTAGCTAACCTGTTGACCTTCACCTTTGACTATTCGATTGGAACCTTCTTTCATAAATTCGATTCATGAATATAGGAGGAAAACATTTAGTAGACTAATAGATATCTTCCCATATATATTTTTCTCCAGCTAGCACCTTGGATACTGTTCAACAACAGACTCAGCTGCAGAATCAAATTTTGGCGACATAAACATAAAGAACATTAGTAACATATGAAATATGAAGCAATCATATACCTGTCAAGCTTTGAATCCACTGATTTGATGCCCATTGATGGTTATTTTGGTCAAAATAGGTGAAAAAAAATTGTAAAAGAGAAACAATTATGAGGCTCAACATCCTCCATTGTCAAACCAACCCGTTTTTGTCGTTTGGATGGCTCCTTGACAACGAATTGTCAGTCGTCGAGCTGGATTGTCACTTTCTTCCTTCCACCATCGTATTTTTTTGGGTGGGAATCAATGGTTAATTTCTTTGATGTAGTTCCTCCTGAGGTAAGGAAGGAAATCCTCTTTCTTAAATCCAAAGACTTTGGAGATTGATCTTAATTCTTTGATTCCGAAATCAGAGGTGCCTCTCTTAAGTGGGTTCCCGACCTGGGTAAATTTCCGAAGAGAAAACTCCACTTCCTGCACTCTATATCAGTGCACCAGGAAATGGAAACTCTCATGTGTATGGTCCCCAGGGAAAAACAATTGGATAACAACAAATTGTTCGTGGGTAGGAGGACATCAAACAAATCCTTAGGGATATCTACTACAACCTAGATGATATCGTCACCCAACTAAAAAGGGTGGAGAAATATGTTGTTTCAGACTCTAGCACTGAATTGATGGAGGTCAAAGATACTCTAGGTGTCATTAATGGGCCTCCACTAAATGTTTCTCCTCCAGTTGATCTTCCTCAGGGGAATTCCTCACCCCTCTCTCATGTCATTACCTTCTACTGATACAGTCAACATCATGATGACACTAGGTTCACCTTGTTTCTCAGATGATATTTTCTAGGGGTGGAGGTGTCACAAATCTCCTGGATAGTCTACATGCTATCCTTTCAAACACGTTTTTGGTTTTGGATGTTTTTTCGACTCTGGCTTCGTTTTTTGCTATTATATTAAGGACTAAGATGATTTAAAAATCATGATATTTTACTTATTTTTGTTACTTGTAATCATTTTAGTTATCTTTAGAAACTTTTCTCTGCATGGGATTATAACATACTTCTGAAAGAAGTCTCTGTCTAAAGTGGAAGTGTTAAGGTGAATCAACAAATCTTACTCGATTGATGTAAACTTCTTTTATAATAGAAATATTTGGATGAAGCTTACAAAAATAATCATTATTACATTGAAATAAAATAAAATAAACATCTAAAATACATAACATAAAGATAACTATTTAAATAAATTTAAATACATCCTCTCCATATTGAATTTAAAGTGCCCCTGAACATAATTTTAAAAAATTATTAAAAAATCCCTTAATTAAATGTCTTTCCATCTCATTAAAAATATTTATTAAACTTTTATAAACAATGAAAAATGTCCCAAACTAATATGGTTCCATCTCCTTAATTCAACAAATTTATATTATATTAAACATACATTTTTTTTAAGAAAACGTATTTGTATTATTCTAACAAGAAAAAATGTACATAGTCTACATCCATGAGAGCATTCTCCACCTTTGTGTGAGGAAACCAGAGATAAGAGCTAGAAGCCTCTACCCTAGGAAGGGGAAACCAGAGCGTAAGAGTCTTAAAAATAAACTGATAGTTATCAAAATGATGAACATAAGACCTAGCATCTTTGTAACTTGCATTATATTAAACCTATTTACATACATTTCACTCTTTGTATTACAATAATCACCATCTTAATTATTTTAATATGTAATTCCAACTTTATATAAGCACAACAAAAAATATCTAAAATTTAGTAAGTAATTAAATATGGATCACTTTGTCTCAATTCATTATTTGTAATGTCTCCAACCATTTTGGAGAAGTAAGATGGGAAAAATTATAACTTCATAGGGAGTAAAAATGGGGGACATATCCTAGACTAATGAAAAATCACTTTCATTTTATAAAGTGAAAGATTCATAAAGTGACTTAATAAAAAAATTAAAGGGATAAAATGACGGCAAAAGTGTCCACTTAATTATAAAAAGAGAAAAGTGAGGAGTCTCTCATCATTCTAACACTTGAATTTTGAGAAGAAAGGAGATCTTGGAGAGTTTTTGGAGAGAGGGTTAGGGTTTGAGAAACCTTGGCCGCCATTGCTAGCTTCAGTGTTGAAACTAGACACCCTAGTTGGTTCAAAGAGTGAAATCACTCAAATTTCACCATTGCACTATCAAGAAGAAAAATATTTACAAGAGATATTCGAGGTAGAAGGGTCTTATCAATTGATTTTATTTCCTAATACCAAGTTTTTCACTTATCTTTGACAGTTTGATCTTCAAGTTGAGTATGGTGACGATTTCATGGAGAATTGGGGTCAAGTTTATTTGTTATAGGTGGCCAAAGCTCTGAGTTTATTGATGTCGTACTATGCACACAAAAGGGGTCGCGTTTCTCTCATTAGAAGTATTAAACTTGTACTTCATTCCTGATTTTTCTTAGAAGAGTTCCCTTGTTGAGGAGGACGAGTTCCTTTCACCTTCACTACTTACTGAGATTATTATCTGTTGGATCGAAATTATTAAAAGAAGAAGGTTGTGTACATCAATTGGAAGGTTGAATCTGTTAGCACTTTAGTGGGACAAGTCTGAGCATATTTGGGCCTCGTTTATCAATCTATCTAGTGGTTGTGTTCTATATCTTATTGGTCGAGCCCATTTTATTTTTGGAAAGGTTGTATTACGTTCATTCCTGGGTAGAGCTACCTCTTTGTATGTTGGATGTGTCATATATGTTCAGTGGCTAAGGTATTTATGGTAGTTGTGTGTGTAAATTAGTCAACAAGGGGACCCCTATAATGTACTCTTGGTTGGAGCAAAGGTTAAAGACTAGGGAGGATAGGGGTCGAATCTGTGTAGCCATCATTGCTGAGATTTCTTAAGGAACTGAACATTAAATTGGAAATCTCACGAATGTGTGTGATATGATGTTCCTTTGTCTCATTTAATGTTTTTTATTTTCTTTCTGAGTTGATATATTGGCTCTAAAAATTCCACCTTGTTAAAATTACATTTGTTTATCAGCGAATGGGGGGTTATTTCTTAGTATTGCATGATATATTTTGTTTTTAGTTGAAGTCTAGATACATACTTGTGCTATCATGTATTTTTACTCAAGGTAAAACAAAAAAAATATACACCTACAACCATGAGACAAAAAAATATTTGATGAAAACTCACACATAATTTTTTTCTAAAAACTCAGTAATTTGTTAGGAAAACAAGAATACCTTTTGGGTGGTATCTTACAGCGGTATCAGAGCAGTTTCTTGGATAGATGTGGAGTCTAAGGGTAGATTATCAATGATTCATAAGTTTATAATATAATCGTTTTAGCGGGGTAACCTTTAGAAGGATCCTTCAAATCAATGAGCCCACTCCCATTTGTGAAGAAGAAGAGTCTCCAAAGATGAGAAGAGAGGAAGAAGAGACTCCTAGAAATGGAAAAAGGGTAGAAGAAGCACCTGAAAGAGAAGGGCTAGAGATGGGGGATAAGGATACCCAAGCATTTTACAACTTGCTCAATTCTTTGAATGATTTGGCTAAGGGCCAAAAGGAAATTGTAGTTTTGATGAGCAAGATTACAAACAAAGGGACTTCCACCAAGAAGGAACCTGTGAATGGAGAAGAGTCTAATGGTGTAGAAGGAAACCATGCACATACTTCCATGTAGAACCATTCATGCTCATATAACAAACCATCTAGGCCCAACATGCCTTAGTTCATACATGAGATAAAAAAGGACCAAACAGTGCAAACGAGTTAGGGAATTCCTTATGCAGATTATTTGGAGGTGTATGAAGCATTGGGACGTGAGTTCCAGGCCATTATGAGTTTCACTGACTGCCACACAATTCACAGAACTAGATCTGAGTGTCACCAGAGAATCGTTGTGTCGGGAGGCAAGGGAAACCTTATCCGCAGCAGAGCATGTCTGCATGGCTCCATTTGATTGAAGAACCTACTAATTTTTTGGGTTGTCACCATAAAAAATTTATTGGAGCAACTAAAATTTGATAATGGTTCTTTAACGTAATTTTTTTCATCTTTTTCTACTATTTATTTGCTAAAATTTCTTCTTGAGCTTTCTATTTTTTCTTATTTTGGCCTCTAATTTCTTAATTTATGACTCACATTTATGTGTTTTCATGGCACCATGATATTACTTTTTAATATATACCCTCACGATTTTGAAAAATGAGATTTTTATTTCTAAATTTTGATACACTCCATTGTAAATAAAGAAAATTTAACCCAAAATGTTGAATTATGTGTGAAATCCATAGTTCATGACTTAATTATCCCAAGGTTCTTTGATTCATCGAAAATTTTTCCAAATGAGGTTTTGATTTATAAAGGGTGACAATTTTTCAAACTCCATTCTATGTGGAAGCCATCATTCATAACTTACTTATTCCAAGGTTTACTGCTTCAATAATTAGTGGGCACACAAAATGCAAGCATCCCACTCAAATATATAATGTTTTAGATTTCAATTAGCTTTTATTTTTATTTTTCCCTGAGATGGAGTGAGAAGGGATGATTGACCTAAGACATGACCACAGACCATCATTGCCACAATGCACTAGTTTATCTCATGATGTGATTGTTGGAACCTCATCATTTCATGTAAAATCCATGTCTTGGCATGATCTTTGGCTCATCAAAGGTCAATTTCAGGGAATTGAGGGAAATAAAACTCAGTCGTATCCACTTCGAGGTTATCCCAATACATGAACAATTCTTCGAATCAGTTCCCACCATCATTTGTCCATATGGAATGGCTAAATGGGCGCTCATTACAAGATATGTTTTTTATGATACAGAATAGAAGGCATGTATTAATTGGTTAAGGGAATTTATGAAACAACAGTCAAACATATCCATCGCTAGGCTATCCAAATATAAGATCAATTCTCTGAATAGCTTCCTACCAGCATTTTTCTGCATGGAATGACTGAGTGGGTACTCATTGTAGGCTCTGGTTTTCATAACACATAGTGGAAGGCATGTATTAATTGGTTCATTTTGGTTCGTGGGTTTTCCATGAAGTCGAAGGGGTTTTATTCTTAGAGTATTTGGTTGCATTCTACCCCACAATTCCCCTTTGTTCTCACTTAGTACACTCACTTCATTTTGTTGTTTTTGGTGTATCCATTGTGGTCTTTATTTCTCTCTCTGTGTCACCACGCCTCAAGGAAAATATTCATGTCTAGGTTGTTGAGGCAAGCCAAACCCTACTAGCCAAGGGAATTTCTTCCACCTCTCGTGTTCAACACAAGGCTTGTGAGGCAACCAATGGTTCCTGGGAGTAGGTTCATTTGCACATTTGTGAGGAAATATAATTGATGGAGACAAAAATACAACAAGAATAAGGTGTAATTCATGATTAGGATATTGATGTAGAGTTGGGAAATTGGATCCCCAACACAGGGAGTTCAAGGGTTAATGATACAAAACACTAGAAGGAAATTGATTTATATTTACAACTCAAACCGGTTGTTGGGAGATTGTTGATGGATCTTGATGAGGCCAATGAGGAAATTCTGCTACAATCAGATGAAATTCAGCTGCAATGTAAAGACATCAACTCCAAGCAACTTTCCTTTTCTCAACCAAATCTTGTCCACCAAACTTCCAGGGATTTAGCTTTAATTTTTTCAACCCCTCCACTAGTTTTCGCTTTATAGTGAATCTTAAAGTTATTTTGTTTAGGATATATAGGTATTTTATCTCTTTCTATGGGCCATCAGATGTTATTTTTCATCTAGAAACTTCCTTTGTATTTTTGTTATTATGAATGTAACACTCCTTAGACATAAAAATTATTACAATGCTATTGGATTAGTTTCCCAAATGATAGACCAACAACACTAAATTTTTTGTATAATATTTCTTCTTCATAATTAAAATAAATCTTAACTTTTTATTATTATTAATATTGTTAAAGAGTCATAAAAAACCTTTATTCTCTAATACTCTTTCAATTCTCCATATTTCAAAAAATACCCAATTTAAACGTCCCTTTTAACTTTATTTTTTAATAATTAATATTAATTAATACTGGAAACATCGACATGAAAAATCACTTCAGATTAATCCAAAATTTTAATTAATCTACTAACTCAACCATCATGATTCTCTCTGTGATAGGACTCTATGTTGGTTAACTTATGGCATGCACTGCATATCAATTTGTAACATTTTGATAATGGTGGTTGCTAATGGTAACCGTTACAACGACATATCTTTTGAAAATTATGACAAAAAAATACATGTTTGTAAATGGATAGATATGTTTTAATATAATATAATTTTAATCGAAAATTTTAACCACTTTAACAAGGCACTTGATTCCTCGAAATGTTTACCTTTAACAAAACTTAGATTTCATTTTACAAGATCATTTATGAAAGTCATAATGCTGTATATAACAACAATTTGTTTTCCTCCTCTATTATTAAAATCTCAGACATATTTAGCATATTTGAAATAGTTATATTAATATTATATGTATTTACATATTATTGATAAAATTAATCATATATTCGATAGATTTTCCTTGGTCGCACAATATTGAAACTAACCTATATCCATCTTAACTCTGGATCTATCAACCGTCGAGAGGGATAAAATCTCTCGAGGTGCAAACCTCTCAGATCTATCAAGCACTGAGAGGGATCAAATTTCTCGAGGTGCAAACCTTTCCTCAATTTTTGCACTCAAAAAATAGGTTTGCACCTCGAGAGATTTGATCCCTCTCGGCGCTTGATAGATCCAGAGTTAAGATGGATCTAGGTTGGTTTCAGTCATGTGCGGCCAAGGAAAATCTATCGAACATATGATTAATTTTATCAATAATATGTAAATACATCTAATATTAATATAACCATTTCAAATATGCTAAATATGTCTGAGATTTATCTGGTCATTTTAATTTTAAATTTTCTTAGTTACCTCAGTTTGTTGAGATGATAAATATTGTAAAATAACTTTAATGATGAAAAAACATGAAATAAAAGTTTTGAATGCAAAGTGACAATGTAATAATTTTGAATGATAGAAAATGTGAATAATAAGAATGTAGTCAATTACAAATAGTCTTCATTGTGATCAATCTCAAACTATTTTCTTCTACTATTCTTGTTGTCACCCTTGTTAGTTTTGTCATCTTTTCATTTCAATTATATGAAAAGGACAGTTGAAATCGTAAACCATTTACATATTTAGCTTGAGTTATTGTAGTAAACATCACTTCCTTGTCTCTCTTTCTCTCCAATATTAATAGGTTTAATTACTATAACACAAAAATCAATGTACATTGTCAATAATTTTTTGTGCTTACACTGAAATCAATGCATCTAATGCAAGAAATCAAATAAGAATAGAAAACATCATCTACAATGAAATCAATGCATCTAATGCAAGTAATCAAATAGGATTAGAAATCAACATATACACTCAAATCAATGCATCTAGTGCAAGTAAGCAAATAGGATTAGAAACCAACATCTACACTGAAATCAATGCATATAGTGCAAGCAATCAAATAGGATTAGAAATCACCATCTACAATGATATCAATGTATTTAGTGCAAACAATCAAATAAGATTAGAAATCATCTCCATTGAAATCAATGCATCTAGTGCAAACAATAAAATATAATTAGAAATCAACATCCACATTGAAATTAATGCATCTAGTGCAAGCAATAAATAGGATTAGAAATCACCATCTACACTGAAATCAATGCATTTAGTGCAAGCAATAAAATAGGATTAGAAATCATCTACATTGAAATCAATTCATCTAGTGCAAGTAATCAAATATCATTAGAATTCAACATCTACACTAAAATCAATGCATCTAGTGCAAACAATCAAATAGGATTGGAAATAACCATCTACACTAAAATCAATGCATCTAGTGCAAGAATTTTTCTTCCCTCTTTCCCCCATCCATCTATATCTATATCTCTCTCCATCTCTCTATATTTGTCTCTTTATCTCACCCTCGAAAACACACACGCTCTCTCACTGCATCTCTACCAATCTCTCTATCCCTCCCTCCTTGTCTCCATCTCTCTCTTCTTTCTCTTTACCTTCCATCTTTATCTCTATCTCAATTTGTATCTCTATATCAACCCCAAAACATACACTCTCTTTCTCCAATCTATCTATCTATCACTACCTCCTCCTCTCCCTCCCTCTCTCTCTCTCTCTCTCTCTCTCTCTCTCTCTCTTCCCCTTCCCTCCCTCTCTCCCGCTTCTATCTCTCTTCCCTCCTGCTATCCTCTCTCCCTTTCTCTCCATCTTCCTTATCACTCCCTCTCTCTCTCTTTATGTCTTTCTTCTTACCTCCCTCTCTCTCTCCCTCCATCTCCATCTCTCTTTACCTACCTCTCTCCACTCTCTCACATATTATCTCTCTCTCTCTCTCTCTCTCCACTCCAACTTTATTACTATATGCCTCTCTCTCTCCTTATCTCCCCCCTTATCTCCATCTCTCATTTGTCTCTTAATATCACCCCCAAACATACACACTCTCTCTCTCCTTATCTCCCCCCTTCTCTCCATCTCTCATTTGTCTCTTAATCTCACCCCCAAACATACACACTCTCTCTCTCTCTATCTCTCCCTTGTCACTCCATTTCTCTCTCTCCACTTCTCACTCTCTATGTATTTCTTCTTCTCTCCCCTTCCAACTCTCTCTCTCTCTCTCTCTCTCTCTCTCTCTCTCTCTCTCTCTCTCCCCTACAATCCTCTCTATTCTTGTATCACTCTCTTCCTATCTCTCCATTTTTCTCCATTCCCCCTTTATCTCTTCCATTCAATCCTCTCTCTTCCACCATAACTCTAGCTCTCTCTCCAACTATGTTACTATATCCCTCCCTTTCTCCTTGTCTCTCCTTCTCTCCCCCTTGTCTCCATCTCTCCTTCTATGTCTCTTTATCTCACCCCTAAACATTCACACTCTCTCCATCTCTCTATTATCACTCCCTCTCTTTCCACTTCTCACTCTCTATGTATTTATTCTTCCCTCCTTTCTCCCCATACAACTCCATCTCTCTATCCCTCCCTCTCTCCTCCTCCTCTAATCCTTCCTCTCTCTCCCTTTCTCTCATACCTCCCTCTCCCTTCCCCATTCTTTGTATCTCCCTCTCTCTATCATCCAATCCTCTCTCCTTCTCCCTCTCTCCTCTCTCTCCCACCTCCATATTTATGTCTCCCTCTACCTCTCTTACCCTTCTCTACCTCTCTCGCTCCTCTCCATCTCTCTCTCTCTGCATTCCTCCTCTCCCCTCTCCTTCAGTTTATCTCCATCTCTCCTTGTCACTCCCCCTATTTCTCCACATCTATGATATGTCTTTGTTCTTCCCTCCCATATATATATATATATATATATATATGACAAATTTAATATTTTATTAATCCAAAGTTATTAAATTTAATAATATTAATATTATAATATATTAATATGAATATTAGATTTAATAATAATAATAATATTAATATTAGGGTTAATAATATTTTTTTTTGCATGGTATTAATAATAATTTGGTCCATGATATTTGGCCTGCGGGTTTGGTATATAATTATATGTTGAGTTCTAATCCTATTTGATATATTTTTATTTATTTACCTTACCTATTTATACCTTTTTTATAAATATGGTATTTGGCCCATGGTATTTTCCCATGGTATTTGGAACATAGACTTAAAATAATAAAACCTCTTTTTTGCATTTTTGTAAATATAAAGAGGTTTATGGAATAAATATAAAAATATGTTTCATTTATTTACCATCCATCTAGTTTATGTATTATTTATTTATTTACCATATCTCTAGTTAATTGAAACTAATTCTGAGAAAGATGATCATATTAATATCTAATTATGAAATCTACACAACCAATAAAGATCTCAAACTCATAAATTAATCTCACACTTGCACAGTGAAATTTAAATCATAATGACTCACACACACATACTCTGCAAAATATCTAAAGTTTTCTTTGAAAGAAACTTGATTTATAAAAGAATAAAGTCAGCTATTAATATAACACAATCAAAGTGAATTTAAACTATAAACCATTCTTACATTGAAATAAAACCATTCTTACTTTGAAATAAAACTCACAACGCTCATGCTATGAAATAAAACCTACAAACTAATTCTTTGATTCTCAAAATTACAATCTTGTTCTCAATTCAAATTCTCAATGCCAACTCAATCTCCTGAATTAATAAAAAGAAAATGATTAATAAAATAACCAAATTTTTTTCTATCTATGAACTCAATCATATGATTCACATGAATACTATACATCTAATATGTTTCTCAATTCAGAATCGACATAAAGATACATTAGGGGATGCATCCATCTAATTGATCATGAAATTCACAAATGAAAATAACATAAATGAAAAACCCTTAATGCTTGAGGGGGCCCTCCACAAGCACATGGTTGCGCAATTCAACTAATCAATCAACCACGCATCGAGATGGGAAAAATTATTCTTCTATTAAAACATATTTTTAAGAGTTCATTGTTGTAACATAAAATAATAACAACGATGCATAACATCTCTGCTACGCGGTTTTTATAAAGCCTTTGTCATAAATGTTCAGAGTTTATTTAGCTAACATAATACTAATTTAATCTTAGAAGATATTCTTATTAGAAATTGCTCATGATTTTTTATTTGACAAAGAAAATTGTGAGGTGTTTGTTTCACTTCTCGCTCGCTTGTTGTAGCTAACCCGTTGACCTTCACCTTTGACTACTCGATTGGAACCTTATTTCATAAATTCGATTCATGAAGATAGGAGGAAACATTGAGTAGACTAATCACTATCTTCCCATATATATTTTTCTCCAGTTGGCACCTTAGATCTTGTTCAACAATGGAATCAACTGCAGAATCAGATTCTGTCTACATAAACATCAAAATCTAGTAGCTGATGCAAATATTAGGCAAATAATAAATAACATTAGTAACATATGAAATATGAGACAATCATATACCTGTCAAGCTTTGAATCCACTAATTTGATGCCCATTGATGTTTAAGGTGGTCAAAATTGGTGAAAAAGGATTGTAAAAAATAAACAATTATGAGGTTCAGCGTTCCCCCACATGGAGGTTATTGCATGTCCTCATGCAAAAATTCAAAAATTGATAGCCTTTCTCTGTCACGACATTTCTTCATAAAATTAAGCTAGAACATATAAGTTTATATTCTTTACCCTTTTCTTAGCAACTACCATCATGGGATTCTTCATTAAAATTTTGTATTTCAAACTTATGACCTTCCTTATAAGAGACGTGTTCTTTTCCTTCAGATTTTTATTATTCTTATGCCATACACCTATGTGCAAGAGAATGTTATCATTATGGGTCCTTTGTATTTAATTTTGTGATTTTAAGGTCTCATGTTCTTGTTTAAGGTGTTTTTTCAGTGTCTCTAATTCAAATATTTCTTGATTTAGAGTATTGATGATTGGAGGTTCTCGTGGCTTGAGAGATTGAATTCCTTCTGCCTAATTTGAATCAGATGTTCTCTTTTCCAGAAACTCTATATAATCATATATCTCTTGTTGTATTGAGTCAATTTCTGGTGACCTTCTCTTTGGTGATGAAACAATAGGTGAGGTAAAATTTGATTCCTCCTCCTCTTCTAAATCAACATACTTTGTGCATGATTCCTCTATTACTTTGTGAAGCCTTGCACTTCTCCTTAGAGTGGATGAAGGTGGTACTTGTTTTTGAATATTTCTCTGTTATGTTTCAGTTGCTTTTGTTTCTTTTGTGGATATATTTTATTCTTTTTAGTTGGTTTTCTTTCTTCTAACATTTTTCTTCATTATGTTTGCAAAAATATTCACCAAATAAGTTTCATCTTCTGAATTTTGTTCTTGTTCTAGAGGGTTTTCAATAGAGCTTTCAGACATTTTCCTTCTACTTTTCCTTATTTTTCTACTGCTGGCTATGTCTTTTTTTTCTTCCTTAAAGTGGTTTCTGAGTAGAAAATTTTCCCAATTATCTCCTAAGCTCTCTAAATGAGCTTCAATGAGCATTTTACCAAGACTGTGGTGGTATATAGTTTTGTCAATAAAATTTATCCTCCTCTGAGTGTTACCACACATTTTCCTTAAGCTAATCAGTAGGAAATGAGGTAAATTTTTTTCATGCCCTTCAAGAAAGGGAATCATGAGACGAATATGGTAGAAAAACACACTACCAAACCTACCCTCACATGTAATAAATTTCTGGATAACTAGGAACAAATTCCTCCATTTAGTTTTAAAGGTTGTGTTAGGAATACCTTTCTCAAAACAGTGATGTCCATGTGTGGATTCTTTAAGAATGTCCTACAGTTGTCCCCTTCAATTCCTCTATTTTTAAACCATCATTATCCAAACCTTCGGAGCCCGGTAACATCAGCTATGAAAGACTTTTTCACCACTATTCTGATATCTCCAATTTCGGCCTCTGTTCCATCAGAAGCTTGAGCAAATGATTTAGTCACCTCTCTGTCAAAACCATCAAATTTTTATATAAATTCCCACCATTGCACCTACTCTAACATTTTCTTGACTTGGGGATATCCTTCCATAAATTTCATCCCATTAGGTTCAGTCTGAACAATTAACCCCATGATGGTGAAGTCTTGTCTCACAATTGTTTCTATGACAGGGTTATGGAAATGGGGTATGGTAGAGAGGGAAATGAGGGATATAAATGATATCGAAAGTGGAATGAGAGATATGAGTAGGGTTGATATATGAGCAAGGAAGAGAATGGAAATATTTTCAAAATAACAGAGTATAAATTAATGATCGACGAAGTTATCAATAAAACAGGATTTTCAAAATGGAGTGTTAATGTAATGATGGATGACATATGGGCTTCTATGGCTAGTTTGAGATGATATGACAGAATACTTATGATTTAACGTCTCTATTGTTTCATACTTCTAATGTTTTACCTTTTCTATAAATCTAATACTTACATACCTCTGAATTGATAATTCTAATGCTTGGTTATTGCTTGTGATTTGTCCTTAGGTACTTTCATTTGTTGACTTGATCATTCCTATTGTGGAGTTTTCAATTGTTACAATCAATAGTTCCATGTCAGTATCAACGACAGAAATTTGTCATAGCTACAGATTCTTAGCAATTCTGTAGTTATTTATTTTGAATGAAAAAAAGGGATATAAATAAAAATGGGAATCAGATTGGGGTTGAAAAGGAAATTTAGAATGCCAAGAAAATTTGGTTTTCACCCTATATTTTCTATATAAACATGCTAACATTTGTTGGTTTTCATGTTTATATATATATATATATATATATATTAGAAAAGAAAGAAGACTTGGTGATGCAGGCTGAAGAAGAAGGAAAATATTTCTTAACCAGCTTTAAATCAATTTGTTTTTGCAAATTTTCAACAAATTCCTCCTTTGTTAATGGCTTATGATATAATCTCAATCGATGACCATTTAAAGGAAGGTAATTTTCTCTTCATCAATAGTCCTGATTCTGACTACACCATTATCAAAGATTGTTTCAATCTCATAAGGCCCATGCCAATGAGTTTTAAATTTTCCTTGAAAATCTTTGAACTTTGAATCAAAAAGTAGGGCCCAATCCCCTCGCTGGAACTTCTTCTCATTTATATATTTATCATGCCACTTAGATCTTTGTTGTTGAACTAGATTGGTTGTTTTGATAACATCTTGTATTAGCTCATCTAGTACATTTTGTTGCTCCATCCTTTTTTTTTGTGCTTCTGAAAGATCAAGACCCAATTTGAATGCTATCTTGAAAGTATTGATTTGAAATTCAATAGGAAACAAGACATTATTCCCATAAACAAGTTCATAGGGAGTATGTCCTATAGTATTTCTCCATGTGGTATAGTATTCCCATAAAGCTTCTGGAAGATTTTCTACCCAATCTCTTCTATGTTGATGCACGGTCTTGGTAAGAATGGCTTCAATTACTTTATTAGTAGACTCCACTTGTCCATTTTCTTGTGGATGATATGGAGTAGACTTCCAATGTTCGATTTTGTATTCCTCCATTGTCTTTTGTACCAACTTGGATGTAAATTGAGTACCTTGATTTGTCCAATTTCTGTTGGGACACCAAAACGAATGCAAATATCCTAAAAAAGAAATGAGACTACATCATTTTCAGTGGCAAAAGGAAGTGAATTAGCTTCTACCCATTTTGTAACATAACCATTGCAAACAAGAATCTACCTTTTCTGTCTTGATGGTGGATTAATAGGATGAACAAAATCTAAAGCCCATTTCTTGAAGGGTTTAATGAGTACCTGAGGTTCTAGAGGCATTTCATCTGAAAGATAGGTTTCCCCATTCTTTGAAAACTATCACATCTCTTAACATATTATTTGGCATCCTTGAAGATAGAAGGCCAATAATATCCTAAGAGAAGGATTTTGTAAGCAGTTCTTTTATCAACAAAATTTCTTCCACATGGTTCATCGTGACAATATTTTAGTATTTCAGGTACTTCATCTTCTCTAACACATCTTCGAATATTCAGATCGGGTCCTATTTTGTACAATTCTTCATTTATCCATGAGTAAGATGCACTAGTTTGAATTACCTTTCTGTTTTCACGAGGAGATAAGTATGATTGTAACTTTCCTGTAGCCAAGTAGTTAGCAATGTCTACAAACCAAGGGGATCTAATAGATACCGCAAAAAAATATTCATCAGGAAAATCATCTTTTATAGGAGTATTATTATTATTATTTTAGATCCTAGACAAGAAATTAGCAATTGTGTTTTGTTTTCTAGGTCTATCCAAAATAGTAATATTAAACTCTTGTAACAAAAGTAATCATCTTGTGATTCTTCCATTTGTAATTGATTTATTCATTAAGTATCTTATTACAGAATGATCAGTGTGAATAAAGGTTTCATAACCAGTGATATAATGTCTAAATTTGTTGATGGCATGTACAACTACGAAAAACTCCTTCTCAGTGATAGTATAATTTGATTCTACAAGAGTCAAATTTTTACTTGTATAGTAAATGGCATAAGGAGTCAAATCGTTTTGTCCTAATACAACTCCCAAGGTTGTGCTTGAAGCATCGGTTGAAATATGAAAAGGTAATTTCCAATTTGGTCCCCTCAATTTTGGTGCTTCGGAAATTTTTATTTTTAATGCTTCAAAATCTTTTTGGCAATCAAAATTCCAGGTGAATTCACAATCCTTTGTTAATAATTTGAAAAGTGGAGAAGAAATTTTTGTAAACTTTTCTATGAATCTTCTATAGTAACCAGTAAAACCAAGAAAAATTCTAACATATTTTTGAAAAATAGGAACTGATAATATAGAAATTACTTCTACTTTAGATGCATCCACCTTGATTCCATCTCCTGAGATATGGTGGCCTAAAACAATCCCTTCAATAAACATCAAAAATCATGTTTCATGGCTTAATGAAAGATTTGTTTATTTACATCTAATAAGAACTTTTTCTAAATTCATAAGAGCTTTTTCAAAAGAGTTCCCATAGACAGTGAAATCATCCATGTATACTTCCACACATTCATGAATTAGATCGGAAAAAATTCATAGAAATTCCCTTTGGAATGTTGCAGGTGCATTACATAATCTAAAAGGAACTACTCTGTAAGCATAAGTTCCCCATGGACAGGTAAAGGTGGTTTTATCTTGATCTTCTAGAGCTACTTGGATTTGATTATATCCACTAAAACCATAAAAGAATGAGAAATATTTCTTCCAAGCCAATGTATCTAGAACTTGATCTATAAAAGGAAGTGGGAGGTGATCCTTTAAAGTGGATTTATTCAATTCTCTATATTCAATACATATTATCCATTTTCCAATCTTTTCCAGAATAATTACTAGTGGTGAAAACCATTGACTATCAGATAAATGAAGTTCACATTTAACAGTTTTTGTAGCTCCTCCTTAACAATTTCCCTTAAATTTGGATTCACATGCCTTTGTGGTTGTCTGATTGGTTTGGAATTTTCTTCAATATATATGTGATGCAAACAAGTTTCAGGTTCAATTCCTTTCATATCAGTATATTCCCATGCATAAGCAGAGGAATGTTCTTGTAACATTTTCACTAATTCTTTCTTTTGAGATTCTTCTAAGTTATTATTTATATTCAAAGTTTTCCATGGAAAAATTTCGATTAAATAATTGCCAATTTTTTCCATAGAATGTAAAGACATTTGACTAGATGATAAATATTCAATATTACATTATTCTTGAAAATTTTGACTAGATTCACAGTATGAAGATGATTCATTATTTTCCATTAAGTTAAAAATTTGATCTTCTTCATCTATTTGTGAAGTAGCAAATATTGGTCATATATCAATATCATCATCTATCCATTCTTCACTTTCTACTTCTATTGTTTTTGTAGGTGGGTACAATGTAAATTTCTTTGTTGAACTTCCATCAGAGATAATCATGTCACCATATCTACAGCTTATAAAAGCATCAGCTGTAGCTAACCATGGTCTTCCTAGGATCAATGGGTGTCCTCCTGAGTTATTATTGAGTGTTAAAATCATAAAGTCAACAAGGTATTTCCAAGAATCTAAGGATACATATGTATCTTATAAAACACCATCAGGTTTAATTACATACCTATCTCCCAATTGTAACAATGTAGGTGTATATTTAAGATTAGGAAGTCCTAATTGATCCATAGTTTGTTTACTTGTGATGTTTATGGCTGCTCCTAAATCAATCAAAGTATTTGGTATTTCGACACCATTAATGTTTGTTTTCACAATGAGACTTCCAGGATCTTAGTATTTTTAAATTTGTGTTTTTCCCTTCACGATATCTACAATTTTTCCAACTAGTTGAATTCTTTTGACTTTTTTCTTTTCCTTCCTAGACTTTTAATGCGTAACTCCCTAATTGTCTTTGCAAAAATTGGGACTTCTTTAATGGCCTGTTGCAAAGGAATTTTTATGCAAACATTCTTTAGTTCATCCAACATATCATATTCAAGCAATAAAATATGTTTTTCTACCCCTTTATCAATTTTTAATCTTTCAGGAAAAGGTGGATTTGAAACAGATACTGAAGGTTGTTCCAAATTGGGAGTTGATTTTATTGGAGTATCATTAAAGTGTGTAAGAGTGGCTTGTTTTTTAAGATTTTCTTTCTGATGAAGATATGTCCCTTTTTTAGAGTGATCATCCTTCTTTTGAGGATTTTCATCTCGATGAAGAGATGTCTCCTCCTCAGAATTATCATCCTTTTCACTTTCCTGACTAACAAAAAATGGTGGCTTATTTTCCAATACTCTACTAGATCTAAGTTTAAGATTGTTTATATCTAATGGAGTTATCATACAGGTCTCGAATTTTTTCCCTTTTATGTTGTAAACTAGTAGTGAATTTTTATTATTTGGGTTCAGAAGTGGTTAGGCAAGCAATTTTTTTGGTTTTTGTGGCAATGGTAATAAAAGTTGTGGATTTGGATTCTGGAATCGAACTTGAGGTGGTTGGCTAGACTGAGGAAAATATTGTGGTGGAAAATTAGAGTAAGGTTGAATGTGTCGAGAGTATTGAGGATATCTTCCATAAGGATTTTTCCATCCCTGTGCCCAAGGTTGAGGCCAAGGTTGCCAAGGCATGGGTGCAGTCCAGTTATTTTGCGGTGGTTGTGCATATGTTAGGATGTTAGATCCTTGATTTTTCCATGGTCTCTTGGAAACAAAACAAAGAGGTTGTACCTAATTTGGGACTACTTCCTCTTGGTAAACAACTTGAAGACCTGGTATCGAATGACATTCTTTAGTATCATGATTTTATGCACATATAACACAATTTTCTACTCAAGAAGACATTCTCTCAAGGAATTTTCTTTATACACTTAGGACAAAATATGGATAGAGCAACATTTTCATCTTTTTACTTGTTTTGTATTTTAAGGGTATTTCCTATTTCAGCCCTACTTATTGTTCCGACCGCAGATTTATTAATCCTAGAAATAACAGGATCTCTTGGAATTTTTCCAGTTTTTGTTTTTCCTCTTGAAATGTGCATGCATAACTAAGAAATATCATGTAATGATAACTGAAAAATATCCCCTTTACCCATTAAGTTGAGAATATCTATGCATTCATCTCTAACGTATTTTAATAAGAGAGCTTTCAAAGTGCCTTCATCTAAATTTTCCATTTTAGCTCTCTTAAGATTGTAGCTAAACCTTGAATTAAATCCTCAATATTTTCATCTTCTTTTTGCATCATTTTGAAAAACTCATCCTTAAGGTTATGGGGCATTGAGCTAGTTATTAAACCCATGAACCATTTTAGTGTTGCATCCTTAAGAGTTGCTAGAAACAATTTCAACTTTTGAGAGTCGAGAAAATAGTCATAAGATCTACATAAAACTTAAAAATAAAAAAGAAATCAGGATTATCACTTATTAATCCATGGAAGTTAGGAAGGATAGGGGGTGAGATATTTTTCATTTTTACTGTAGTATCTTCATCGTAGATAAGAAACCCAACAGGATCTGGTTCTCTTCTATCTCCTCCTCCTCTTCCTCTTCCACCACCTCTTCAACCTCCAATTCTAGGTCCTCTTCCACCTCCAATCCTAATATTTTCACCTTTTAAATTGTGTACTTCTCCTTCCCCTTCAATAGCCATTGTGGATTCTTCAGAACTAATGTAAGGTTCCAAAATTGGGTTTGTTTGTTCTTCTTCTAATTCTTCTGGTTGCTCTATCAATGTTATATTAAAATAGGTTTCTTATTCCTATTCTTCACTAGGTAATTCTAATTCTTAGGCTAGAATTTGTTCTCCAGTTGAAGTTAGGAAAATTACTCCTTCTTTTGGGGATGAAGGCTCTTCTTCTTCTACTATTGCTTCAGTTGGTGAAGTTGGAGAATCTCTAGGTTGGATTTCAGATCTAAGTACCTCAGGAAGCCTATGCTTGCCTGCAATGGATGATATGCAAGTTTGGGTGGATGGTGTGGCACTACGAGGTTGTGGTGGGGTGAGTGGTGTTGTTGGAATTAAACTTCTGCCTCTACTTACAAATATACCTCTAGAATCACTTTCCCTATGCATATCATGTTTATTTTTTTGTGTGTTTTTTAATTGTCAAAATAAAAATACAAGATTCCTATTTACACTTCCCCGGCAAAGGTGCAAAAATGTTTATCAATTTAATTCTATTAAATTGATTACATAAATTATTGACGAGGGCTAGTAAACTAACGAAGTGTAAGTACACTATTTGTGCTAGAAATCCTTAATTATTTGAATTAGAATTCTAATGCACATGATCGAATAATTCATTGAAACTAATTCTCATAAATATGATTACATTAATATCTAATTATAAAATCCATACAACCAATAAAGATATTAAACTCGTAGATTAATATTAGACTTACAAAATTAATTTTAACTCATAAAGGCTCACACACACCCAAAATATCTAAAATGTGCTTTGGAAAGAAACTTGATTTCGAAAAAGAATAAACTCAACTATCATAATCAAAATGAATTTAAACTATATTCACACTCGCTCAAATTGAAAACCATTTTCTACCTTAAAATAAAACTCAAAACATTCATGCTCTAAAATGAAACCTACAAGCTAATTCTCCGATTTCAAAATTATAATCTCGTTCTCAATTCAAATTCTCAATGCCACCAATTCATGTCCTCTTTAATTAATAAAAGAAAATGATTAATAAAATAACCAAAGTGTTTTCTATCTATGAAATAAAGCATCTACTTCTCATGAATGTATACACATCTAATTTGCTTTCAATTCGAATTGACATAAAAATATGTTAGGGTATGTATCCATCTAACTCATCATGAAATTCATAAATGAAAAAATATATTTATATTATTGGGTATTTATAAATAATTTAAATTGTTATATAAATTGATCTTGGGATCGTAAGGAGATCACGCGTTTATTTAAATACCAAGATTAGTTTAAATATATTTTTAACATAATTAAAGTGTCCAAGAGTACCTCGAAGATATCCTCGCTCGCTTATTGAATATTTTCATACACTTATTATTTCTTCCATCGCCAGCACATGCTTCAATTGGAAGCATCATTTTAAGTAACGATTTAAAGCGGAATTTTAAGTACAAATTTTGAAGAAGCATTTTAAGTATAGATTTTAAATCGTTATTTATTTCATGATTTCATATTTGCAAGTGTATTTGTAGTCGATACAGTTTTGCACCCTTTCCCCGCATATATTATTAATTTGGTGCTATGTTCTCTTGAAATGTATTGTTTATTTTCCCGCATGATTTCCTTTCTACATTAGTTGTAGGGTTTTGATCGTGAAAATCCCCAAGGCCGTATTTTGCATATATTTTGCTATGTCTCTAAGTCTTATGTCCCCCTAGGTTGACAATTTAAATGTGGGTGTAAATATATAATTTATACTTGCCAAAATTTTAGCAACATTGTCGGGGAGGCGTTGTAGGATAAGGCCTCGTAATTTGTTACCTTTTTCCCTTTTCTTTGAAATACCCTTAGACATCGAGATTCCCTTGCTTGTTAAATCATACTGGATGGTATTTCCAAATTCACAAGCCGTGTTTTCCTTTCCACAAATGATTGATTTTATTTATCGCAAGTGGGTTTTGTTTCTTTTTACCGCAATTGAGTTTTAGGAGTAATTTATTTTATTAGGTAACTTTCTTTTCCTAATCTAGATTATTCAATTTCGAAAAGTTTGATTTTATTCTCTACAAATGTGATTACTTCCTTCGCTAAAATTGAAGTTGATTTATTTTTCGCGTTTACCTTCTGAGGGCAACTAGAGGGCGGAGATGATGGTAAGGCGTGAGTCAAGAGCCACGCATCCGCTTTTTTCTTAGGGTCACTCCAAATTTTGGTCAGCTCGTAAACGAATATTTCAAGTTTGATGTTTTCCAGCCTAGCAAGGAAATGTCGTAAAGTGTGATTTTATTTCAATAATTGTCTCCAAATTCTAAATAAGTCAGGTCTCTACTTCACGTAAAGATCATATTTTGGCATCAATCGTGGAAAGTTTTACTCCTATGGAAGAGAAGACTCATTAAGATCCCAAGATCTTCCCAAGGAGATCGCGAAGTCATGGATCATGCAGATGAGAAGGAGCCATTAAGCGTAACATCTATCTGATCTCGAACTTCACTTTAGAGGACAAGAAAATAAATGTGGAGGATTTTCATGATGCACCGAATTTTACTCAAGGACCAAGTGACCAAGAGTATATGGATCCCATATAATTCGGTTCCAAATGACCTGCCGCATCCACTCCTCATTTATCATTCAAAGAATTTGCAAGATCACATTGCTAGTGGAGTTGGCATCGTTAGTGCCGCCTTTTCAAGCCTTCCTTCCAGCCGATCAAACATGCTCTTAAAAAGTGATTTTATGGTGTCAAGGTCAAATTCTCATTATTTCCATGAGTCTTCAAGTAAAATTTGGTCACTAGTATTAGGTCTAGGGTTTCGTTTTACCACAAAGCCGTCCAAATGTCAGCTCACGTCACCATTCAAATTTTTGGGCAGTGTACCATCATTCAGAGGGTTTTCATCATCATGTCAAGTCTCCACCGGGTCATTTTACACCTTGTTCATGCTTCCGGCTTGTGCCTAGGTAAGGTTTATTTCCCTCTCCTAGGGTTTTCAAGGTAATTTCTTCGATGGTCAAATCATCAAGAAAACTTGTATCCCGATGTTCATACACCTTCCCTTATCCTTAATATACCTTATTAACACTTCCCATCACCGAGATTCCTCAAATTCCTCATTTTTGCACAAACCCTAGTTTCTTGCCACAACTTGGCAATTTTCTAGGCTAGGCCTCGTGTTTTTCCCTTTTGGACCCCTTCCCCTCACTCACCCCTGAGATTCCACTTTCCCCTACTTCCTAACATAACTCCATACTTCCCAAAATTTCCCCAAGAATTTATAAGCCCCTATCCCCCTTCATTTCGCTCATTTCGACAAATCCCTTGTTTCACATCGGGATAGGTTTCACTAAAATGATGTTTCGTAGCAATAAAAGATGAATTTTGGAAAACCGAGAGTGGCTTCTTTCCAAAGCATTCCAAAGAAGAAAAAAATCCTTCAATTTTTACACAAGTATCATGGTTTTAGAGAAATGTCAAAAATACAATCGCCTCGGGAGAATTGATGCAATTAAGTGACCTTGGGAAAATCAAGATTTCTCCTACGTGGTCGTCAAATGACTTTCGATGAGTCAAAATGACAATCTGTACGTAAAGAAATTTCCAATGAGCTATCATGAGCTCAATTTTTTGATTTGAGAAAGAACTTTAAAAGTTGGATCGCAATAAAGACTCGCCTTGAGGTAGCCTCATTTTTCTCATTGACCAGTCTTGGGATATTTGATTTTTGACAAGGCAAATGAACTCCAACCGGCAAAATTCCACTGGGTTGGAAAGTAGACTCAAATATATTTCCAACGCGCTATCACGTGCCCAATTTGGACACTGTAAAGGCTCTAAAAAGCCTCCCGAAAAATGCATTATTTATGGCGCGACGCATTGGGAGAAGGCGCGCGCACCGAAGGTGCACGGCGCACAGCTACTTTTCCTCGTGTAAATTTACACAAAGCGTGGAACATCAAACCTGCGCGGTGCGTTGGCCGGTGCGTTGCACATAGAGCCTCCAAGTCACAAAATCATCACCGTCTAAATTTTCCAAATTGACTTAACCTCTTGTGATTCGAGTAAGTCCGATTGATCTTGCTATTGTGGTTAAGTAGTGTTTGGTGTGGTTTCAAAGGCCGGTTGGAGAATTTGAATGATTTCAACATAAACTTCATCTTTTTTACAAAGGCTGATCCATAAGGTTTTTATTTGAAATTTAAAGTTTGGTTGTTTGTGCCCATTGGTTTGAACTCTTTCTCTCTTGTGTTCCCTTCCTCCTCACTATCACACTATCATCATACAGCCCACCCCCTATTTCCTTATCCCAAAACCACTTATATCCCTTGTTACCATTTTTTCCTTTCCCATCACCATAATCCTCTCATCATTGTCAATCCTCTATTCCCTATCACTATCACCCTCCCATATCATTTGCGAAGAGTTCCTAATTTGGAAGAGTTCCTAATTTCTAAATCCCCAAACACCACATTTCTAAAACACAAACAAGTGACTGCTATTGCTTTCTAATTACCACTGAGCCAAGACCCCACTATCCACACCTCTTTATCTCCATGGGCCCCTTCCCTTCGCACACATTTGACATCGGGAGACAAAGACACCAAGCCCTCATTTATCATTTTCAATCAACCAAATATACACTTCACATATGCCTTGAAACACCATGATGCACACGGACACATCATACAACAAGACAGAGATTTCACCACCGAACCGCAGACAAGACCAAAGAGGGCACCGAAGTGCTGTAGGCACCGATCCACTTCAAATATTGGCCGAAGCTTCCTTGACTGAGCATATTACTTGATGAGGGTCCTTCATTCCAAATTTCAGCAAATTTGGAGGAAATTTTGTCATTTTGAATTTTTTTTTGGTTGCAAAACAGTTTTTTCGTCACGCGTCGCGCTCACCCGACGCGCGCTTATGATTGGGACATCTTCCTGAGGGAAAACTTGATATTTTTTGGTTTTTTATGAAAATTTATGCATGCTCGTGAATGGCCGAGAGATTTCATCAAGTTCTCGGTTGCCTAAAGGGCTGAAACACCCAAAATCACCTTCGCCACCTTTTGCACCTGCAGGAATTAGTGTTGGGAGATTGAATTTTTGGAGGGGAAAATGACATCCAAATTGCAAAATTCCACTTGGGTTGGAAAGTAGACATCCAAGGCTTTCCAACGAGCTATCATGAGCTCAGTTTGGACTTCGGGAAGTGCCTCAAAATCAGCTCCAACGTGGCGCGACGCATAGAGAATTTGGGCACAGTGCATAGAGAAATTTGGCCTCATTTTCACTCTTCAGCTCAGAAATTCGCTCAGTTTTGACTAGTTTTACTTTTTTATGTTACTCTTGATCTATCTTGATGTAATTTGATAACTTGGATGTAATTTTGGCACATATTTACTTGTTTTAGTTGATTCATTCACAAAAAAGTGAAAATTAAATGAATGAATCCTCGCTCCTAAACATAGAGGCAAGTCGTTCGATTGCCTAGATTTCCCGCCTCCGTTTAGAATTGGTTGAAACAAACTCCTAGAAGGATGTAGGGGCCCAACCCTAGAGGCATGGGAAGGGGTTAGGCTTGCCTATACTATGTATTTTCCGAGTCATTTTCATGGTTGAACTCTTGGGAAAAGTTTGGCACCTCATTGTATATCCATTTTCGATTTTCAAAGGAAAGACCCCAGAAGCAGAAAACACTTGTTGGGATCCTTGTGGCTTCCTTAGCTTTGATGATGTTCTTCTCATGTTATTGTAAGTTTCATTAATTTTATATAAAGTGCCATTTCCTTCTCTATGCTTCGAATTAAACAAAATGAGTAAATTGAGGTAAAATTATCGATTTGCTAGTGCTTTGCCTTAGACTTCGTTTAGTTTTATATGTTTTTCGTCGCCTCAAGAGGATCCTTACACTCCCTTGCCTCTTCATCTCCTTATCAATCTTTTTCAATCCATTCATTTGATCTAAGACATCAAATTCATTGCCTATCCCGCCTAACTTGAACTCGCAAGAATTTGGCCTCATCCCCAAGCCCAAAAAAATTGTTTTTCCCTTTTCCAACAAAAACCCCTAAAAATCAAAATCAAACCCTCCTATTTGTTTATCTAGCCTAAGATCGTTGTTGTTTTATTCATCTCAATCTCCTTTTGAATATGTTCATCGAGATTGACCCGAAGAGAGCCCTTTCCTGTCCTCGTAGGGCTAGCTACGAGGGCCGAGCGTGGTTTGGTGTCGTCCTTCTTTCCTGGCCTTATTTCAGCCTAAGGTGGGATTTGGGAACTAACATAGTGGCGATCATACTCGGGGACGACATGGTTTGCTTCGTTGGTGTTTCTTGTTTTATGTTGCCGCACCGAGCCTCGAAGTTATGCCAAGAATCCTTCGAAACGCTCTTGCTTTGCATTAGCGAAAGTAGATAAACGCTACTCGGTGGTTTCGAATCTCCTGCCTAGTTTGTAAACGTAACGTCTAAATTTTTCCCCAATACATGTAATAAATTTCGTATCCGAGGTTGATGGTGGTGGACAACTATCGTACATTAGAAGGCCGAAAACATTCGTCCGGGTGACTCCAATTCAAAGTAGAGACTCCATTGGAGGACTAACTTCTTTCTCCGAGAAAAATGGAAGGATCTTACACAAAGTTCGTGTATCCAAAGTGGAATGGTATTCCGTGATATAGTCTCGTTTTCTTGTAAACTATTTCTTTGTTGTTCTTCAAGATATCCCAAAAGTTTTTCGTAATTTGTTGTATGATAAAGGTGATCAAAATCTTCACTTCGACCTATTCAAAAGTGTAAATACTAAGTTTCCTTTCGTATCCTACCTTCCTTACTTTTCCTACATATCTTATGATGACTCTCTTTCAAAGTGATGAGCCCTCGAAAAACAAGATTGATCCCGTAACTCTTGTATACTCCTACACCTCAGAGAAGTCCCGTATAGGTGTAAACCTCTTGTTTTACCTTCTCGTTCTTCATGCTTTCCTGTACCCAGACCTATATCTACCAAGATTCGATCATGAATGTAAAATGTCAACGCCGAGCAACATGTGTAGAATGTTGAGACTTTTCTAGATCTTTTGAAGTTGATGAAGAAGATGTTAGTATCAGACTTTTGCTCTTTTCTTCAAGGCCAAGTGAAGAGTTGGTTCAAAGTCTCCGCCTGACAAGACATCTCGTATTTCCACATTTGGTCAAAGTTTTCTCGGGACAGCATGATCTTACGTAACTTTTCCCCATTATAGAAGAGTACCACGAAAAGACCTGCCAGGGGAGACAAGACAAACGCTTTCCGCCGCATTTAACCAAGTATATTTTTCGATGCCACCGATATAAGACCTTCTCCTAGATCTTCTCTTCACCTACTCCGGTGCCTTCGATCCGGAAATGGAGTTTCAAATTTCGAGAGAAAAGAATCTTGCAACACTTCACGAGATGCATTAGCAAGAAATGTAGAGGCTCATTTGTTGATCCGAAAGGCAAGGTTGAAGGAAGAAGAGATGAAAAACATGGATCTGGAGAAATCGATATCTTTAGAGGTAAATCTTTGACATGTTGGTAAGTGCGTAGAAGAGATGATGCAAAAGAACACCACAAGGAATGAGAATAATATTCAAGCCCATGACTTATTAATAAGAAAGAACTACTGCTGATCCAAAACATTTTGTTTCTTATTCCGGTTGTCATAGTGATTGTTTTACAGGATCATCTCTTAAGAAGAGAGAGCTGCTGATATGACATGTATGCTTGATGATGTGTTGTATACCGATGATTTGCCTCGCCTCTCACGCATGATGATGATTATGTTCTCCAAATGTAGAAAGCTAACCCTTGGCAGACAAATCAGCAAGCCTAGTTTGTGGGAGGAAATAGTTCACTTTCAGCAGCTTGTCTACAATGATAAACTGATGCATATCAACTATGACAATGATGAGGAAAGTGCAGCAAATTTTGAAGTAAGTGAAGGATCTTTGCCTTTTTGTTTTGACTGCTTTTACTATCGTAGAGCAATTTCCATGCAATTCGAAATCAACTCTGCCAACAAGCCTTGATTTGGACCATCTTGAGGGCAATGAAAAATTTGTTCAAGACTTCTTATATTCAAATTTTCAGCCTCCGAATGCCTTTGATTGTCAAGTTGCAGAGAAATCCATGGAAGCTGTACATATGATCAAATGCTACAAGGTGACTCCGTACCATTCTTTTTTGAATCATTTCAGCTTTTTGAAGGTTAAATTGCATAGTAAATCTTCAAATGAGCAAAATTTCGTAAGAAATCAGCAATCTCTCGTTGTTAATGCTGAGGATGAGAGCTGTATAACGAAATTCTTGAGCAAAATTTCGTATGACTAGATTTGCAAACCACCAAATGAAATTGAAGGCCGGGACACAGATGAAGTCGTGGAAGTCGAAATACATGATTTAATGATGCAAGAGGACTACATTCTTTGTTTCAAAGCATTTCCGCTATAAGGTAATCTTTCGTAATGTCTCTCAAGAAAAACATGAACAAACGTAGGATGTCGATAATTCTCAATGGATACATCACATTAGTCTTTTCAAGTTTTTCACGATCCTATTGCTGATGTGTTGGATGATGCTCATAACAAAGTCTTTCTCCATCGACCATATGTAAGGTTGAAATGTGGACCGATACAAACATGATCTCAAGTGTACCGGTCTCTTTGTCATTTTCAAGCAGAGTCTCACACAAAAGCTCAAAACAAAGTTTTCATTCATGGTATGAGGAGAAGAGAAGTAATCCATCGATGAGCTAAGTCCTAGTGTGCATTTTGAGATCCTTATGCAACATGAATTTCAAGATCTCAGAAGTGTTTAGTGAAGGGACAGGGAGAATCCATAGTATTCAACGGATCTCGTTCACAAGTTTTCATGAGTTGCCTTTTCACAGCTTCTCTTGTTTTTCATAAACGACACTTGCGGAGAATCCAAACAAAGAATGCAATACTTACATGGTTGCACCGGTTGTTTCATTTCACTTGATCGTGTGATGAATGAAATTGCTAGAGTAGGTTGTTTTGATTAAGCTTCATAGTGAGCATATTTCCAGTTTGTCGGTTGTGTTTAAGTATTGATTCGGGGCCTAATTGGAGTGAGAGTCAATTTCAGGCCATCAAGTCATCGCCTTTCTCGCTCATGCATTTCGGCCTGATTTTTATTCATCGTCCAATGGATGAATAAGACCGTTCTGGCTTCAAAGATCTGTAGTTCTCGGCACCTCCAAGGAGCTACCATCCCCATTGAGCCAATGTTAGTGTCGCCTTTGCAGCCTTCCTCCAAAGTTGATCAAACATGCTCTTACAAAGTGATTTATGTCAAGGTCAAATTTTTTTCATTTCAAGCAGTCTTCAAGTAAAATTTGGTCACTAGGTTTTGTGTCTAGGGTTTGCTTTTACTCTTGTCAAAGTTATCCAAATGTCGGTTCATGTCACCATCTGCCTGAGTGTACCATCATTCAGAGGGTTTTCATCATCATGTCAAGTTCCGTCGGGTCATTTTACACCTTGTTCATGCTTCAGCTTGTGCCTAGGTAAGGTTCATTTCCCTCTCCTAGGGTTTTCAAGGTACTCTCTGATGGTCAAATCATCGCAAAACTTGTATCCCGATGTTCATACACCTTCCCTTATATCCTTAATATACCTTATTAAACACTTCCCATCACCGATATTCCCCCAAATTCCTCATTTTTGCACAAACCCTAGTTTCTTGCTACAACTTGGCAATTTTCTAGGCTAGGCTTGTGTTTTGCCCTTTTGGACCCCTTCCCCTCACTCAATTTCTGAGATTCCACTTTCCCCTACTTCCTAACATCCCTCCCTATTTCCCCCAAAATTTCAAGAATTTAGAAGCCCTTATCCCCTTCATTTCGTCTATTTCGACAAATCCCTTTGCTCACACATCTGGATAGGTTTCACTAAAATGATGTTTCAGAGAAATAAAAGATGAATTTTGAAAATGAGAGAGTTTTTGTCCAACGCATTCCAAAGAAGAAAAACCTCCTTCACTTTTTACATAAGTATCATTTTTTTAGATACCGTCAAAAATACAATCGCCCCTAGGAGAATTGATGCACCTCTCAAGTGACCTTGGGAAAATCAAGATTTCTCCTAGCGTGGTTGGCCAAATTACTTTCTTGATGATTCAAATGATAACTAGATAGAAATAAATTTCCAATGAGCTATCATGAGCTCAATTTGAGTTGATAAAGACCTTTCAAAAGTTCAAGGTAACATCACTCTGCCTTGAGGGCACCCTCATTTTGCTCATTTTGACCAAATTTTGGGAGATTTGATTTTTGACAAGGAAATGAACTCTAAATTGAAAAATTCCACTTGGGTTAGAAATTAGACCAAATCGATTTCCAACGAGCTATCATGTTCCCAATTTGGACACCGGAAGGCCTCCAAAAGCCTCCCCGTAAAAATGCGTTATTTATGGCGCAACAAGATTGGGAGAAGGCGCTACGCATAGAGCCATTTTTCCCCATGTAAATTTGTTGGCGTCACGGCATCCACCGCGCAGTTGCGTTGGGCCGGTGCACGGCGCATAGAGCCTCCAAGGCACAAAATCATCACCGCTTCCAAATTTTTCCCAAATTGACTTAACCTCTTGTGATTCGAGTAAGTCCGACCGATCTTGCTATCGTGGTTAAGTAGTGCTCGGTGTGGCTTCAAAGGCCGGTCGGAGAATTTGAATGATGTCAACATAAACTTCATATTTTTGAAAATGCTGCTCCATAAGGTTTTTATTTGAAATTTAAATTTTGGTTGTTGGTGCCCATTGGTTTGAACTCTTTTCCTCTTGTGGTTCCCTTCCTCCTCACTATCACACTATCATCATGTCAGCCTTACCCTATTCCCTCTTATCCCAAAACCACTTATATCCCTTGTTACCATTTTTTTCCTTTCCCATCACCATAATCCTCTCATCATTGTCAATCCTCTATTCCCTATCACTATCACCCTCCCATATCATTTGCGAAGAGTTCCTAATTTGCGAAGAGTTCCTAATTTCTAAATCCCCAAACACCACATTTCTAAAACACAATCAAGGATCGTTATTTCTTCTAATTACCACTTGACAAGACTCTACCTGGCTCCACACTGCCTTTATCTCCACAAATTCCTTCCCTTTGGCACACATTTAACACTCGGGAGACAAAGACACCAAGCTCTCATTTATCATTTTCAATCAACCAAATATACACTTACATATGCCTTGCAACACCATGACGCACACGACACATCATACAACAAGACAGAGATTTCACCACCGAAACCGCATGCACCAAGAGGGCAATCGAAGCGAAAAGGCCCGATCCACTTCAAATCTTGGCCGAAGCTTCCTTGACCGAGCATATTACTTGATGAGGGTCCTTCAGTCCAAATTTCAGCAAATTTGGAGGAAATTTTTTGTCATTTTGAATTTTTTGGTTGCAAAATGTGTTTTTTCATTTCGACGCGTTCGCGCCACCCGACGCGCACTTATGATTGGGACATCTTCTGGAGGAAAACTTGATATTTTTGGGTTTTTTATGAAAATTTATGCATGCTCAGGAATGGCCGAGAGATTTCATCAAGTTCTGGGTTGCCTAAAGGGCCAAAAACACTCCAAAAATCACCTTTATGCCACCTTTTGCACCTGCAAGAAGTAGTGTTGGGAGATTGAATTTTTGGAGGGGAAAGTGACATCCAAATTGAAAATTTCCACTTGGGTTGGAAAGTAGACATCCAGGGCTTTCCCACGAGCTATCATGAGCTCAGTTTGGACTTCGGGAAGTGCCTCAAAATCAGCTCCAAAATGGCGCGACGCATAGAGAATTTGGGCGCGGCGCATAGAGAAATTTGGCCTCATTTTCACTCTTCAAATTTCGTAAATTCGCCCAAGCTTTGACTAGTTTTACTTTTTGATGTTACTCTTGATCTATCTTGATGTAATTTGATAACTTGATGTAATTTTGGCACATATTTACTTTTTAGTTGATTCATTCACAAAAAATTGAAAAAAAAATTAAATGAATGAATCAGCTTTCTTGCATATAGAGGCAAGTTGTTTGATCGCCTAGATTTCACTTCCTCCTTGTTTAGAATTACTGTACCTCCTAGAAGGATGAGCTCGACCCATAGAGGCATGGAAAGGGGTTAGGCTTGCCTATATAATGTATTTTATGAGTCATTTTCATGCTTGGACTCTTGGGAAAATTTTGGCACCTCATTGTATATCCATTTTCAGATTTTTGGCAAAGGAAAGACCAGAGTTTTGTAGCACT